>PVKZ01002843.1:0-182073 GCA_004027375.1 Macroglossus sobrinus | reverse complement strand
TATTTTAAAAGCTATCATCACACGTAATGGTGAAATACTAAACTCTTTTTTTTTCCTGAGATTAGTTTATTTGTTCATTCTCTCATTGATTGACATTTGTGTTGTTCCAGATTTAGGTTATTATAAAGAATGGACTACTGCTACAGTGCAACAACATGGATGGCTCTCACACTAGTGTTGAGTGAACAAAGCCAGATGTTAAAGAATATATTTTATATGAATCAATTGTTATAAAGTTAAATAACTGACAAAAACTATCTATGATCATGAAAGTTGTTATAGTGGTTACCTCTAGGGAATGTTGACCGGGAGGGGATGGGAAGAAGTCTTCTGGGGCATGGAAAATATTCTGTTTTGATATGGTTAGTAGTTATATGAGTGTGTTTACTTTTGTAAAATCCATTAAGCAGTACACTTAAACTTTACGTACATTAGTATAGGTAAATCTTATATCATTTTTTAAAAAACAGATTACCAAGCCTCCCAAATTCAGCTATTTGCAATTTATAAAAGATACACTTCAATATAAGGACTCAAGAGGTGAAAAGTAAAAAAATGGGAAATACTTATATCAGGCATATGCAAAAAAAATTTTTGTAAATTTATGTTAATATCAGGAAATCATATACTTAAAAGTAAAAGAATATAAAAAAATGAGTGATTACATTAAGACCTTAACATTTTTCTAGCAATGCCTCTTATAAGAGCCTAATATCCAAAATATTCAAAGAACTCATACAACTCAATAGCAACAAAAATACAAGCAATCCAGTAAAAAATGGGCAGAGGACCTAAACAGACACTTCTCCCAAGAAGACATACAAATGGCCAACAAATATATGAAAAGATGCTCAACATTGCTTGCTATTTGGGAAATGAAATTCAAAACCACAATGAAATACCATCTCACACCTGTTAGAATAGTTGTAATCAACAGGACAATTAATAACAAATGTTTCAGAGGATGCAGAGACAAAGAAACCCTCATACACTACTGATAGGACTGCAAATTGGTACAGCCAGTATGGAAAACATTATGGAGGTTCTTCAGAAAACTAAGAATTGATCTACCATATAATCTAGCAATCTTTCTACTGGGTATTTACCCTAAAGACTTGAAAACTCATATCCAAAAAGATATTTTCACATTGATGTTCATAGCATCATTATTCATGTTGGCCAGGACATGGAAGCAAGTGAAGCATCCTAAGTTAGATGATTGGATAAAGAAGCTGTGGTACATATATACAATGGAATATTACTCAACCGTAAGAAGAGATGAAATACTGCCATTTGCGACAACATGGATGGACCTCGAGATAATCATGCTAAGTGAAATAAGCCAGATATAAATAGTTGAATATCACATGATATCACTTATATGTGGGACATAAACCTAAAAGCAACAAATGAACAGGACAAGCAAACAGAGACTCACAGACATAGACAATAGGCCAATGGTTACCAGAAGGTAGGGCGAGAATTATGGGGAGGGGGGAGGAGGATAAAAGTGGTCTAATACGTGGTGCCAGAAAGAAATTTAACTATGGGAGGTGAATGCACAATGTAAATATATACATGCCTTACTGTTAAAATGTACACTTGAAACTTACTGGATTTTGTTAACCAACGTCACCATAAAAATTTAATTAATTTTTAAAACTTGAATGAAAATCAAAATGAAATATTTAAAAATATGTGTAACATAGGTTAACTACTCCTAAAAAAATATTTATAACACTAAATGCTTACATTTCAAAAGAGGCAATGTCTTGAATCAATAATCTGAACTCCCATGTCAAGAACCTAAGCAAAAGCAAAATGAACAGAAAATAATCAGAAAGAAAGAAATAATAAAGTTAAGAGTAAAAAATTAATTAAATTAAAAACAGAAACACAATCAAGAAAATCAATGAAACAAAGACCTGGTTCTTTGAAAAGATCAATAAAATTGATAAACTTCTAGCAAGACTGACAAAGAAAAAAGTAGATAAAAATTACTAATATCAGAAATAAAACATATTTCTGCAGATATATTTCTGCAGATTCTGCAAACATTAAGGAATAAGAGAATACTAGAAAGACTTCTATACACAAAAATTTGACAACAAAGAAGAAATGGAACAATTCCTCAAAAAACAAAATCTATCATAACTCATTCAGATTAAAAAGGAATAAATAAAGCTGCCAATATTTATAGATGACATAATTGTCTAACATAGAAAATCCCCCAAAAATCAACAAAAAAATCTTACACCCAATAAATTAGTTCAGCAAGACCACAAGGTACAAGATACATGTACAAAAAGTCGCTTGTATTTGCATACACTGGCAATGAACACATGGACACCAAAATTAAAAATATAATATCACTTATAATTGCTCCAGAAAGAAAAAAAAAGTGTGAATCTAATAAAATATGTACAGGACATATTTATTAAACACTACACAATGCTGAAATAAATTTTTAAAAATCTAAATAAATGGAGAGACATACTGTATTCCCAGATTGAAAGACTCAAAATTATAAAGATACCAGTTCTCCCCAATTTGATATACAGTTTTAATTAAATGCCTATCAAAATCCCAGCAAGATTTTTTGTATAGACAGGATTAAATTTTATGTGGTAAGGCAAATGAACTAGAATTCTGAAAAACAAGAATGAAAAATAATTCTGAAATACAAGAATGAAATAGGAGGAATCAGTTTATCTAACTTCAAGATTTATTATATTAGTTTCCTACTGCTGCTGGAAAAAAAACATAATTTAGTGGTTTTAAACAACACAAATTTATAATTTCACAGTTCTCATTTAGGTTAAAAGTTCTAAAACAACTTCATTGGACTTAAGTTAAGGTGTCAGCCAGACTGTGTTCCTTTTAGATGATCTAGGGAAAAATTCATTTTCCTACCTTTTACAGCTTCTGGAGTACACCTACATTCCTTGGTTTATAGCCACTGAGTAATCACAATGACACTTTTATCTCTGCTTCTACCATCAAATCTCTTCATTTTGGCTCTGATCCTCCTGCCTTCTTTGTCATTACATTGTGTCTAACTGGAGAATCTGGGATAACCTCTCCATCTCCAAATCCTTAATTTAATCCTACCTGCAAAGTCCCTTTTGCCACATAAGGTAAACATAGTCGCAAGTTAGGACATTGGACGTCTGTGAGGGGCCATTACTCAACCTACCAGGCTATAGTAATCAAACCTGTATGATATTTGTGGGAGAATAGACACATGGATTGATGGAACAGACAGACCCAGGACTTCCAGCCAAGATAGCATAGTAAGTAGATGCTATGCTTGCCTCCTATTACAACCACATCAAAATTACAACTAATCTACAATGGGATTTGCCTAAGGTCAGGATGAATAGAAGTCCTACAACTGGGGACATACAGAAGAGGCCACCTCCAGGCTGGTAGGAAGGAGGGCAGAGATGCAAAACAAGTTGGTCCCACAACTGCCTGTGGCAGTTGAAAATTAGAAGGAATATCTTGGCTGCAGAGGTTCCTCCATAGAAGCGAGGGGTCCTGATCCCACACCAGGCTCCCCAGCTCAGAGTTTCAGCGCCACAAAGAGAAGTCCCCATGACCTCCAGCTGCAAAAAACAGTGAAGTTTGTGTCTGAGTGAGACGGAGGGCTGCGAGAGTCTCAAGATATTCATTTTAAAGGATCTGTGGATAGACTTACTCACTGACTGACTCATCTGCTCTGGGCTGCAGTGCTAGAGCAGCAGTTTAAGGAGCACCAGGGACATATGGGGAGGTGCTGAGTTGTCTGGTTTCAGGGTAAGGGCTAGAGGGACAGCTATCTCCCTGACAAAAGTTTTGGCAAAATCCACTGTTCATTTGTCAGGCCCTCTCTCTCCCAGCATGAGGAGGAAGGCAGCCACAATATCTGAGCTCCATCAACCTGGCTAACACCGGTCTCCCTGCTCTAGTGATTCCTTGAGGCCCCTCCCTCCTTGTGGGCCATTCCAAGCCACATACAATGTTTTCTTTTTCCATACAAATGGCCTGTCTTGGCTCTTGTTGCAGATTTTCCTAAAATCTCTCAAAGGCTCACAAAACCCAAACAAGCAGCATCTGGCCTTGGTGTGCTCCATACATCTTGCTGAACAACACCAAGCTCGGCAGTAGCGTAAGCCGGCCTCGATTCCATGCTTGGCCTCTTGAGTTCAGTATGGGTGACAGCCATCTGCAGGTTGCTTGATAACTCTTACCAGGTGACCCTAGAGGTACACAGGCTTCAGCTGAACTTGGCCTGTGACTGGACTCCTACCAGAAGGTCCTTGGACTGGCATGCACAGTGGCCAGCTTTGAACAGAGTAGGAGCACCACCCAGGGCTGCATCTGAGGAGGACACACCCAAAGGGCAGACTGGGCAGGCACTAGAGCCCTGCTAAAGTGAATCATGCTCTTTAGGGTCAGCCCCTCACCGGCCAGTCCTCATAACCAATAAGCCCAAGGGCCAATTTCTCTCATTGATGTGCAAATGGCCACTAATACTCAACTACAACAGGAAGGCACACACAACCCACACAAGGGATACACCTTGGGCACCTAGCTCAGGTGACCAGGGAATACTGTGCCACTGCATCCCACAGGACACCTACTATATAAAGCTACTCTACTGAGACCAGGAGACCTAAGAGTCCTACCTAATACATAGAAACAAACACAGGGAGACATCCAAAATGGGGAGACAAAGAAACATATTCCAAGTGAAAGAACAAAGCTTCAGAAAACGAACTCACCAAAATGGAAATAAGCAATCTACTGGATGCAGAGTTCAAAATACTTGTTCTAAAGATGTTCAATGAACTTAGGGGAAGAGTAGATGAACTCATTGAGAACTTTAACAGAGTGATAGCAAACATAAAAATGTACATGGAAAACATAATAGGGAACGAGTCAGTGATAAAGAATACAATATCTGAGATGAAGAGTACATTGGAGTAGCAGTCCCCAACTGTTTTGGCACCAGGGACCAGTGCTCCTATTAGTATCTAATGCCTTGTGATCTGAAGTGATGCTAGCACTGGGGAGCAGCTGCAAATACAAATAAAACTTTGCTCTCTTGCCCACTGCTCACCTCCTACTGTGTGACCCAGTTCCTAACAGGCCACAGACCCATAACAGTCCACAGCCCAAGTGTTGGAGACACTGGCATTAGAGGGAATCAACAGAATAGATGAAGTGGAGGGTAGAATCAGTGATTTAGAGGATGCATGTAGTGGAAGATACCCAATCAGAACAGCAATAATAAAAGAGAATCCAGAAAAATGAGGATAGTTAAAGGGACCTTTGGGGCAAAAACAAGTGTACCAATATTCACATCATAAGGGTACCAAAAAGAGAAGAGAGAGGAAGGAATTGAAAATCTATTTCAAGAAGTAATGAAAAAGAATTAAATAGTCCAATAAAAAGATAAGTTGGCCAAATGGATAAGAAAACAAGATCCTTACATAGGCTGCCTACATACAAGAGACTCACTTCAGATTAAAAGAGACACATAGACTAAAAGTAAAGGGATGGAAAAAAGATATTTCATGATGGACCTAGATGGTATTGTGCTGAATGGAGTATGTCAGATAGAGAAAGACAAATGCCATATGATTTCACTTACATATGGAATCTAAAGAATGTAATAAACAAAAAAATACAGAAACAAACTCAAAGATACAGAGAATATTTTAGAGTTACTAGATGGTAGGGGAGTGATGGTAGGTGAAAAAGGAGAAAGGGATTAAGAAGTACAAAATGATAGTTAAAAATAGTCTTGGAGATATAAAGGAGAGTATAAGGAATATAGTCAACAATATTGTAATAACTATGTACAGTGTCAGATTTATTGGGGTGATCAATTTGTGAGTTATATAGATGTCTAATCACTATATTGTACACCTGAAACAAATATAATATTGTATGCCAACTATAATTAGAAAATAAAAGTATTCTTTAAAAATAAATAAATAGATAGATAGATAGATAGATAGATAGATATAAAAATAAAACCGCAATGAGATACCATTTCACATCCACAAAGATGGCATTACACAAAGACAGATAGTAACAAGTGTTGAGAAAGATGTGTAGAAATTAGAACTGTTGTGCATTGCTGGTAGAAATGTAAAATGAGGCAGCCCCTGTAGAAAACAGTCTAGCAGTTACTCAAATGGCTAAAACATAAAGTTACCATATAATCCAGCCATTTTACTTTTAAGTATATACCCAAGAGAATTTAAAACATAAGCCCCACAAAACCCTGTAGACGAATGTTTTTAGCGCATTATTTGTAATAGCCAAAAGGTAAAACATGTGTGCCAAATTCCTACACAGAAATTGTTTTAGACTTTTTTTTACTTCCCCATGCTTCATTCATCACCTTCACTGTCTTCTCAACTGTGTCCAATTATGTACTTTATTCTTACTTTCCAACTTCCATTTTGAATTCCATTCAGTATTTGAACATTCCATCCACAATTGTTTTAGTGATGGACATGTGATCCATGTCAGGCCAATTAGTATCAATAAGACTTAGTTTATGGACTTTCATTGTTCTAACAGAGAAGTGAAATGTTACTGCTGCATTATGCATTATGAGACTGAAGGTACCAGGAGTATCCAGTAAGAGCCTGAAAAGGGAAACTCAACCCAGACAAAGTATCTCTTGATGGCTCCTAGTGAAATAATTTTGCATTTTGGATTAAGCCATGCGTGAAGTTTGTTCTACCAGTGAACATTTAAGCTTAAAGTGAGCTATAAATTGCCTCTTTTGCTTAAGCTAGTTTGTATTTTTTTTTTAGCACTTGGAATGAAAAAGTCCCAAAGGATATGGGTTGTTTTTCCTGGCTCCCTATCCACATAGGACACGATTTCAAATCTTCAGCCCTCATAGAACCATGCCTGTTAGGTCTACCATGATCAGTTCCTACCTATCAAAGGAGGGATATCAGACAATTCCTATACCGTAAGACATGTAAATTGAACTTTCATGTAACACAAAAATAAATGGGCATCAAACACTTGTTACCCCTTAATTTAAAAGTTGAAAAGAAAGTGGTGATAGCACAATGCAGAAGGATGGTACTGGAATCAAGAGTCATTCTCTTTCTAACCAAAAGCCAGAGATATGTATTGCCAGTAAGGGGGCAAAGAGTGTGGAGTCCACAATAACCTGGAGAAAGGGTAAATAACCCCCACACGAGGAATGTCATCAGCTATCTATGAGAGCCTTCCATGAGTATCTACCCCTTTAATGTTGCCAGGGAATGCATAACTAAATTGACTCCAAAGTTAGGCTATATAAATGGTCAAAAGAGATACTTTTAAATCTCAACTACACTGTCCTATATCCAACTACATTGTCCAGCCAAGCTTCCCAGTTAAGTTTTCAACAAAGTTGGCAGATGGAAGCAACAATATAGCCAGAGCAGCAGTCTCTGCAAAATCAGGCAATCGTTGGTTATAAGAGAAGTGAGATCCCTCCCTTGTTGCCACAGGTTATCTGAGGAAAATGTGAGTCCCCGCTCCTTCCTGGCAGTGGCATAGTCCTCTGTGTTCTGTTCAGCCCCAGTCAAAGGTGCCCAGACCTCTTTCCCCACAGCTACATGCTGGGGAGTCTTCCCTGGGAAAGGTTCACTCCTCTCAGCACCTCTCATGTTGGGTGATTCTCCTCTAACATGTCCACCATGGAGAGTCTTCTTGTTCCCCTCATTTATTTATTTTGATTATTGGCTGATTACATGGTAATGTAGAAATTTGGGAGTTTCGGACAAGAATCAAGAAGCAGGAAAACATCATCCATGCATGATCCCACCATCCAGAAGTGACCAAAATAACATGATAGCATATTTCACTCCTAGCCTTTATTGCTGCACACTTTCCGGACATGATTGAGATCCTACTACCTCAAAATGATAGCTACAATTTTACTGCCTGAGTTTTCCCCTTAAGTAGCATTTTCCCATGGCTTTAAGATTCTTTGTTACCATAATTTTAAATGGGGACAGTGTATTCTGTCTTATGTATGTACTGCCATTTATATAACTTTTGGGAGATAAATTCTTAACCTTTATCTTTCAGCATTAAATTTCATGTAAGGTTCTGGTGCTGCAATTACATAACCTTGTTATACCCGACTTCAAGCCTCCACACACACCAAGGAGTCGACACAGATGTAAGAACAAGAGGGAGTTTATTTGCAGGCTCGAGCCGGGGCAATACTGGTGCACTGACGCAGCAGTGGGAGTATCGGCCCCCACTTACAGTTTCAAAGGGTTTTTAAAGGGTAAAGCTGCCAGCAGGGGAGTACAGCCATGGCGCTACAGGATTGGTGAGTTTATTTTAAAACCTTTAAGGGGATTGGTTAAACTTCGCACTGAGGAAAAGAACCACAGGACAGGGAACTTGGCAGGTGGGACTTTCAAATAATTTCCAAGGGGTCTCTTATTGGCCAATTGTTGGGTGGGGTAACTCTTAGTCAGCTGGTGTTTTTTCTTTTTTTTTTATTCCACTTAAGTTCAAAATGGAGGGTTTGTATCTAAGATGGAGTCACTTTGGTTCTACAATCCTAATAACTCATGGGTCTTTGTTGGATGCAAAAGTTTACCTCCATCTATTTGCTTTAGTTTGGAAAATATGATCCTGAAACTTTTCCTGTCAAACTCATGTTTAAGCCACTCATCTTTAGCTGTGTGGCTTCCAAGTCATTCAGGTGACACCTACTATATATAGTTCATTACATGTTTCTCATATGCAATTCTGTTATCCATGTTATGGAATGTCCATCTTGTCCAGCTGTGCCTAGGATTTTCTGGTTTTAGTGCCAAAAGTCCCATATCTCAGGAACCACTCAGTCCTGGGCAGATCCGAATGGTGGAGGGACTGTTCTTATTTTAGCACTGAAAAGTCCTGCATTCCCAGAAACACTTCAGTCCTAGAATAAGAGAAATCGGTCACTTTTCTTAAAATTCCACAGGGAATTGGTTTATCGCATTCCTTTGAACAGGGATATTTGCATTTTAATAGATGTCTTCTAAATCATTCAGCCTTCACAATCCAAAGGAATGGATAGCTTATAATGAAATCACAGGTACTGGGCCAAGTTGATGGGAAAGCAATGTCTCTCCACCTCCACCCACAAGCCTTTCAATTCTCATTCAAATGACTGCACCTTCTGCTAACTCTTTCCAGTAGGCAACCTGCTGTCCTCATTTCAATTGTTGGGAGTCCTTATCCCCTAAACTTGCCTCAGAGTCACCTGGAGGGCTTATTAAAAACAGATTTCTGGATCTGTCTCCAGAGTGTCTGATTGGGGTAGTCTTGAGGTGGAGCCTGAGAATTTGCTTTTCTAAAGAGTTCTCTGGTGATGCAGTTGCTGGTGTTCCTAGGACCTTACTTAGAACCATGGTATAGTAGTTAGGAGTAGAAACTCTATAGGCCAACTGCCTGGCTTAGAATCCTCATCTTAATATCAAATGCTTTCACAACCTTAGCTAGTTACTTAACCCTTATGCTTCAGGTTCCTCATTGATGAAAGTGGAGATTATAATGGGATCTGCTTCATTGGATTGTTCTGAGGTAATGGAACAGTGCCTCATCTGTAGTTGTAAACTAAGTAAGTGTTTATTATTATTACCCCAAGCTCATAAGAACTGAACTGCTATTTTTCTTCCTTAGACTGCAGACACTTCAGGGCAGATGCACTCCTAGAAGCATCGCTGCCATACCTGGCCACTAGGTTTGCAACTATCCTGGGTTTCCCAGATGTTGACTGCTCTTCTGGAGAAGTATGGCTTAACTAACATTCAGTATTCTTTCTATCCCACCCTGCAGAGAGCTTTCAGAAAGTTTCCCAAGAGAATGCCCATCATTTTATTTACAAAGCAGTCCAAAGTATTTGAGTAACATATAGCCCTATAAACTCCACAGGCAAAGCCTTAATTTTGGGGGAAGAAAGACTGCTTAGTTAAAATAGACACATGTGTACTTCCTTGTTTGAGGACATGCATTTATAACAGGATGTAAACATTCAGTGTGTACACACACACACACACACACACACACACACACACATATATATATATATTTCCCTTTTTTCATTAGAACAGATCATTTGACCCATTGTCCAGCAAAGGGCAACCTTCCCAAGAACAAAAGAAACATCTCATCTCTTCTCTCCAGGGAGCAGAGATAGGCAAGATAAGTTCCCTCCTTGACCTCCAGGCAAGATAAGCCTGTTCTCTGTTGCCACTGATCCAGGCTTCAGTTTTAATATCTCATTGAGGCTCTTCCTGGTGGGCCCTGAGGTGCTATTACTGGTGTTAGTAAGTGAGAAACATGTCTGCTGGGGACAGTGGCAAGCCAGAAAGTACATAACTGGTTTTAAGGGAGCAAGCACCACCCAGAAGCAATGGATATTTGACAACTATATTTTGGGCATGTGTCGCTGGATTTTAAGATTAAAAAAACAAAAATTGAGGTTTTTACAGGAAATCTCCTGATTTTTTAAATGTTGTCAACCAACTGAAATCTTTAAAAAATTACCATATGAGCTGAACAAGTATGTCCATAGTATCTATTTGCTGCCAGTATATAACCTCTGGGTTATTGTGAGAGAAAAGGCACGAAGGCTTTTAGCATGGATGGTAAATGAGTTAGCAGCAGGCAGGCAGGCAAAAGAGGCTGGATAGGTGGGGAAAAGAAGGGAGCAGAAGCCATAAATATAGTCCTTATGTGGGGGCTCGGTACTGCTCTAGAAGGACTGGATAAATGGGCTACAAAAAGGAGCATTGTGAGAGACATCAATTGTACTCAGGAGCTGTATTGGATCAGAATTCTTGCAGGCTAGCCATCCAGTCTTCAATGGGGGTGAGAATAAGAACAACTACGTGTCCAGTCACGGGACACTTACACTGTGTCAGGCATTGTTCTGCAAAAATTTACATTTATTACTTAATTTAATCATCAGAATGTCCCTGGGAGGTCGGTATTGTTATTATCCCCATTTTGCTTCATTTAACCTGCATCCCAAGCCTGCCCCAGTTGACTTCACAGAGCAGGAGCTTTGCTCTATTTTGACAAACACTCCACAAACCAATGCACTGTTGTGGGCAGAATGCCTGCTTCACAGCTACCGTGGGTTTCATATAGCAACCCCATCCCAACTCTAAGAAACCTAGGACTCATAGCTTGGTGTCATGGAAGAACTCCTGAACCTATTCTTTGTGGGGTCAATGAACTGGATATGTTAGCATACCAAAGTTGAGACAGTGGGAAGTAACTACACTGTTATAGTTTTATCGCCTATTGCCTTGGAAACCAATAGCAGAGCTCTGAAGGAGCAAGTTACAGGACAGGTCTGTTTTAATGGGAAGAAGGGCATGGGATTTCTATGCCCTAGAAAGTTATTTCATACAGAACTTTGCAGGGAGAGATTTGGGGTAACTGGAGAGCAGCATGAAGATACTGGGAACCCAGAGCAGAAAGGAGTGAAAAGGAAACCTAGAAGGAGGCAAAAAGAAAGTTGACCTGCTACATGACTTTTCTGAGGGCCAGTCTTGTATGGGAGCTATTAGCCTGACTAGGAAAAAGCCACAGGAGGAAATGGGGTTAGGAAGTTTAATCAGTCAAAATGTTGGAATAGAGCTTCTGGTTCTGAACATTTTTCCATTTACTTACATAACCCCAGCCACAGAAGTGGGAACAGGGGTGGGGGTGGAGGTGGGAGTAGACTATGAATCTAACCTAAGATCTTGGTTTATCATTATCTAAATATATATTTACCAAAGGCTTACAAAACAGGGCTTTTTAAAGTTCTGACTGATGCCCTCTCTGCTATTTTCTTAAGGAAATGAGATTGTTGCTTCATCGAACAATGGGTTACTTATTGATGGAAAAAAGTAACCAGCAGGACAATTTCCCCATATTGCTTAGTAACTTTTACAAACACTTATAAGTCATATTTATATACTGGCTTAGGACTAGAGGTTACTAAATAACAGAAAATTCTAAAAACATTTTAGTATATATAAAATATCAAACCTTTTAAATTAGAGACAGTTTCATATCTTCTTTATAATGTCAAAGCTGAAGTGGTGGGTTTTCCTCTCTCAACTACTGAATGTGAATACTTTGGACCCACTAGTTAGTTGTCATTTGATAACATTTATCAAGTGATTACTGTTGCCATAATTGCTCCTAATAACAATAGCTACCATTTATTGGGCACTTTCTATCTGCTAGACATTGGCTAAGTAGATTATCTCATTTAACTCTAATAACCACCAGCCCAGTTAGTGTAGCTAACTCCATTTTACAGATGAGGAATCTAAGAGTTAGAGGATTTAAATAACTTGCTCAGGGCCAGAATACAAGCCCAAGTCTCTCTGCCTTCAAATCCTGCATCCTGAACCATAATAACAACTAACTACAATACCATCAGAGACAATGACTGACTTTTATTGAATACGTGCCAAACATAGCACACTATGTGTTGCATATGCATCATCTCATTTAATCCTGAGGATGACTCTGTGAACTCAGTGTTGTTGTTGTTGTTGTTGTTGCTGTTGTTGTTGTCCTTATTTTACCTATGATGGAAATGAGGCTCCAAATGGTAATCTGCCCAGAGTCACACAGCTGGTAAGTAAAAGAACTGTGAGTCAAAATAGGTCCATCTGACACCAGAGGCCAACTCAAAGGTCACTTCCTCTAGGAAGCTTTCTGTAAACCTTCTAAAATGTTTTAGGTGTGCACGTGCCATGTTTACATTACCTTGCTTCCTCTATCATAACACACTATTGACATTATTATTATTATTACTAGTAATATCATTTTTTAGTGTTTTGTGCAAAAACTATACATACATTATCTCTAGTCCTCACAATGGAATACACAAAAGGCATTATTAGCCTTATTATCTGGGGAACAGGTTCAAAGAAGTTAAGTAACTCATCCAACATTATGCAGCTATTAGAAATGAAGTGGGGCTTCAAACCCAAGTCTGTTGGTTTCCATTGTCTAAGCCTATACTTTTTTCCCACCAAAGATTGCTGCCTTTCTTCATTTTGTATTGAAATTATGTTTGCATATTTATATGATCCAATAGACCAGAGTCAGCATAATTTTTAAGTAAAGGGCCAGATCATAAATATTTTAGGCTTTGTGGGCCATACAATTTCTGCTGCAACTATTCAACTCTCCTGGTTGTATCATGAAAGCAGTCATAGACAATACATAAACCAATGATTCTGGCTGTGTTCTAATAAATCTTTATTTATCTATACTGAGGTTTAAATTCCATGTAATTTGCATGTGCCATGCTATATATTTTTTTTAGTTTTATTTTCAACCATTTAAAAATGTAACAACCAGTTCTTGCTCACAGGTCATAAAGAAACAGGCAGCAGGCCAGACTTGACTAGTGGGCTCCTGCAATAGACTGATAATGCCTCGAAGATAGAGAGGAGTCTTCTTCATTGCTTTTTTCAGAATTTCACCCAATACCCAGAGTTGAGACCCAGTAAATACTTGCTGTGAGGCAGTATAGAATAATGTTGGTTGAGAGGCAGACTTCAGCTAGAGCATAGACTATAGGGACAGTTTGCTATGGTTCAAATCCCAGCTTAGTCACTTTCTAACTTTATGGTGTTAGGCAAGTCACTGTGAACTTACTCTCAGTTTTCTCATCTAAAAATGAATGTAATAATAGTACCTCCTCCACAGGTTGTTATGAGGACTTTGTAGGTTAATAAAGCACTTAAAGCTGTGTCTGGCATCATCATCATCATCATCGTCATCATCATCATCATTATTAACATGATGATGATGTTAATAACCCTAACCCTAACCCTAACTCTAACCCTAACATGAAATAAGACAATGCCTTTCTTGTCTTTAAGAAACTCTCAGTCTTACTAGCCAGTTAACCAAATACAATAGAAGGTAAGTGAACCATATTTTGTAAAACAAGGTGTTGACAATTCACTTAAATGCAAAATCTTGTTTTTGAAAACATCCTGTCTCCTATTTTTGACCTGCACTCCTTGGTGAATGTAAGTACTCTGTAGAAGCCTTCTAACAGAAGTCTATAGGAGATGAGGTTCATTTGTCCTGAAGAGTGGTTTGATTTTGTTTTTGAATTTAATATATTTAGGCACAGCAAGTACACTCTACCTCCCTGTAGGTACTATTGTTCTCTACTGTTTGATTAGCACCACACTCTAACCGACTGAGCTAACCAGCCACTCTGTTCTCACTGTTTTAAACTCTCAACTTTTCTGCTTAGCCCCTGAAGGCCTTTGAGTTCAAAACTTTTCCCTAGTGCCTCTTACCTGGAAACTTCATTAGGGACCAGTTGCCCTGGAGGCATTCTTGATCCTTCTTCTGTCTGTAAACATCAGCCTAAAGGTCTGCCCACCCTTGGTACAGGCCTCCTATTTCATTTTCATCTGTTACTATTCCTAAGCTCATGTATTCTGACCATGCTGAACTTCACACAGTTCCTCAAACAAATCATTCTCTCACTCAATTCCCATCACTAGCACTTGCTATTCCCTCTGCTTGGAACATTCTTAACTTCACTTCACCAGGTTAATTCTTCCTTACCCTTCAGGTCTTTAGCATAGATGTTATTTCATCCAGTAACCCTTTCTTGACACCTTAAGTAAATATCAAAAGCTCCTCCTCTGAACCCACTTAGCACCCTCCATTTCAGTGGCAGAGAATGGTTACTTTCTCACTAACTCCATTTCCTTACTGGGCAATGAGGAAGATTACATTTCTCAGCCTCTCTTGCCATTAGATTGGCTTCTAGCAATTTCCAAATCTGGCCTTAAATCATGCTATGTGATACTCCAAGGGCTGTCTTTGCTTATTTACCTACAGAAAACAGAGGATTCATTGGCAGACTCTGTGGAAGTCTATGGGATGGTGAAGCCATATATGACATAAAGAGCATGGATCTTGAAACACTACTTAAAGGGCAGCTGCCCAGGAGAAGTGCTTGACCTGCATTTGCCTGTGAACAACAAACTTTTATTGTTTTGAATCACTGAGATGTGAGGATTGTTTGTTATAGCAGCTAGAATTAATTACCTTGACTAATGTATCTTCCTTATGTCATAATACCTAATAGTACTTATTGTAATTGTCTTTTTACTTGGCTTTACTAGTCACTAGACTGTCTGCTTCACCAGGGCAAGAGGTTTTGTCTGTTTTGTTCTGAATAGTATCTCCAGCATCCAGAATACCTGGCACTTACTAATTACTCAATAAACATTTGCTGAATAAATAAATGAACATTTTACTCCCCTTAAACCCACCATAAAAGAGTGGAAGGAGCCATATCAGGCCATGGAGACCATGTCACTCAATGCTGCCTGAGGGAGTAACTGTCCTGAAAACTGCCAAACTACCACGTGATTCATTCCAGATCACAGCTCTGGAACTGACCATAAGAGGCTAATCCCACCATGCCTTACATCTCTGTTAACCTCAGCCATTGCCAGTCTAGCCCTATCACCCCACCAAAACTTCTCTCTAGGTCACTTAAGATTTCTATATCACCAAATTTAATAGTATCATTTTTATCCACATTAACCGATCTTCCAACAGTGTTCAACAGAGTTTAGTATTCTCTCCCCAGCAGTCTTCTTTCTCAGCCACTGTGTCACTATACATCAAAAAAAATTCTCCTGTATCTTTGACTACTCCCTTTAAGTCTGTTTTGAAAGCCCCTCTTTTTTTCTAATATTTAAATTTTGGAGTGCCTCAGAGCTAGTTCCTGGAGTTTCTTCTCTATCTGCACCCTCTCCCTAAGTGATATGCTCAATTCCCATTGCATCTTTATGTTGACTTATTCTGTATTTATACTACCAACCTCAAACTCTCCTCCAAATGTTAAACTCACATGGCCAACTGCTTAAAGATCTACATGAAAATATCAGAGGCATCTTAAATTTAAGCTGTCCAAAATAGAACTCTTTATTAATGCCCTCCTCCCTACCCCTTCAATATAACTGTGCCTTTCCCTGTCTTTTCCATCTCATCAAAAAAACTACCATCTACTAAGTTATTGAAGCTAGAAACTAGCAAATCATTCTTGATTCTGCTATCTCCCTCACTTTCAACATCTAATCAGCAAGTTCTATAGTTTCTAGCTCTAAATACATTTCTTTATTTTCACTGACAACACCCTAATCTAAGCCACCATCACTTCTTGCTCATACTACTGTAATAAGCTTTTAAATGGTTAACCAACTTAGACTCGCTCCTTTCTTCCAGTCTATTCACCACACATTAGCTGGAGCAATCTTTCAAAAGGGCTTTCCTTGCACTTTATATAAATTCTGTACTCTCTCAGTGGTCTATAAGGTTCTATGTAATCTGTCCTTTGCCTACTTCTCCCACCTACTCCTCCAATCCTACTAGTCATACTGTGTCCTTTCAGGTCTGTGAACAAGGCAAGAATTTTACTGTCTCAGGACCCTAGCACATGCTGGGCCTTCTGCTTGGAATGTACTTTCTTTCCCCTACTCCTGGTTGCTCTTCATCAGGCTAACTCCTTAATAAAAATATCCTTATACACAAGTTCCCCTTCCCTGACTATAATTTCTAAGTATGCTTTTTCCTCATTCTCTATAACTACACTTTATGTTTCTTTCTGCATTTATCACAATTTGAAATTATATGTTTATTGCTTATTTACTTGTTGATTGTCTATCTACCCCATTGTACTTGCTGGGGGAAGAAAACAAAAGGAGAATAATATGTTGTGACAGTGAATATTACATAAAATTCAATTTATTTATTTATTTATTAGAACACAGCCACTCCAATTTGTTAATGAATTGTCTTGCTAATGTCAGGTTACACTAGTAGAACAGAATAGTTGCAACAAAGAATACAAGGCCCTCAAAGCCAAAAATATTTACTATTTCACTCTTTGCAGAGAAAGTAGCCAACCCTTAAGCTAATGTATTGAAAGTGCCTATTAAAATGTATAAGTTGCTTGAGAAAAGTAGCAGAGTAAGTTATTATCTATCTGCCATCAACACTGGGACTTGGATTTGATTGTTTGTTCTGTTTCAGTCATCTAGAAGTAGCCTAAGTAAATAGTTTACAAATAAAAAGAAATTATTAGGGGAAGAGAGTAAGACAGGTTAAAAAGAAGTACCATTGACCTTCTTTAGGGACAAGGACTACATTAAGTTGACCCAAAATTTGAATTCATGAATGGGTCCAGGGAGAGGGGATAGTGGTACTTATGGAGGAGCCTGGTGAATGGACAGTGGGAAAGAGGGGATCTGCCCATGTGCAGTGGGAAAGAGCAAAAGAGTATGTTCGCACCCACATCACATTGCTTGACACCAAAATGCCAGGGAGCCACAGAGAAGGCAGTCCAGCTGAGGCTAAGACCTTGTTATGAAGTGGGTCTGGCATCCAACTCATGGTTTCCATTGTGATAAACTTTGGGGATGCTTGACAACACTTGGGCTGGGGAAGCTGGACAGAGAATTGTTCAAAGGAGCACAAAATATCAGGAAAGTCCTGAGTCCTGAAAGATAAGACAAACAAAAGAAGTGAATGCCAACAACATATCATTTGTGATTTTGCTCTTTGTTCTCTCTTATGCACATCCTCAAGATTTAGGTTTATAATCACCAAGACCAGACAAATCTCATTGCTAGGAAGTCTTCTGTAGACCACCCCATCCCCAAACTCAGTATTTTATGGTTGGGATTAGGACAGGCATTTTCTTCCCTCTCTCAGCTGCTTTCTTACACCAAAAGCATGTCATGCCCCTGGGCTTCTGGGTTTCATTTCTTGGGAGAGCTAACTCCATTTACAGCTTTATCTGAGTATGCCTACCACCCAGACAATTGCCCTGTATGCCCACACACTGACATTAACTCCCTTCCCTCTCCCACCAGGCAAATTATTCCAGCTTCTCAGCATGAGCCACCATACAGTAAGAGCTACCACAAGGTCAGTAGCCCCAGCATAGTGTTTTTCCCCCAAAGGTTGGTGAAACAGGAGAGAGGAAGAGAGGATAGAATTAGGGAATGGAACAAAATGAGCAGACCACAAACCAAAGAGAAGCTGTGGTCTTCTACTTTCTACTAGCATGAAGAGGCCTTTGATGTTAGACAGCCTTTATCTTGTTACTCAGTTTCGCTTCTCTTGTTCTTCATATTCTGTTTATTCTCTTGTAAATTAAAGAGCTTACTTTCTGCTATGAGAGGGCCCCAAGAGGAACCCCAGAGCCATGGCAAAACATATTTAGGGAAAGAGCCTTAAGAACATTCTCGTAGATCCTAAATAGGTAGGGTCTAATACTACAAAGTTAAATATACAGTTTGAACCATAAACATGGTGTTTGAAATCTAATGACAATGTAGAGAACTCATATAATAGGATTTTATGGGGCCACTCATTGTTTTGGAGGACAGTATACAAATTTTAAGCTTAGGAGGGAGAGTATTTGGTAAGAGACAATGAAGGAGGAAATGACTCACAAACGAAATTTTTCAGCTGGTCAGAACATTCTCTCTGACTCATTTGACCACTAATATAGTAAAGAAAAAGTCTATCATTCCCATCTTTAAAAACAAATGCTGCTTGGGGTAACTATCATGCTTTCCACTGAACCAAAGTTCACCATCAGAAACCTTTTGAGATTGACTCCTGGACAAAATTACAAGCATGTGTGTCCAGAATTACATCACTGATGTAAGCTGTAATGACAGACCTTTGCTTTACCAGCATAATCCATGAGCTGTACTCAATATTTAATAAACGGTCAGGTCCAGGAACATAGCCAATCTACTTGTAAAGAAACAATAATCATTGAAACACAGACTCTTTGCAATGAAAATTGGATGACTGTCTCATATTCACACAGCTGCAGTATGACTAATTGAAGTGGAACAGCCACAAGATGGGTGGACAGAGAAATGCTATAAAGATGTGCTAAGTCAGGACTTTAAAAAACAGACTGAAGTTGTTGGTGAAGACTGCAACAAACAGAATGCTAGATAAGCCACAATTAGGACTAGGGCTGTTGTTCTTTCTAAGAAAGGGCATTGACCGGACCAGGGGACAAAGAGCTTCAAAGTGAAACTAGAGACCAAAGGATAAACTTATATATGTAGTGTGTGTGACACTAATGGTCAATGGTCATAGATCTGCATAAATAACTACGTAGGAATATGCATAGCAGCTCAAGAGTCCAAACAGTGATTATCATAATAGTATTAATGACATATGGAGTGATACAATTAAATTGCAATTAAACTAAAATGATTACTGACCACCAACTATAGAGCATGCTAACTTCAACATCAGAAAGTAAAGACAGACAGAAGTGCTACATATCAGCCATGATTTTCATCTTTTTAAGAAAGACTTGTGATCATCTTCAAAAAGAAATAGGAAAAAAAATATAGGAGCTAAGAATGTGAAGTAAGGTTCTTTTAGAATTAATATTTAAAAAGTAAGTAATGTTATTTTTAAAATTTTCATCTACCTAAAACTTTCTGCAAAGAATTTTATAGGGGTATTGAGATAGCAATCTGACCAGTTACCCTACCTCTCTAGTCTTGTGTAGCAGACATTCTTAGCTCAGAGCTTTAGATGACCTACAAACCCCTTGAGGTTACATACAGAACTCTGAATATTTATATAAACATGTGTACATTTTTCCATAAATAGGAATTATTTCCCCTTTTTATATTAGCTTGGTAATCTTGGTATCAGTTGGTATGTTTGCCTTTAACCATGACATATTTACCATCAGTGTAAGTAAGATACACATTTCTGGTCAGAATAGTACCCATGCTGGTGGAGCAGGGGGAATACAGAAGGTGTAGACTTAAAATTGGTAGTATATTAGGTTATCTGGATCCTATGGCTCCAGTAAAATTAATTTGTCTCACTATATGGTCCCATATCCTACCTGGTTAAGGAAGAAAGA
This sequence comes from Macroglossus sobrinus, assembly GCA_004027375.1. Classification (NCBI taxonomy): domain Eukaryota; kingdom Metazoa; phylum Chordata; class Mammalia; order Chiroptera; family Pteropodidae; genus Macroglossus; species Macroglossus sobrinus. The sequence goes on along the minus strand of PVKZ01002843.1, from coordinate 162,083 downwards.
AGATAAACCTCCACTTAAAAATCACCTATTATGTGCCAAGCACTACTATGCATTTATTGATCCAACAAATATTTACTGATTGCCTACTATGTTTACATACATTATTTTCTTTCTTAAGCCCTACATAATAAGTGTTTTTCCCATATTTTGTGGATGAGCACTGAAAGTTCAAGAGGTTAATTAGTTGCTCAAGATCAAACAGGAAATGGTAGAGAAGGGATTTGAACCCTGGTCTTGTTGGATTCAAAGCACGAGTTGCTCCCTTTAATCTCATTGTACAAACAAAAAATTGAGACCTAATGAGACAAAATGTCTGACTATATGTCATAAGTAACAAGATGGTGGGAAGTGCTCAGGGTTGCTTCAGGCTTCTGTTCTCTGAGAACAGAAGACTGAGGAGCCAGCACCCAGGACTTGTATCTGGGGTTTTGCCAAGCACTCTGGCTCAGGTTGTCTCCTCCAGAACAGCTGTTCTTCTATGCTCTTGGTTCCAGCAGAACCCTTGCTATTAGATTACAGGCTTCCCTGGATGAAGTAACACTTGGCTTCTCCAACTTGCCAGATGCTGTATTGAATCCCCCAAAGCAGACTTTTCTAACAGAGCAAACTCAAAAGAGTCAGCTGTTGGTAACACTGTTGTTTGATTTGACATTTTGTCCTACCATCAGGTTGTGGTGGAGGAGTCTGGATTTTGGCTAGCCAGTCCTGATTTGTAACTAATCAGTCTCTCCCTTTTAGCTGTCCTTAGCTAGTATTTGATATCTGTTTCTTAAATTAGGGCTGCTTTTAGTCCAAGTCACTCCTCCTCACACCAGATCTGTTAAAGGATATAGACCTTGACCATCAAAGCTCCCATAAGTATAATAAGGTCTCAGGAGCGCTCATGCAGAGGAAATAGAGGAAATGCTTCAAACCCTCCCTGATAACATAGAAACTTTATATAGCTTCAGAGAAAAGACAGAGTTGTTAGGCCCAATTTCCAGAGGCTAATGGTGAAAGAACTGACATGACAATCAAGCATTCTTAGGATTAGAGCCACATGCCCACACTCATACACTTCTACTGTACTCACTGCAACAGTGAGGGCACTGATACTCTTCTGTCTCTTATACACAATAGCAGTCTTAAAATGTCTAGTGCTAGTTCTCTTCTTGTTCAGTTCCCTGGAGTCTTCTGCTTCAGTTCTCCAAATAATACTTCAGGAAAATGTAGAAAGGAACTTGCTTTTCCACTTCTTAATGTGAAATGAAAATAGTAGGAGTTGTTGAGAGATACCTACACAGTTTGCCCAGGAACTTGCAACTCCAAAAGAATGACCTCAGGCTGCAAAAGTATTCTAAATCACATTGCAAATTACCAAGAAGGCAGGAGTTAGACATTTCCTGAACTGAGGACATCATTGCTACCCTTTGGAATATTGAACAGTTACAATGTCATTATCATCAAGATAAGAATACCCTGTTTATTGTAACATTCTTTTTAACTATAAGATTTTTCAGAATCACCACTGTATTAATAGAACCACTGGCTATACTTCCTTGGGAGCCATAACAATCTAAGTACATCCCCTGCTAAGTGAAAAGTGTGAAAACTCTAGGGTCATCGATTTCTAGAAATCTATTCTACCAGAAGGTTGCACTCTGGATGTGGTCAGTGCTTTTGGTTTTTCAATATTAAAATCTCCAACCCCCTCTATCTCAGTCCCCATGATTATCATCATTGCCTTGAGCAGCTAGTTGACAAATTGATATGCACATAATTTAAACAGACCTTCACTTTTCAAAATTAGGTGTTAGAACAATTTTACAGAAAAATAGAACCCAAGTCTCTCATGTTTAAGAGGAGAAAGCCAACTAGTCAACCTCTGTGTGTGTGCATGTGTGTCCTTGGTATAAAGACTGGGGAGCAGTCAATCTCTACTTCTCCAGAACTGTGTTTGTTGCAGGGGTAGGAGAGGAGGTGTAGACCTGATATCTTGGATGCTCTTGATATTTTTTTCAGCATCTCTGAGTTCTAGACTTAGTGGTAAATGGAGTGTTGCATTTCATCCTGGTGGTTACCTGAAGATTCTAATGGCTGGTAAACAGAATCAAGTTCCACTGTCTATATGCCTTTCATCAAGTCAGCACACGCTCATTGTGGTTCTTCTGAGTACAAGGCACACTGTCTGCTGAATATCTGCAAACATTTGTTTTCATTGTTTGTAGTCCCTCGTCCTCTATTTGCTGTTTCTCACAAACCAGCCAGAATAACACAGATGATTTCTGCTATGTGTAGGGAAAATCCATCTCAACTTTTTACTCAGCACATGACTTACAGAATATTTCATGGAAATTACCCAGGATTCATTTAAGAGGTTGTCCTGTGTCTGGTTCATAGAGGTTTTTCAGCTGAATTATACAATAAGTGAAACAAGTATTTTTAGTCTGAAAAGCCACGATTTTCCAAACCCAGGTATATAAGAGTGTTTATATCTATGGCTCTGGTAATACTCTATTGTTCACCCAGCAAATGCAATGACAGTAAATTTTTTCCTCAGATAATTGCATTATGAACACTAAGTATATGTAGTAATTCTCAATTATGAGTCTAACATTCATGTGTTCTTGCCAAAGACTCTGGAGATGATTCACTAGAAAATATGAACCTTAAAATTACAATTCATATTATTTATTCAGTTAGCAGGCAGAAATTAGAGATAAGCAAGAAGTTCAGGAATTTTGAGTATACCAGAGACCACAAGTGTCTTTTGAGTAGAACATAGTGGGATAGGAAAGTACCCAACTTACCTCATCCTACCGTTTTGCCAAGATAAGAACCTCTTTGGAAAACGAGGGAAAAAGTCAAATGACTTCTGGGTAAAGTTTCTTTAGGAGTTCATTCTTTGGCCATGCTCTTTGCTTTCACAAGCTCATTGTGCAATCCCATAATCCAGGAGAGGTGGCTGTTGGAGAAATGTAATGGGGCCTCACTTGAGAGTGTATGTGCGAGTTCTACTTGATGTATCCAACTCGTTTCATGAAGAAAAAAGGACTTTCTCAGTGGAATTCTATTAATTTGTAAGCCTAGACTTCAGATCCAGAGAAAAAAGTGAGTCATAAAAGTGGACTAGATGCTATTGCAGCCCTCCCTCCCATGCCATTTTAATTCTCACTTTGTGTGTGTGCATGTGTGTCCTTGGTATAAAGACTGGGAAGCAGACAGAAAGAGATGTCCTTGAAAGATGTGCTCCATGTGTATATATAAATCACCTCATTTTCTCCTCTTACTTTCTCCACTCTCACTTAACCCCATCTTCACTTTTAAGTCTAACCCATAAAATTTTTTTGAGAATAAAACTATTAGTCACTTTGAAAGCAGTCTTTTAGAGAATCCTTAAGTCTGCGACTTAGACTGGTTAGTTATTTATCCTCAGAACATGACTGATTTTGCTTTTATTTGGTCTTCTTACTCATCTTTTACAGAAGCTCTTGAGCAAGTAATACTCATGGCCCAAGTCAGAGAAGCTCAAGTTCATGGGATTGTCTGGGCACAAAGGATGTCAAGGGATTGTTCATGCTCATTATTCATCAGGGTCCAGAAACCAGTCTCTTCTCTTTTTCCAAAACAACTAACATTTGTGCCAGTATATTTCTTCACTGGCACCTCTCGACCCTGCAGTGAACTGTGGATCCACATACCCCTCCCCAGGAGCAAGTATGTTTATCCAAATTAAATGTGGTAAATAAATATGGAAAGGAGCCTTAGAGGCCAAAAAAGGTGAGGGGCTCCCATGAAGGGGATCTCATGAAGCAAGAGGTAGAGAGGACTCAAAGGAAGGGGAGGGCACCATATCTAAGAAGTCAATCTCAACTTAGTTACTAATTGTCATGTATTCATGAGTACATTGATAATTTTTTGCCTCCTGCTGGTAAACTCTGGCATCTTTGCTCTCCCCTCACTCCACTCTCACCCCATCCTTACACTCCACCCTCTTGCTCCCATCTCACCAACCACTTGGTTTCTGCTGCTGGGTGGAAACTCCCAGAGTGCAGGGGTCAGGGCAATCACCCCATTAGCCATACTCTCGGGACAGTTTGGGTCATTGCCCTTTCAGAAAGGCATTCCTAATGGAGGGAGAGGGGTGGAGGAAGAGCTAGAGAAGACTATAGAAAGAGATTAAGGGCACAGGAAGAGGGGAGGCTGCCATATGGCAGAAAGGAGGCATGATTAAAAAGATTAGCTGCCTTTCAGTCAGAAAAACCGGAACGGGGGAGATGCATTAGAAAGCTATAAAATCACAAACAAAGAGCTTTCATGAAGTGAACAATGAATGTCAAAAGAGAAAACATGAATAATTCCCTTTAAGTTTATGAGATGAGTTTAAGCCAAATCAAGGAAAGTCTGATTTTACACAGCAGGAAAGAAACTAAAGAATCCCTTACCATGAAAAATGGCACAAGCTGGCAATAAAAAAGGCATAGAAAGATTCACTATTGACAAACCTACACTAAATTATTAAAGGAAGGGGAGTGACATCCAAGAGGCCAACCCCAGGTGTCATTTAACTGTTGGAGCCTCTGTGAAAGACCCCTGAACCATAGAAGGGGGCTGGCCTAACCTTTTCCATTCTTAGGTTTTTATGTAATGCACTGAAGATCTTTTTGTACTCCCAACATCTTTGATTTCTAGATTTTTCCACCTGGAAAAGAATCAACCTACTGAAAATGATGTCTTTTAAAGATTTTCCAAATAGAATTTCTACAATCTACCATGTTATAAATAACTTTGAACTTGGAGCCATAAATACCAGTTACACAAACATCCTGGCCCAGATTGTAAACATGATTAGTCTGAGTTCAAGTGAAATGAGGCTCAAAGACTTAAGAACTCAAATAAAAGTGGAAACCTACAATATGCTTCACTTTTGCTAAAGTGGAGGGAAGTATTGAGGCAAGTACTTGGCTCTTTGGAAAACTCCACAGGCAAACTTGAACAAGGCTGACTCAGAAAATGAGCTGCTCTTCTCAAGAAATTGTGAATTTCTTGACAGGGTGTATGTAGAAAATGAAAAGACAAAAGGGACTTATTCTCTTTTGTTCTCTCTCTCTCTCTCTCTCTCTCTCTCTCTCTCTCTCTCTCTCTCTCTCTCCCTCTCTCCCTCTCTTTCGATGACGCACACACACAATGCATAGCATGTGGCAAAAATAGAGCAGATATGCAGTGAGGGACTAACTATTTATGGGCAGCTGAATTCTAACTTGTCACAGGTAACCCCAGAAATATGTCCTTCAGTCAACTAGATGGCACTCAAGCTTCAGAGTCCCCACTCTAACACAGGTTGTTTATGATGTCCTTTCAGGGTTGACTGCCCTCTAACAACTTTTAGACGTAACAGAAGAATTTGAATATTTTCCTGGGGGCAGCTTTTAGAGTGACTAGAACATTTTTCAATCACTTGAAGTGATTGCCAAAAGTAACATTAAAAATGGATTAATAGTTTGGGCTGATTTTAAGAAACTGGCAGGGGCCTTGTTGAAAGCACAATTTTATTTTGCTTTTCAGATTGACTGCCAAAGGCAATGCCATTACCTTAGCTGGGGGCAAAGCCAGTTAGTTTTGGTGACTGAAGCCAAGCAAGCTGTTAGGAGCAATGCCTGAACATTGTCGCTGAGAAAATAGAAATTTTACTAAGAATTCCAAGAAGCCAAGAGGTTTGTTTCTAGGTAATACATAAATTACAAAAGAAAAATCTACTCTTTCAGACCAAATGTTGGCACTCCAGTGATGTAATAAGGTCAATAGGCCATGAAGCTGTTGATCTTTTCAAGCTGCTTTAAATTGTCCATTTTAATACCTAATTCTGTATCAGAAACACTCTCTCTGAAGCCCTCAAGGAATGAGTAAAAGGAGGGAACAGTCATCTTTGGACCAAAGCTACTAAGGAGCTGTTACCTTGTGATGTAGGTAATTTCTTTCTCCAAGAGAGGATCCTTGCTCTTCATGAATGCACCTGCCTGGAACTTCTTCTCATATTTCTTCCCAGCATCTTGCATTACCAGGAGCTCCAAGTGCACCAGAAAATGCATTTCTTGTCTTCATGTCTGTTCCTGACATCATCTTTATCCTCATCAATAATATGGACCCTTACATTTAAAATATACACATTACCTGTACAGAAATAGATACACATACAAAAGCATGAAGAAGAAAATTCTAAGTAGCTATACATCCACCACTCCAAGATTACCACCATGTACCACACAGCAATTTCAATTTTTCCAAAATTACCAGCTATGCCCTTTACACTTCTTTCCCCCTTGGAGTGGCAAACACCATAACGCCATCTCAATCTTATTCATAATATTGTAGTCATTAAAACAGGTCCATTCTGGTTCTTAAGGCTTAGTTCAGTTTCTTTGCAATCTTAATCTCCTATTTGATTCAAAGCTCTCCTCTTCCTCACTCCCTCTCTGTGCTCCTTGCCCTGACCTCTTTGTGGTGCTTACCCTCTGGTGTTGGGGTCAGAAGAAGAAAGAGAGAAAACAGTTCACTACTGAGGTGGCTACCACTTGCCTTCCCTCAGCTAGCTTGCAGTTAGAATGCTCCTGAGGAGCTCAGTGTTGAGCAGGCCCCCACCAGGCACTGATATCCCTTGCATCTTCCAGATAGTGAACTCTTTCTGCCTTCCTCTGGTGCATATGCCTCATAACTCCATGGTATATATGTATATGTGTATTTTTAGGGACCTAGAAATCCTGTAGCTTCCAATATCTCCAAGGTCCTGTCTCCAATACCTCTTGGAACCCAGAAATTCCAGCGGAAGGTATTAGTTCCTTCTTCACCTGGCAATCCCCTCACCCTGAAGATTCTAAAATTCTCAACCTCTTTCCAGTGGCACTAGGCCTGGTCCATAAATCAAGACTAAGTGGCTAAGCTCATGTCTAATTCTTGTGTTTCTCTGAGGCCTCCCTCCAGTGGTGTGCTAGAGTCAGGTCATTCAAGCTTACAAAAATGTAATGCTAAATTTTCATAAAATGTTTTAGTTAGTTGGTGCCACATTGGTAGCTTGAAATTGGCCCTGGTGGTAGAGTTTACAGGAAGAAAATATCTCCAGTGGGTGGTTTAACATTTACCAGCAAACCACTGCCTCTTTTCCACCAATGCGAGGGAAGGTAGGTATGAGAGTAATCTCTCATCATCATTAGAGTCTCCAAAAGGCAACTTAAATTTTCCTTTCAATCTAACTCTATATGGGTGGCTAGAGTGGAGGTGATGATAGGGTCACTTCAGCTGAAATGAGACCTCTATTAAGTAGCTTGTGAGAAGTAGCTGCCTTAACAACTGGGCCTAATCAAATTGTTTTTAAAGGCTGCTGCCTACACATTTTATTGTATCAGTGCACCACAAATTTTGTAATCAATCTCATTTTAGACATTTACATTATTTCAAAATTTTTACTATGTTAAACAATAGCATAAAGAATGTACTTGTACATAAATCATTGTGTTTAATGAGGTAAACCCTCAATAAATGTTAGCTGTTATTACTGTGATGATGACGACGATGATGATGATGAAGATGAGAATGATGGTGATGATGATTTTAAGTAGGGTTACGCAAGCAAGGGTGATGCTAAATAAACAGCTCTCCCCTTCCTCTTTCCCATCAATATCCTTAATGCTGGCAGTCAGGCTTCTACTCCCCAGCAGGAAATTGAAGATGCCTCCCTGGAAAATTTGATTGGCCTAAGAGAAAAAAACAAAGAGGGGGAGGGGGCAGGTAGATGGGGTAAAAGGGGTCAAATACTTGGTGATGGAAGGAAATCTAACTTCAGGTTAGATGTTAACATACACACACACACACACACACACACACACACACACACACACACACACCTTTTCAGTTGTTTATGCCTAAATACCAATGAATGAAAATAATCAAAGAGTAGTAAAAGTTTTTTTAACAGAAAAAAAGACTAAAACAAACACTGAATAAAGAAACTGAGAAGAAATACAAACAATGCAGGAAGCAGAAGCCAGAAAACAAACCCTATAATTAATATTCTCAGAGACGTGCACAGATGCATTGTATACATGAAACATTCACTGATGCTAGAAATAAAAAAGGGACATTCTGAGAACAAGAATGAGCTCTTGAAAATTAAATTTTGTTTTTAATTCAAATTGTAGATAGAAGATACATTTAAATCATTCTCCCAGGATGCAGAACAAAATGGCAAACAAGTGGGAAATAAAGGTAAGAGAACTAGAGAACCATTATCCATTAGGAACTACCAGAGAGAAAACAAAAAATGGAACAGAATAAGTAATCAAAGACAGAATAAAAGAAGGCTTTTCTACAACTGAAGAAAATGAGTTACCAGATTTAACGGCTGACTAAATATCTAGTACAATGACTATAAGACACATGCCAAGGTACATTGTCATGAAATTTCAGAATACCAGGGATAAAGTCTCAAAAAATTTAGTTGCCATGAACTTTTTCTCAGAAAGCTACTAGAATATGTACTCCACCAAGACAAGGAAGTGATCAGAGGAAGACAAGGGATACAGAAAACAGAGGGTTACAACACAAGAGGTTGATGAAGAAAATTATCAGGATGAAGGTGAAAGGAAAGCCTAAAAAGACAGTTATGCTGTGAGCTAGAAACAGGTAGATGGAGGGTTTTGGAAGGATGTCTCCAGGAAAAATGATGAAGCCATCAGATTACTTGATGTGTTGATCATATTGAGAAGAGTTTTAGAGTCCTTTTAGTAAGTCTGGGGTTGGATTGATATTAATGAACACATAAAAACTAAGCTAGTAAAAAAGGAAATTTATTAACTCCAAGGAAAACAGGAGAGTTATGTGTATGTAGGGAGGAAGAAGGGTTGCAAGGGAGCTAAATCATTATATTTCATATTGGAAGTTAATAGATAATGTTTAATATTGAAAAATTAAGACATAGCAGTATAAGTTATAATTCAGGAATTTAGAGTTAAATATCAAAACAAACCCCAAAAACAATCAGGAAAAATTAGAATGATTGCCTATTAGAAGAAGAACATGGGGGTTGGAAAGAGTGAAGTTTTCAATATAGGAATTCTAGTCCAACTATGTGCTTTGATAATAGTAATAACAGCTGAGGTTTTTTTGTGGGGTTTAAAGCTCTTAACACACTACTTGGACTATAGATGTGCTACAATTCAAAGTCCTGGTAACATAATAGGTACTAAATTTTTAAGTGCAAAATTGTAATAACATTAGCTACAGAATGCTACAATCAGAAAGGCCAAAAAGCTGTAAATTGTGCTCAACGTCATGTAATTCTTGGTCTTTCAGCTATTTGTTATTATTAAGGCTACTGCCTATCTTCTATTAACACACAAAATTGAGAGCTTTACTATCACTTCCATTATCCTCCTTCCTCATAAGTCCATTTCTTCCCTCATTGGAAGACAAGAAAGGTATCTATGTTTTTGACCCTCACATTTAGCCCCAGAAGTGAAACGTGCTTCAACGAAGTTAATGATGTTTAGCTTTGTTTTGTAGAGCACATGAGACCTTGACTCCTTATAGTTGTCTCAGGCTGGATGAAATTTTCTACAGTTTTGCTGAGGTACCAGTGCCTTTATCCTAGGGCTGAAGATACTGACTCTCCCTGATATCTGAGCCAGCAAATCTCTGGACTCTCAGGCTAAGAGAATGGAATCTGAACCAACAGCATAAAAGTACCCTATGATCTTCGCATATGGAAATGTAGCTGAAAAAGTATTTTTTACCCCTGAGACTCCCCCGACTCCCACACTTGAGAGTTTTTACCCTATTTTATTTGTTGCTTATTGTTTGTTTTTTCTTCCCCCCCATTAAATTGCATACTAGAATTATGGTTTGAGATAGTCTGATTTTGATTAAAAGTTCAGTCACACCATAATCAAGATCATCTTTCTTATATCACAACCTAGTAGAAAGTTTGTAGAATAAAGAGAGCATAAAAGTGGTAATAGACCCTAATGCTGGATTCAGAAGGATCTGGGTTTGAGTCTCAATTATACCACTGTTTGTCACCTCAAGCACATTACTTAACCTCTCTATGCCTCACTTTCCTCAGCTGGTAAGTGAGGATAATAATAACATTCACACTCCAAGATTCTCACGAGGACTAAATGAAATCTAAAAATACTTTTTTATTTTTTCAACCTAATGAATGGTAAGCTGTTTTTTCACTGTACCTCTGGTGCCCACTAGTGGCATAATGCACAAAATGTCCCCAAGTTTCTCCAGATGCATTTTGAATATTATATGCGAGCTCTAAATTCGAAGTGGGAGAAAACTCTAAACTGCAGTAGTGGTGTTTTTATTTTTAACCTTGAGACAAATTAAGGTGCCACTTATTTTAGATGTGTTTGTCCATAAAACTCTTGTCTGTGAGCGCACTTTAGATTATGATTCTCTCAGCAGAGATGAAAAATACATAATGAACTAATAAAGAACTAACAAGGTGTCACTAGTTAAGCGATAGGTCAGAGAACACCAGACCACATCAATAGAAACCACATGAGGGCTATAAAATTCAGACTGTAGATTCTCCTGGCTGCACATAGATGATTTTGATGCAGGAAATAACATTTTATAGCCTGCGCTTAGGGGCTTCTGGAAAAAGTCATTTGAAGTATTATTCAGCAAATTATTTTTACATTTTGTTTAAAATGAAGGCATTTAGATTGACTAATAAATGTTTAAGGAAGTTTTCAAAGAAATCAAGATGCTACTTTTTAAATTAAAAGACATTCACAAAACCTTTCAATTTGAATAACCATACAACATCCAGTCTGAGGAAAAAGGAAAGAGCATTTCTGATTCCAGTGGCTTAAGTGATTTCTTGTGTAAAAGTTCTAATAACTATTTAATCAAAAAGGATGACCTCCATGTTGCTTCATGTATTTCTCTATTACTTCTAATGTTTTTCATTTTTGTATCTTTTAAAATATCTGTTGTGAATCCTTTCCCTATCCCCCGCCTCCTCCAAAACCATTTCAGCTTTATTTCACAAGAGTTAGGCTTAGGAGTCAGATTTCAAATTTCCTGAGACACCACCCTCACACAATATTTTAATTAACATCATCATTAAATAGTATATTCCAGAAAATGTGACTAAACAACCAAAATTGCCATGGTTTCAGAGCTTTGAGGAAAGAAGAGGACTTTCTTGGCCTAGCTCTGAAATATGCTCCCAAATGTGCCTGATTTTGCTTTCTTTGTTGGACAATGTAGTGTGCACCATACCCACTACAGATGGCACATTGCCTAAGACCTCAATCATTCTGATCTTGTCTACATTTATGCATATTTGGCAAGTGAATAGAATTACTTATTGTATTCAGTAAATAGTGTCCTATAACCATCATGTACTGAGCACAGAACACACTGGAGAGTTTTAATGGAGCAGAGGAAATCTTTTAGCAGTAGGGTTCACCTGAGAAAATTTAAAGTTAATGAGCTGAATAACTTCTATTTATGACAGTTTGGGAAACCTGTTTTGCCATTTAAAATATGAGCCTCCCAAAGCCCCATGAAATTGTGCTGCTACTCTGCCTGCCATGGATCATAATAATGACAAACACAACTAAAAAAAGGAAAAAGCAACAAAGAAACAGATCCAAGGTCTCCCAAAAATACAACTGAAAAAAGCTAGTGGACACAAAAGGTACAACATTTGCCCGTTGTAAAATCTATGCTTACTTATAAAAGATAACATCTTAAGCAGAAACCATGTCTTTATTATGTCTTTTGAGCCTTTTGTGTCTTCTCCCACAACCAGAAAAGTGTCCACAACCAAATTATGTGAGCTTGGACAATTTAACTTGTTTGGCTCTCTCTTAGTTTAAGGAAAAGTGGCAGCTACTGAAATGATTGTGGAATTCTGGAACAGAGTTCAGCCTGTTTCAGGCAGAGGGGTTACTCCTAGGAAGTGCTGAAGTCAGACCATTCTCCTATGACTTCTGCAGCACTTTCTTTGCTGTTTATAATGATAGCAAGATCCTGAAGAGCTTTTTGAACCCTCAAAGAAAGAATCAGACATGCTTAGTAGAATTTTAATGTTAAATGTATTTTATTTTCTTTCTATTATCTTTAATTGAGCAATTGTCATACAGTGCATAAGCAGTTCCAAGCTTACAAATAGAGCCAGTTCCAAAATGTCTTAGTAAATACAGTAACGTGCTGCATGAAGAAGTTTCAGACAACAGTGGTCCACATATATGAAGGTGGTTCCATTTCATTAAATGGAGCTGAAAATTCCTATGCCTAGTGATGTCATAGCTGTTGCAACTAACATGTTTGTGGTGATACTGGCATAAACAAACCTACTGTGCTGTCAATTACATAAAAGAATAGCACATACAATTATACATAGTACATTATACTTGATAACGATAATAAACAACTATGTTCCTGGCCTATATATCTACTACACTATAGATTTTTATTGAAATTTTAGAGTGTACTTTTTCTACTTCTAGGTTTCTGTAAATGCACTCTATGGCATTCACACAATGGTAAAATTGTCTAACAACAAATTTCTCACAACTTATCTTCAAGGGTAAGTGGTGGTACTTAACTAAAGAGTTTTATGAACTCAGATCACATTTTCCCAAGAATTAATGATGCAAATGATAATTAGGTTCCATGTACAGTTCACAATAGCTTATTTAACCTTTAATGTTGGGGAAATGCTGAATCTTGGCCAATGAAAAACAACAGAAAATGGTTATAGCAAAACCAATAATTGAATGAAGTTGAATAATTATTTTTCAAGAGTGACATCAGAAACATGGGAGAGTGAGAGATGGCCCCATATCTCTCCCCTTGAAACAACAATAAGCTGAACATCTAAAACTCAACAAAAAACACCTGAACTGCACACCATCACGTGTGAGTGTGGGATTTGTGCATAAGAGCTACCACAGGTCAGAACCCCAGTAGATGGGCAGTAAACTGGGAGAAACAAAGAAGTTGCTTCTCAAAAAAAAAAAAAAACAGAATAGACTTTCTGAAGATAAAGAACACACTGCAAGAGATAAAAAATAAAACAGCAAACTTGGGAAATAGAGTCAACCAAATAGAGGAAGAAATCAAAGACAAACATCTAGAAATAAATCAGAAAAAAAAAGAGAAAAAGCAAAGAATCAAAAAGAATGAAAAAGAAATACAAGAAGTAGCTGATACCATCAGGAGAGAAAACATAAAAATAATGGGCATTCTTGAAGGGGAGGAAAAGGAACAAGGATTAGAAAACATTTTCAGACACATAGTTGACGAGAATTTACCAACTCTAAGGAATGAGCTGGAGTTTGGAATTCAAGAATTCAAGAGAACACCCAAATATCTCAACCCAAGATGGCCTTCCAAGACACATTGTATTAAAATTATCAAAAATTAATGAAAAAGATAAAATTAACAGGGCAGCCAGGGAGAAGAAAACGGTAACCTATAGATTGTTGTTGGACTTCTCAGCACCAACCTTACAAGCCAGAAAGGGGTAGAATCAAATATTCAAACTGTTAAATAAAAGGAACTACCAGCCAAGAATAACGTATCCGACAAAGCTCTCCTTTACATGTGAAGAATATAAAGAGCTTTCCAGACATACAAAACTGGAGAGAATTCTTCACTAAGAGACCTGCACTAGAAAAATATTGAAAAGGAGTAGGGTGACTATCAGGCAAATAGAAGCAGAGGAGTGCAACCCTTACTAAGAACAGGGCATTATAAGCTTAAATAATAAGAAGATAATTGCTATAGCAAGATAGTAATGAACGTTCAGCATACGTAGAAACAACTTGAGATAATAATAACAGAAAAGGAGAAGTTTCAAAGATCCAAATTCCCAAAAGAGAAAGGAGATAAGAGACACACAGAAGAAAATGGATATATATATATATATATATATATATATATATATTTCATATTTGTAATGATAACCACACACCATAGAGTCAGAATTGAAGTGTATAACATAAACAAAAAGGAACAGAGGGAAAACCCACAAAAACCAACCAAAATAATTTTAAAAAAAACAGAAATGCAAAGACAAGGAAGCAATGGAAACACTGAGCTACCAGAGAGCAAATGATAAAATGTCAATAAGAAGATCTTATTTTTCAATAATCACTCTAAAAATAAATGGAGTGAACTCACCAACAAAAGGCACAGAGTTGCATAATGGATCAAAGAACATCACACAACCATATGTTGCCTCTGGGAGAGACATATCACACTTTCAAAGACAAATACAGACTCAAAGTGAAAGGGTGGGAAATGATATTTCAAGCAAATGGCATTCAGAGAAATGAGGGAGTAGCGGTACTAATGTCAGAAGAAATAGACTTCAAAATAAAAAATAAATGTAAAGAAAGATAGTGATGGACACTTGATAATGATAAAGAGAATCATGCACCAAGAAGACAACACTTATTAATATCTATGCTCCCAATCAGGAAGCCCCAAAATATTTTTGTAGTGCAGGTCTCTTAGTGAAGAATTCTCTCCAGTTTTGTATGTCTGGAAAGCTCTTTATTTCTTCTTCACATGTAAAGGAGAGCTTTGCCAGATACGTTATTCTTGGCTGGTAGTTCCTTTTATTTAACAGTTTGAATATTTGATTCTACCCCTTTCTGGCTTGTAAGGTTGGTGCTGAGAAGTCCAACAACAATCTATAGGTTACCGTTTTCTTCTCCCTGGCTGCCCTGTTAATTTTATCTTTTTCATTAATTTTTGATAATTTTAATACAATGTGTCTTGAAGAAGGCCTTTTTGGTTTGAGATAATTGGGTGTTCTGTTGACTTCTTAAATTACAAGCTCCAGCTCCCTCTTTAGATTTGGTAAATTCTCGTCAACTATATGTCTGAAAATGCTTTCTAATCCCTGCTCCTTTTCCTCCCCTTTGAGAATGCCCATTATTCTTATGTTTCCTCTTCTGATGGTATCAGCTACTTCTTGTATTTCTCTTTCATTCTTTTTGATTCTTTGCTTTCTCTCTTCTTCCTTCTAATTTATTTCTAGATTTCTGTCTTTGATGTCTCTGATCTTTTCCTCCATTTGGTCGACTCTATTTCCCATGTTTGTATTTCATTTTTCACCTCTTTCAGTGTGTTCTTCATATCCAGAACTTCTATTTGGTTCTTTTTGAGGATTTCAATCTCCTTGTTAAAGAACACATTTTGCTCATTTAGTTGTTTTTTTTTTCAATTCCTAAAATTATTGATATGACTCGTTTCAGATCTCACTGAGTTTTTTTCAGAAGTACCATCCTAAATTGTGTGTCATTAAATTGCATATCTCTATGTCTGTAAGCTTATTTTCTGGAGAGTTTCTCTTTCTTTCTGAGATGGCTTTGTTACCTTGGTTGTTCATGGTGTTTCATGGACTATCTCTCTGCCTGGGCATTAATGAAAGTGTATTCAGGTATTTTTCCAAAACAATTTATTATATAAATGTCTGTCTTTAGTCTGTTGCAAAGAAGGCATTTTTCTTTTGGTTTCCAGTAGGTGACGTCTAAGCCTATTGGATCCCTGCTTTATATAAAGTATTAATGATGCCTTTTTTTTTTTCTTAAAAATATTGAATCACGCTTGCTGCCCTCAGTCTCAGTCCATTAGTGTTAGCGACAGTTTTGACAACATTTGCTCAGATTCCCTTGGAGCTCTGCAGTATTCATTCTTGGAGGATATGGGTGATAGGGCCCTCTTGGTTTGGTGATGGGGTCTGTGGCTCAGCCTCGCATTTTGCAACCATGGCTGGTAATAGTCAACTGTTGTTTCTCTGCCATCCCCACTTCTCTGCTTTCTGCCCTGATCTCTTGATACTACCACTGCATAGAGATCACAGCTCTCTCAGGCAGGGTTGTTCAGAAAACCCACTGCACCTTCTCTGGCTGCGAAAGGCAACTTCTTTGTTACTCCCAGTCTACTGCCTGACTCCCGGGGTTTTTAACCTTGGTAGCTTTAATGCGCAACTCCCACCCTCAGACATGCTGGTGTGCAGTTTGTTGTTGAGTTTTAGATGTTTAGCTTATTTTTGTTTCTGGGGACATCTCTCACTGCACTATCTTTTTGACATCACTCTAGCATTATCTTTTTACATTTAACATTTTATCATTGAAATTTTCAAACATATACAAAGTTAAAGAGACTAGTGTTATGAACTCCTGTGGTCGTATTGCTCAGTTTTCACAGTTATCAACATTTTAGCATTCTGTTTCTTTTTACCATTCCTCCCCCTAAATAAAAAACAAGTTGGAGAAAAAGAGTGTTAAAGATTAAAGCAAATCTCAGACATTTTGTCATTTCACTCATAGGTAGATCAGTATGTATCTCTAGGAGATTAAGGGTTTTTTTCCCCAACATAATTATACTCCAGTTATAAGACAAATAAGTTCTGGTCATTTAATATACAGTATGATGACTACAATTAACAGTACCATCTTGTACATTTGAAAGTTGCTAGAAGAGTAGATCTTCAAATTTCTTACCACAAGGAAAATAATGTAACTATGTGAGGTGATGAATGTTAACTAAACTTATTGTGGTAATCATTTCTATATAAATATGTGTGTGTATATATATGCATATATATGTGTTTGTATACATATACATATGTATATATACATATATATTTAATTACCTTAGAATAATACAGTTATATGTCAATTATATCTCAATAAGAAAGAAAAAATGATAATCACAATACCACACCTAATAAAATTAACAGTAATTTTCTAATATCAGTAAATACTTAGTCCAATTTCAATTTTTTCTGATTCACAAGCTCCGCACCAGAAGAGATGTTTGAAATGAGGACTTGGAATCTCTGAGGTGTGGTCTACCTTGTAACCAGAAAAACCTATCTCTCTCAATCCACAGTCCAGTTTTCCTCTTGCTTTCTCCATGGTTTTCTTTGCTTTTTACTCTCCACTTACTGCCTATGATTGTCTTTCCCAACTTTCTTCCCTTTTCATTTTACAGAACCAGTTTCTATTTTGGGTGAAAAAAGCAACAATCGGAAATAAGATTATGGTATTAAAAATCATGGTTGCTCTATATATTTTCAACTGAAGATTTAGCAGCAAATCAATGCCAGGGCTGATTACTAAGTGGCTTAGATGACTTTGGCAGCCACCTGTTCATATAATAAAGCCAATGACTTTCCAGTGTGTCTGTCTATACATGTTTGCTTGCCTTCTGAATGCTCCACTTCAGCATTCAGATACTTGGGAACTTTGCTAATACTTGCTCCAATTCCAGCACTTCTTCAATTAGTGGCACACCCTGGTATGTGCAAACAGGACAAATATTGTAGGGAGCAGACCAAATACTCTACAGGGGAGGATTAACAGGTAAAGCTCTTAATAGCAGTTGCTTTTGGGGGATTGCTGGAGGGTTGGCAGGTGGATGTCAAGTGTTAAAGGAATGATACAGGAAAAGCAGAGAGGGATATGTCCTGCAAGAGTTCTACGTAAAACTCAGTATAACTAGAGCTCTGGACCCATGTTGGAGAGTCTGTGAGATTATGAGTGGGCAGAATGTGAAGTACTATATGTGTCTGGCAGAGGAATTTGAATTTTTATACTAACTCTAAACAATGAAACAAGTATATCACCAAACCATCAACCAATGATCAAATAGTTATAAATGTAAAATAAAATCCTATTAAACCTTAGGTTTCTATATCTTTTCTTTGGACAAATATCTCCACAAAATTTTTGCAAGATTTCAGCTTTGGCCTCATTGTGGTACTTAACCTAAAGAAATGTAGCTGCTATGTTAGTCTGAAAGCAAACTTGGCCAACTGCTTAAAATGCAGATCCACCAGGACAAAAACCCTGAGCCAGGCTGTAGGGTAGGCTCCAAACAGCCTGGGTGATGATAACTTTTGAGTAACACTTAGGTTGTTAGATTTTTGATAGCAGCTGAAAATCTTTGGCTGTGGGTGAAGAAGAATAAGGCAGACTGACTCCTTAATGAGTTGGAACATGAAAATTAGACAGTAATGACACAAAGTTATGTTCAAATAACCTTGCTGTCCTACAATGCCAATGCCAAGCTGTATCTCAGGCAAGTCATTTCCAATCTTTGCCAGCAAAACACCATTTAATTTAGTCCAGTCTGATTAATATTCATAATCAGAGAGAAAGGGGAGTCTTAAAAAGCTTAAACCATTTACCCCAAATGGCTATTAGTCTATTTCCTATTGGAGTCCAGGATTCAAATTTCTTTCATTCCTCATTCTTTCTACTATATAATGAGTATGCTCTTTCTGCCTTAATTTTCTCATTTGTTAAGTGAGATAATGGTAATTTCTTCTTTGTATAATTCATATGAGGCTTCAAAGAGTTAAAACATATAAACACTCAATAAAAATAATTATTTATTCACTCATTTATCTATTCGCTTAACAAATATTTGTTTATTACCTACCATGTATGTATGCAAGAAGGAGCTAAGCACTATTGATAATACAACAGGGTAAAGACAAAATATTTAAGATCTCTTAGGGAAGGCAAGACATACTTCATAAATCTGTGACACAATCTGTTAAATGAGAAAAACTGACAAGATAAGCTATAAGAGATCAAAAGAAGAAATAATTTCTAGTTAACTTTTCCTATTATTTAAAATATCTCAGGTTTCATCTCCTCTAGAAAGACGTCCTTCCTTGATGTCTCTCTCCATTGTATAGCTAAGCCCTGAGACATATCTTTCCTCTATTCTCCCATAATACTCTAATCACAGTACTCTCACTTGTGTTCCATGCTGTTCTAAATGGTCTATTTCCCTGTCTCCTCCACTAGACAGTGAGTGTTTTAAGAGCCCGAACCATTGCTTATTCATTTCTGTATCCCTAGGACATTGCACAGTGTCTGGTACATAGCAGGTGTTTACCTCAATTGAGTGAATAAGAATTTGTTGAGAGAATTCTGGCATAGATCATTTGTTGAGAAAAAATGGTATAGATCAAGGGTCCCCAAGACCTGGGCCACAAACCAATACCAATCCATGGTCTGTTAGGAACTGGACCACACAGCAGAATGTGAGTGGCAGGCAGTCGAAGCTTCGTCTGAATTTGCAATTGCTCTCCCACACTAGTATCACCACCTTGGGTTCACTTCACATCATCAGGCATTACATTCTCAAAGATGCACTGGCCCCTAATGCTAAAATTGTTTAGAATCACTGATGTAGATGATAGAGGCTTTGTACATCTCCTCTTGTGACCACACCAAAGCGTGATAGAAACAAGAGTCACCTGGGGTCTAGATAAACAGAAGCCCTACAACTAGAGAGATAAATAAGAAATCACCCTGCAATGGTAGGAGGTAGGAGGTAGGACGTGGTGAAGATGTGAGACTGCCCATTCTGAGCAGCTGGATAAGTCAGAGGCTACTGTAGTTGAAGCCATTTTTTATTTACTTTTTATTATTTTTAACATTTTAATTTTTTTACTTTTTTCTACCTTGCCCTCCCCTCACTCCCTGGTAACCACTAGTCCATTGTCCATATGCATGAGTCTCTGTTTGTTTGTCCTGTTCATTTGTTGCTTTTCAGTTTATATCCCACATATAAGTGATATCATGTGGTTTTCAACTTTTTCTGTCTGGCTTATTTTGCTTAGCATGATTATCTCGAGGTTCATCCATGTTGTCACAAAGAGCAGTATTTATCTCTTCTTAAGGCTGAGTAATATTCCATTGTATATCTGTACCACAGCTTCTTTAGCCAATCATCTATTGTAGGGCATTTTGGTTGCTTCCAACTGAAGTCCTGGCTACTGTGAATAATGCTGCTGTGAACACTGATGTGCAAATATCTTTTCGGATATGGGGTTCCAAGTCTTTGGGGCAAATATCCAGTAGAAGGATTGCTGGATCATATGGTAGATCAATTCTTAGTATTTTGAGGAACCTCAATACTGTTTTTTGTAGTGGCTGTACAAATTTGCACTCCCACCAGCAGTGTATGAGGGCTCCTTTTTCTCTACATTTTCTCCAACATTTATTACTTGTCCTTTGATTATAGCCATTCTAATAGGTATGAGATAGCATCTCATTGTGGTTTTGATTTGCATTTCCCTAATAGCTAGTGATGTTGAGCATCTTTTCATATATTTATTGGCCATTTGTATGTCCTCTTGTGAGAAGTGTCTCTTCAGGTCCTCTGCCTATTTTTAGATTGAATCATTTGTGTTTTTTGTTGTTGTTGTTATTGAGTTATATGAGTTCTTTGTATCTTTTAGATATTAGGCCCTTATCGGAAGTGTTGCTTGCAAATATGTTTTCCTATTCAGATGGTTGTCTCCTTACCTAGTTGATAATTTCTTTTGCTGACCAGAAGCTTTTTAGTTTGATGTAGCACCATTCATTGATTTTTGCTGTTACTCCCCTTGCATTTGAGGTCAAATTCATAAACTCTTCTTTAAGTCCAAGATCCTTGAGTTTAGTTTCTATGTTTTCTTCTATGCATTTTTATTGTTTTAGGTTTTATATTCAGGTCCTTACTCCATTTTGAGTTAACTTTGGTGTGTGGTGATAGACAACAATCTAGTTTCATTCTTTTACAGGTGGTTTTCCAGTTTTCCCAGCACCATTTATTGAAGAGGCTTTCCTTTCTCTACTGTATGTTTTTGGCTTTTTTGTCAAAAATTATTTCCCCACATAAATATGAGTTTATGTCTGGATTCTCAATACTGTTTCACTGGTCTGTGTGTCTGTTTTTCTGCCAATACCATGCCATTTTGATGACTGTCACTTTGTAGTATAATTTGAAGTCGGGCAGAGTGATACCTCCAGCCTCGTTCTTTTTTCCCAGGATGGCTTTGGCAATTTGGGGTCTTTTGTACCTCCATACAAATCTCATGAATTTTTATTCTATTTCCTTAAAAAATGCCAATGGGATTTTGATGGGGATTGCATTAAATCTGTATAATTCTTTATACAGATTTTAACAGATTTATAGATTTTATAGTGATTTTAACGATGTTGATTCTTCCGATCCAAGAACATGGAATTATCATTCCATTTCTCTGTATCTTCTTCGATTTCTTTTAATAGGGTCCTGTAGTCTTCATTAAATAGGTCCTTCACATGTTTCGTTAAATTTATTCCTAGATATTTTATTCTTTTTTTGTCTCCTTTTTAATTCCCTTCTCCACACTTCCACCTTTGACCTATGGATATTGCCTTTTCCCTTTAAGAACTGAATCTCTGAAGACAGGGCATCTCCTCCCACATTCTTGCAGCATGCACTTGGAGTCTGGCACACCCGGTGTATGGTCCGTGGCTCTACTTGGGGCGTGTAAAGCAGATGTACTAACCACTACACAATGGAGTCACCACCATTTTAATCTTTTTGTTGCAATTGCAAAATGAATAATTTTTTCTACTTCTTTTTCTCACACTTTCTATATTAGAGTATAGGAATGTTTTGGATTTTTGAATGTTGATTTATATCCAGAGAATTTACTGTATTTGCTTATTGATTCCAGTAGTGTTCTTGTGGAGTCTTTAGGGTTTTCTGCATATAGAATCATGTCATCCACAAATAGTGACAGTTTGACTTTGTTTCCTATTTAGATGTCTTTTATATTTTTTCTCTTGTCTGATTGCACTAGCTAGGACCTCCAATATTATATTAAATAACAGTGGCAATAGTGGACAGCCTTGCCTTGTTTCTGATCTTAGAGGGAGGGTTTTTAGTTTCTCACTATTAAATATAATGTTGGCTGAGGGCTTGTCATATGTGGTCTTTATTATGTTAAGGCACTTTACTTCTATACTGATTTTGTTCATTGTTTTTATCATTAATGCATGCTATATCTTGTCAAAGGCTTTTTCTGCATTTATTGACATAATCGTATGATTCTTATTTTTCAATTTGTTTGTGTGGTGTATTACACAAATCAATTTGTGTATGTTGAACCATCTCTGTGCCTCTGGGATGAAGCCCACTTAATGGTGGTGTATAATCTTTTTAATATGTTGCTGTATTTGATTCGCTAGAATCTTATTTAGGATTTTTGCATCTGTGTTCATGAGAGATATTGGTCTGTAGTTTTCTGTTTTTGTATTCTCTTTACCAGGTTTTGGTATCAGAATAATATTAGCCTCCTAAAATGAGTAAGGAAGTATTGCTTTCTCTTTGATTTTTTGGAAGAGTTTGAGGAGCATAGGTATTAAATCTCCTTTGAATGTTTGGTAGAATTCACTGATGAAGCCATCTTCTCCTGGAGTTTTCTTTTTGTTAGGTTTTTGATGATTGTTTGAATTTCCATACTGCCGATCCGTCTATTTCGATTTTCCTGTTCTTCTTAATTCAATCTAGGAAAATTGTATTTTATAAGTACTGGTATATTTCTTCTAGGTTATTAAATTTGATGTTATATACTTTTTCATAGTATTCTTGTATGATCCTTTGTATTTCTGTGGTGTCTGTCATAATTTCCCCTCTTTCATCCCTAATTTTGTTTATTGTGTTCCTTCTCTTATTTCTTTAGTGAGTCTGGCCAGGGGTTTGTCAATTATATTAACCTTCTCAAAGAATCAGCTCTTTGTTCATTTATTTTTTCTCTTGTTTTGTTTTGTTTTCAATTTCATTTATTTCTGCTCTAATTTTGATTATTTCTTTCCTTCTGCTGACTTTTGGCTTCCTTTGTTCTTCCTTTTCTACTTTTTTAAGATGAAACGTTAGGTTGTTTATTTGGGCTCGTTTTTGTTTTGGAGATAGGCCTGTAATGAAATGAACTTTTCTCTTATGACCACTTTTGCAGTGTCCCACAAGTTTTGATATGTTGTACTATCATTATCATTCATTTCTATGTATCTCTTGATCTCTTCTTTTATTTCTCTCTGACCCAGTTATTCTTCAGTAGCATGTCGTTTAATCTCCATGTATTTGTGGTTCTTCCTGCTTTCTTTTTGCAGTTGAGCTCTAGTTTCAAAGCATTATAATCAGAGAATATGTTTGGTATGATTTCAGCCCTGTTATATTTGTTGAGTCTATCTCTGTGTCTCAGTATGTGATTGATTCTTGAGAATGTTCCATTTGCACTAGAGAAGAATGTATAAGCAGCTGTTTTGAGATGGAAGAGTCAGTAAATGTCAATTATGTCCAGTTGGTTTAATGTATTGTTTAAGGATGTTATTTCCTTATTAATTTTTTGTTTGGATGATCTGTCCATATCTGACAGTGGGATATTTAGGTCCCCTACTACGATAGTGTTTTGGCCTGTTTCTCCCTTTAGTTCTGTTAGTAATTCCTTTATATATTTCGGGGTTCCCTTTTTGGGAGCATAGATATTGATAAGTATTATGTCTTCCTGGTGCATGATTTTCTTTATCATTATGAAGTGTCCATCAGTATCTTCCTTTACATTTTTTTTTAAATTTTGAAATCTATTTCATCTAATATTAGTACTACCACTCTCACTTTTTTCTGAATGCCATTTGCTTGAAATAGCATTTTCCACCCTTTTACTTTGATTCTATATTTGTATTTGGAACTGAGATGTGTCTCCTGGAGGCAGCATATGGCTGTGTTATGTTTTTTGATCCAATCTGCAACTCTGTTCCTTTTTTTGGTGAGTTCATCTTATTTACATTTAGGGTGATTATTGAAATGTGAGGTCTTCTTATAGCCATTTTATCTTATGCTTTCTGGTTGCTCAGTGTTTTCATTTGTTTTTGTCCTTGTGTTTCTGTTTTCTTTATTTTAGTTGTCTTTTGTGGGTTTTTCCCTCTGTTCCTTCTTGTTTTATGTTATATACTTCAGTTCTGAATCTTTGGTGTGTTATTACCATTACAAATATGTAAAGGAGATATATAAAAGGAGATATATAAAAGGATATATATATATATATATATATATATATATATATATATAGAGAGAGAGAGAGAGAGAGAGAGAGAGAGCGAGAGAGAGAGAGAGAGAGAGAGAGAGAGAGTCGTCTATGTTCTTCTGTGTGTGCCTATCTCCATTCCCCTTTGTGAATTTGGATCTTTGAATCCTCTTCATTTTCAGTTAGTGTTATCTCAGTTTGTCCCTATATATGCTAAACATTCATCACTATCTTGCTATAGCAAATATCTTTTTATTTTAAGCTTATAATGCCCTGTTTCTAGTAAGGGTTGTACTCCTCTGCTCTTATCAATCTGTTAGTCTCCTTACTCCTAATTATGTATTTTTTTGTCATTTTGATTTAAATGAGCTGAATCCTTTCATTATTTTCTGTAGTGCAGGCCTGGTAGTGGAGAATTCTCTCCAGTTTTGTATGTCTGAAAAGGTCTTTATTTCTCCTTCATATCTAAAGGAGAGCTTAGCTGGACACATTATTATTGGCTGATAGTTCCTTTCATTTAATAATTTAAATATTTGATTTTGCTCCTTTCTGGCTTGTAGGTTTGTGTTGAGAAGTCAGAGGATAATCTAATGGGTTTTTTCTTTATGGGTTACCATCTTCTTTTCCCTGGCTGCCCTGAGAATTCTTTGTTGTTGTTTTTTGATAATTTTAATATAATGTGTCTTGGTGAAGGCCTTTTTGGGTTGAGATAATTGGGTGTTCTATTGACTTCTTGAATACCAAACTCTAGCTCATTTCTTAGATTTGGGAAATTCTCATCAACTATTTGTCTGAAAATGCTTTCTAATCCCTGCTTCTTTTCTTCACCTTTGAGAATGCCCATTGTTCTTATGTGTCCTCTCCTGATGGCATCAACTACTTCTTGTATTTCTCTTTCATTATTTTTTTATTCTTTGTTTTCTCTCTTTTTCCTTCTGATTTATTTCTAAATTTCTGTCTTCAATATCACTGATCCTTTCCTCCATTTGTTCGAATCTATCCCAGGCTTGTTATTTTATTTTTCAGCTCTTGCGGTGTGTTCTTTATCTGCAGAAGATCTATTTGGTTCTTTTTGAGGGTTCCAATCTCCTTGCTGTAGAACTCCTTCTGCTCATCTAGTTTTTTTTTTAATTCCTGAATTTATTGATATGATTTGTTTTTGATCTCATTGAGATTTTTCAGAAGTACCATCCTGAATTATGTGTCATTTAAGTCACGTATTTCTATCAGACATTTTTTTATTATCATTTTTTGTGTTTTTAACAGCTTTATTGTGGTATAATTGACAAATAATAACTACACATATTTAAATTATACAGTTTGATAATTTTTCTTTATTTTCTTTATTTTTATTTTTTAATTTAATTTTAATGTTTTAATTAAGTTTATTGGAGTAACATTGGTTAATACAATTATATAATTTTCAGGTGTACACTATCATTTGACGTCTGTATATACTATTGTGTGTTTACCACTCAAAGTCCAGTTTCCTTCAGTTGCCATATATTTGTTGCCTTTTACCCACTTCATCTTCCCCCTAAACCTTGTACTTGGTCCCCTTTACCCCACCTATTTCCCCCCTCCCCCACCCCACTAGAAACCATTAGTCTATAGTCCTCCGGCAACCACTAGCCTATAGTCCATGTCCATGAGTTTCTATTTGTTTGTCTTGCTTATTTGTTGCTTTTAGGTTTATATTCCACATATAAGTGATATCATGTGATTTTCAACTTTTTCCCTCTGGCTTATTTTACTTTTTTTATTTTGATTAATTTCAAGTATACAGTATATTGGTTAGACATTTATATAGTTTATAAAATGATCACTCTAATTGCTCCTTCTCTCTTTTGATTTTCCACCTAGCCAATATATCAATGCTAACTGCATTTCCTATGCTGTGTTCCCGACCCCTGTGATTATCTATCAACTACTAATTTGTACTTCTTTAACCCTTCACCCCATTCTCCCAACTTCTCAACACCTCTCCTCCCTGTCTGTCACCAAATTGTGCAGATGCTTCTTTTAAGAGGGCCATGTCCATGACCATTCTTTCATGGCAATAGACTTGCTTGCTCTGAATGTCAGCACCTGATCGCCTTCTCAGGGGGCACCAGGGACTTATAGAGGGACACTGAGTTGTTGGAGCGAGAGCCAGAGGCAAAGCTCTCTCCCAGTAAAAGTGCTGGCCATATTCACTGTTCTTCTGTTGAGTCCTCCATCCTGTCCTGCCCAGCATGCAGACTCAGCGCTACCATAGCTGAGATGTCATCATACTGGGTAACAAAGGTCGCTCTGCCCAGAGGATTCCCTTAAACTCCACTTCTTTCAACTTGCAGCCCTACCCAAGTCACATCCAGTTGTGTACTCTGTGTGTCCTGTGCCCCTTACTGAGCAGCTACAAGCCCTCACAGATGGCAGCTTGCCTCAGTTTCTAGCATGGCCTCTTGAGGAAACTATAAGCACTGCATATGTGGATTACTAGCTGAATCTTACCATGTGGCCCCAGAAGGGCACAGGCTGAGGCTAACCTTGGTCTTCAGCTAAACCCCTCTCAAGACTGTGCCATTGGACACCTACTACACAAAGCCACACTAATAGGACTTGGAGACTTAGGAGCTTTCCTTAGTATATAGAAACGAACATAGAAAGGCAGCCAAAATGGGAAGACAAAGAAGCAGAACTGATATAAAAGAATAGAACAGAGCTCCAGGAAAAATAGTGTTAAGCAATCTAACAGATGCAGAGTTCAAAACACCAGTTATAAGGATGCTCAGTGAACTTAGGGGAACAATAGATGATCTTAGTGAGGGCTTTAACAAAGAGATTAAAAACATAAAAACAGAAATGGAAATTATAAAAGGGAACCAGTCAGAAATGAAGAATACATTATCTGAGATGAAGAGCATATTAGAAGAAATCAACACAGTGGAGGAAGAAGAGGATATAGAAGATGAGTAAGCCAAGGTCAACCAATTATAACTGCAAGGAAAAAGAAACCAAGAGTATAATAATTTAAGGAGTCTTTGGGAGAAAAATAAGTGTAAAATCATCTGTGTAATAGGGATACCTGAAGGAGGAGAGGGAAAACAAGTGGAAAAGCTATTTTAAGAAATAATGATGGAAAGCTTATGTAATCTGGTGAGGGAAATAGAAATACTTTATCTAGCAAAACTATCATTTATAGTCAAAGGATGGACAAAGAGTTCCCCAGACCAAAAAAAAAAAAAAAAAAGCTAAAGGAATTTATCAACACCAAGCCAACATTATAGGAAATGTTGGAGGAACTTCTTTAAGAAGAAAAAAATCATGCATCAAAAACATGAATAAAGAATGGTAACAAGTACATATCTATCAATGATTACCTCGAATGGAAAAGAATTAAGTACTCCAACTGAAAGAGGGTGGTTGAATGGATAAGAAAACAAGACCCCTACATATGCTGTCTATAAGAGACTCACTTCAGATTAAAAGACACACACAGACTAAAAGGAAGGGAATGGAAAAGATATTGCCTTGATGGACCTAGAGGGTATTGCACTGAATGAAATAAGTTAGAGAAAGACAAATGCCACATGATTTCACATACATGTGGAATCTAAAGAACAACAACAATAATAAAAACAGAAACAAACTCATAGATACAGAAAATATTTTGAGGGTTACTAGATGGGAAGGGGTTTGGGGGTGTTGGTGAAGAAGGGCAAAGGGATTAAGAAGTACAAATAGATAATTACAAAATAGTCATGAAGATATAAAGAGTAGCATAAGGGAAATAGTTAATAATGTTGTAATAAATATGTAAGGGGAAAGAGGGATACTAGATTTAGTGGAGTAATCACTTTGTGAGTTAAATAGATCTCTAATCAATATGTTGTACAATTAAAACTAATATATTATTGTATGCCAAGTATAACTGAAAAAAACCTCATTGAATCGTACACTTTAATTATGAGCAACTAATCGTCTATTATATTTCAATAAAGCTGTAAAAGAAGTAATAAAGTATTTACTATAAATTGGGCCATAAAACTTTTTTTTTTGTCCTAGCATTGCTACTAACTCAAGCTCTCTGGGCTTTAGTTTCCTCATCTGTGATACATGAGTGCTGAACCAAATGACCTTCAAGAGTGCTTCTAGCCCAACCATTCTTTAGCTACTTCTTTTTTTAGTGTCAGAATACCAGGGGATGGGGGCTGAGCTATTACTAGATATCTCTTCCCTACATTGAATGTGCATTAAAAGTTGTAGTGAAAACTATAGGCTCTTAAGGAGTTTCAATTTTTTTTCCAAAGTTCCTTGGGTAAAAAGTAATCTTTCCAAATTAGTTTAGCAGGAAGAGGAGATACAAAAACAATAAATGGATATAGGGTTGTTTGTGTGTATTTCTTTTGGGTTATGTGAAAACACATGACTATCTATAAGAACAACAAGTTACAAAAGCAATGTATATCTCAATATGACCTTAACTTCCTTCTCCTTTCTAAGAAGGCCTATGCCAGTGCCTCCTCTCTATGTGCAACTTTATTTCAGTAGTTACCAGATTTTGTTTTTTGTGAAAGAATTAACTACACACATTTGTCCCTTAGGATCCATGAGGGATTGGTTCTAGGACCCCTACAGATACCAAAATCTACAGATGCTGAAGTTCCTTATATGAAATGGCATAGATTTGCATATAACCTGCACACATCCTGACATATACTTTAAATCATCTCTAGATTACTCATAATACCTAATAAATACAATGTAAACACTATGTAAATAGTTCTTATAGTGAATATTTTAGACAATAATGACCAGGAAAAAGTCTGTACATGTTCAGAACAGATGGAATCATTGTTGGCCCAACTGCACAGTACACATCAGTAACAATGTAACATATGTTCTTTAATATTTTTGATCTGCAGTTGATTGAATCTGCATATGCAGAGCACACAAATATGGAGGGCTGACTGCATAGAGAAATCATCCTGAACCAGGAATACTACAAACCTGCCTTTGTTCTTCCCTCTGCTCTCTGCAATTCTCCTTCCTTTCTCATCTCTAATCCTAGCTCTCTGGCTCAGTTTATTACATTCTTCAATGCTCTAGAGTGCTCATTCCTGACCCATTCACCTTTGGCCCCAGGATCTGTCTTTCATCCATTCACTGCATTTACCCATTTGTAAGTATTTATTATGTGCCTATTTTCTATCAGGGTCAAGGGATGGATCTCAGAAAGTTTCATAGAGAAGACATTTGAGCTGGATCTTGAAAAAGAATAGGAGTGTGCTGGGGATAATTGGGAGAAGAGTAAGAAAACATTATTTTGAGCAGAGGAACATGTACAATGTCAATGAGGCATACAACTTACACATAGTATAAGTAACTCAGGATACCTAGGGCATAGAGAAAGAGTTCGAGGCGATGTTGGAAAAGTGAACTGAGGACAAATAATGAAGGGTCTTATATGCTATGATAAGAGGTTTGAATTTTAGCCGACACGCTATAGGTAGTCATTGAAAGCTTTTAGGTAGGAGGTTAAAAATCAGATTTACATTTAGAAAAATCATCATGGCAGTAGCAGGAATGATGGTTTAGAAAGAAAGACAACTGATAAGAATAAGATTTGTCAGAACACTATTGCAATATTCTAGGTGAAAGAGAGAAAGGCCTGAGCCAAAGCCATGACAATGGGGATGCATAGAAATAGACAGCTGGGCACATGAATGGGGTATTTATTTAGGAGGTAGATGATGACAAAACTTAGAAACTGATTAAAAGAGAGAAATGGTTTCTGACTCAGTTGAGTGTTGTTTTTTAGAACAGAGGACACAGGAGAAATCAGGCTTGAGGGGAAAGTAAGGGGCTGCATTTTGGATGTGCAGGGTACAAAAATATCTCTTTCAAATTTTGTTAAGTAAACAGTACCTGAAGGGAAGGTGAATACCTTCCAAGTAGCATAATGAGCAATTGCACAATTCAGTACAGTTAATAAAATTGAAGATTAAGTTAATGCCAATGACTTGATTTCTTAGTGATAAATCTATTGTACTTAGAAATTTTCATTAATTTAAAAAAGCAATTTTAGAAACCAAAGCTTTTATAAAACTGGAATATATACAAGAGACAAAAAATACATTATAATGACCTTATTAAATTTCTCCTGTAGAGCTTTTAAGCTGAGTTGCATGAAATAAATCTGCCAGCTTTTTACTCTTCATTATAAAGCCTGTTTTGTTCCAGAGACTCAGGGCCAACTCAATTAGCTATGTTGATGAAAAGAAGAATAGCACAAGTAATTGAAAACCACAGACAATTAAAAATTCCATGGTTAACTCTTGGGGAAAAAATGTGGCCTCCTGTAGTTTTTTGAAACCCTGAGTTGACCTCACTGGCAAGTACAAATGGTCAGGCAGTGAACCTTCATGGAAAGTTTATATTCTAGAAAGTCTAAGATTATAAGTAGAAAGTAAGAGAAAACAGCGGGAGGAAGTAGTAACAAAAACAATGAAGCATAAAATTAAGATAAAAAGACTATTCATTGTTATTATCACACAGCTATCATTGAGGGTTAGATTATTTGAAAGAGTAAAGGATGAAAATGGAAATAATATAATAGTGAATGACCAAGAAAAAAAGGACAGATCTATACATCTACACTTTGCTTTTTTTGAGGTGCAACTACAGAATCATGTTTTCACATAGCCCAAAAGATTTTTAGAGAGATCTGAAATGACAAATGTTTATTTATAATTTAGATTAAAAATCTGGAAGTTATATTGAATTTCTCTTTTTCTCTCATACATCAGTATGTCTTGATAGTTCTACCTTCAAAACATGTCCTGAATCTGAGATGGGATATCACTTGTAAAATTTTTTATCTTTTAGCGGGAAGTGAAATGGGACATCTCTTGCAGAGTTAATCTTTTTAGTAAACCTAGTTAAGTTTTCTTCCCTCCTTTCTTTGGAAAAAAAGGCCCTCTCCCTTAAATCCTGATAATTGGCCTAACGACTCAGATCCTCTGGCTATTGATAAGAGTCATCAGCTCATTGTTAAGCAGAAATGGTGTTAAACCAGGCAGGGTCCTTAGAGTCTAAGTGGGGAAGAGATTTTAAGCCAAAGGTCTTTCTTTTTACTCTTTAAGAAACGTATTAACCAAGGCTGTTTCCCTTTACTCACTTAATAGGTAAATAAATAATAGAAATTAATAGATGTATGATTTAAATAACGAGTTTATATTTTCTTTTCCTTGTCTAGGGATTGAGGTAGCGCTTCAGCAGGAAACCCAAGACCCCACCCTGACTGAGGCAGTAAAGGAAAGAGCTCCTTGAAACCTCTGTAGGCAGGGACTACAGCCATTCTCAGCAGGAAGCAGATACAGAAGAGATCTCTCGTCCCTCAGCATCCATACTAATAATAAGGGGGTTCATAGCTCTTAGAAAAGAAGTAGGCAGGAAAGTTAGTTGGGGGTTTCAGGTCTGCCTGCAAAGACATTGAGGTCATCCTATCTTAGAAGGGATCTGCCCTAATCCGCCCACAATTAAGCAAGCCAGAAGGAATATTTTTTAACTCACAAAGAAACCAGTAGGCAGAGATTTAGCTACCAGTTTAAGTCAGTCACTCTCACCTGTGCAATGAAGACCCCCAACAACCTTCAACTCACCTAAGCTTCATTATACCATCATTATAATATGATGCATATGCCCAGAAGTTCATTAATATCATTATGACAGACTGAATTCTGGGAACAAACATGCACAGAAAGCAAAATGATAAATCATTGAGTCCTGTCAATTTTAGTTGTCAATCAAGAAAGCCCACTCTAAGTAACCACCCATGGCAAAAAGGAGTAAAAACCCTGAAGTCTTTGTTACCAGGCCTTATAAGCCACGCTTCTCTTGCTCAGGCCTGCTTGCACATTTGGAAGTGTACTTTCTCTTCTAATAAAACTTTTTTCTACTGTATTTCAGTATCTTGCTCAATTCTTTTTTAGAGACATCAAGAATCTGGACATTGTGCCAGGAGAGGATCCCACTCTACTGTAACAAGAGGAGAGAGCAACCTATCATCATCACCAGAGAGGCTAAGGAAGCATGAGTTTCAAATGCACTTTGATAACAGTAAAATAGCTAGCATTTGTTGAAGGAACGATGTATGGTAGGCACGAAACTTTCTTATCTAATTTTATCCTCACAGTATAAGCAGTATAGATGCAAACCCTGAGGTCAAGCTAATCTGAGTTTGAAATCTTAGCCTGTTACTTAGTAGCTCCAGCACAGTACTTGGTAAGAGAGTAAGAATTCAATAGATATGAAATAAACAATTATCCAATCCGTTAATATCAAAATTAATATCAGTGTATGTTTGTAAACATATACAATCCTGTGAAGGAGATACTATTGTCTTCATGTTATAAATCAGGAAACTGAGATCTGTTGGGCAATTTCTACAAATTTACACAGTTACTTAGGGAGAGAATCTGAATTCAAACCCAGTTGTCAGTACAAAGTTTCTATTAGAAATAATGAAAAAGTTATTGGAATGGATAGTAATGATAGCTGCACAGCAGTGAAAATGTACCTAATGTCACTGAATTGTGCACTTAAAAATGGTTAAAATAGTAAATTTTGTGTTATGTATATTTTAACACACACATACAAACAGTTGTCAGAAGCTTGGGTCTTAACCACTGGGTTATAAATACTAGCTCTCAAGAAACATAATTGAGTTTCTACTGTTCATGATGCTCTTCGATGTCATAGAACAAGGACTAGATTTGTAATTAAAAGAGCCTCTGTTCAAACACCACATTTGCTTTTTACTTATCATGTTTATCAGTGAGTGATTAAGACTTGCCTGATTTTCTTAAGTGGAAAGAAGAAGCAAGCTCCATGCAAACCCCTCTCCAAGGGTTTCCATCAGTTTCAGACACACAGGTCCTGGTTACATTGCCGACTGACATTGAGGAGAGGGCCTCTAGGAAGCTTTGAGTTCCTGACAAGGAGGACAATTAAAGTTTGATCGAAATGAAATGTGGTAGCTACTGTGTGAAAATTTCTAAAAGGAAGTAAGACAATTACTGATAGGGGAACTTGAGGAAAGCCTACTTAAAAGGGGGAAAAAGGTGAGCTCATATTGAGAAAAATAATTTTCAGTGGTTAAAATGAAATAAAACCAGTGTTTTCATTACAGCACAGAAAAGAAACCCACACTACAAGCAATCCTGGTAGCTACTTTTTCTGCAGAGAAATCACTCTTGCACAACATTCTATGAAATGAAAGCCAAAGTCCCTGTCAGCTAATTTTGTCCCTCTATGGTTTTTTACTATATTATATGTAGAGAAGAAATACTCAATGATGGCCAAGTCCCCAGATATACCATGATACTGTAAAAGAAGATTACACATGAAATCCAGTCTCCTTTCCATTTTCCAGACCACAATACCCACCCCCTCAATTTCCCTAACGCTGTCACTAGATTTTTCTGGGAATGAGGAAATATAACAGTGGATACTTCCCTCTGTTGGAAAGCCAGGCCTCATCAGGGGCTGCACAGCCAGACTTGACTGCCAAAAGTCCTTTAGTGTGTTAATGGTTTGAAGCTCCTAACACATGTTCCTAATAAAAACAATTCAGGGTGCCAGGTTGCCCACTGAAGTGCATTTATTCTGAAAGGAGGACATGTAAAACACCTTGTCAAGGCACAAGTTAGGGCAGGTCTGCTATGCCCTCTACAAAGGATGAAGAGAACCTAAATACAGCCTAGAGGAGAAGAAGTACTGAATGCCTCACTGTTATTTTCCCAGTCCTGGCCCAATTAACTAGGCTCAGTCTGTCCAGAGAAATATAGTCATGCAACAACCTAACTGGGAGCATTGGATGCCTGTGTTCTTGATTAATCTTCTTTGGCACCACCCCAGAAGGCTGTTTCCATTTACCTTGGTTCTCTCAGCCCTGACCGACTCAGTACATAGGCTCCTGATGTTCCCATCTGTTTCCTGCTTCCAAGCCCATTTTAGCTATGTCCCTCCATCTAGACCTTAGCAAGCTCTCTCAAATTCTGTTAGCTTCATAGCTTCACACATTCACATTCTTCCCATCCCCTTGGACTATGATGACCTGCTCCCTAAAGCTGGGAATACCAGAGACCACCTATTACTCACTCAAAAGCAACACTTATAAAGTCATCCCTCAGGGGTTTGTTTCCAGTACAACCACAAATACCCAAATTTACGGATGTTCAAGTTTCTTATATTAAATGGCATAGAACAATGCATACAGTCGGCCTTTTGTATCCTCAGATTCCCAATTGTGAATCTAAATTACATTTTTTGATTGCAGTTCATTGAGTCCATGAATGCAAAATCTCGGTACAGAGTCCCACCTGTACTCTGCCCTGTGCTTCAATGCTAGGCAAGGGGATTGTAGAACTGTTCTTACAATCATCTTGACCTGTCACCTCATCACCATTGGTGCTGTCACCTAAGATATTAACAAGGGAACCCACTAGACTCAGACTGCACCGATAAAGTTGACTGGAAACACTGGGTTTTAAGAGTCCTACGGAGATACTGCCTAAATCATATTCCTTGTCTCTTAGCTGGTAGAAAGATAATACAGTGGGACCCTTTTTGCAAACAGGAATACATTGGAATTATGCTGGAATGATTAGGACTATGCTAGAATTTTTCAGATTTCCAAACTGCTTTAAGAAACATTAAGAAACTGCTGCAAGAAACCAAATTAGTTTTGCTTTATTAAGCAATAGGTGCCACAGGTAGGGTGAAACAAACTGGCAGCCCAAGTCTTCATAGTCTCAAAGAGATCAATGTGCAATGAATTTCCCATATCAGTTGAGAAGAGGAGACTCTGAAAGCTAACATTTTATCTAAATGTATAGGTTGCTTCATGTCTGAGTACATCAGATTCTCCCATGGGGAGCCAACAGTAGATAGAATTTATGTAGTTGGCTGCCCCCTGATGTCTACAGCACAGCAACAACAGCAGGCAAGACAGTTAAGGTTCTTTAGGTATAGCAGCAGGGTGGCTGGGTTTGTGCCTGGCATAAGATGCCAAGCCAAGATGGTGTGGGACTGAAAATTAGCACACCCTCTTTTCACCAAGCTATGTACTTTGCACAGAGCTGCATCCACTTGACATCTTTTTCTAATTTGTCTGCTCAAAACAGCCATCTTTTTTTAAATCTAATTGAGAGATCTCCACGTTGCTTGAGATTTCTAATTTCTAGAGGTACCGTATAGACTACTGCCAGCCATATACAATAGGCCATGCAGTCAGCATGTACTCAACCTGTGGGAGCACCATTTCCATTTTTGAAAATTCACTTGTCCTATAAGAGTAGCTCAGGGGTATGTGTGGGAGATATTAAGAGGAACAAAAAGTGTCTAGATCTTGTCTACACCCTGGGTTCACTTAGGAGCCTAGGGAAATCTCCAAGCCTTAGTTCAGCACCTCTGCTTCATATCTGACTGCAGTCCACTTTTGCATGAATGAACACCATCAGTGGATGCCCCTATTAAGGGACCAGTGTCCCTGAGCCTAAAATCCCAAAATACAACAACTGGCTACAGGGCAACTTCTTTGATATAGACCACATACTCTCTAGCTAATTAAGCTTGTTTCACTATTTTATCTATTTGGCTCCTATAGACATTTGAGTTAGTGGCTCCTGTGACATAGATCAGGAAGAGCTAAGTTTAAAGTGGCACCTTGGCCAGAGTACACACATAACTACATGTGGTAGAGAATGCCCATTAAAATCAATTCTCTTCTTATTCTATAATAATAGAATTGCACCTGTGGCATGGCTTCCTAGCTAGGAATTCTCTTTTCTAGCCCTAAAACTCTTTAATTAGAGTAGTGCTTTGACTAAGTTTTCACCAACGGCATACAAGTAAACATGATGTGTGCCATTTCCAGGCTTGGTTTGTAAAATCTTGTCAAGTGCTGTTCTGTGACCTTGCCCTTCCTATGAGCTGATACACACAGTTGTATCTGACCTGGCTGCAACTCTGTTAATATGGCCCAAAATCAAGTGGTAATGGAGAAATGAAATACTTTGATTTCCCTCTTTTCTTGCCAGTATCTGATTCATCTCAGTGGTATTGTCAATTAATTATCTTTTCTAATCAAATTATTGTTTTTATGGTTCTTGGTATGATAAGTTATTTTCAATTACATCCTGAACATTTTGTCTATTATGTTAGGAGACTCTGTCGTATGTAAATCTTTTCATTTTTAAGGCAGTTAATTATCCTGTTTAAGTTTAGCGCACAGGTCCTAGTCTACTTTCGCAGACTGTGATTCCAATGATACTTTAATTTTTCAGAATCTATGAAGTCAGCATTGAAGAGGTCCAGTTGAGGTAACAAGGCATCCACTCCATGAGTATGAGTAGCAGCAAGAAATTTAAGAATATCCAAAGAGGCGAGCAAGAAGATTCAAGAAAAAAGGGAAACCAGAGAGTCAGGGAAGAACTGGCAAGAGGAAAACAGGCTTCTAGCCTTAGGAATTGAGGCACAAGACAGGACAGGCACAGGTAACAAGACAGGGACACACGTATCAGGTCTGGGCCTCCAAGTGTACTTATCTTACAAACAAAGCCCAGTCCTAGAGACAAGGTGAAAAATTAATTTCTCAGCAGCTAACTAAAGTTCCTTATGTAATACCCCTTGTCTGGCAGTACTATTGGCCTGGGACAGAAGTTATCAACATGTAGGAAGTATGGGAAGAGGAAGACTATATGCAAGCAGGTCCATAGTGTCATGGTTAAAATGTTGGGTTCTAGAACCAGAAAACCCTGGGTTTCAGGGAGTGCTCTATGTCTTACATGCTGTGTGTGGTCTTTAGCAAATTGCTAAGGCCTTCTGTGCCCCCATTTTTGCAAAGAATAAGCTAATAATAACATTTTTATAGGCCCAGGGTAAGGTTTCAATGAGATCTTCCATGGAAAAAATTGAGCCCAGTGCCTATCACATGATAAGTGCCCAGTAAATGTAAGCTAATGTGCTTACTCCTTGCCTGACACTGACTTTGAATAATAAAAGCTCTTCTCAACAGCTCTCTAATTAATGACAGGGAAAACGAAAGTCTTTATAGTTATTTAGAAATTATAATATCTCTTTCTAAGGACAGTGCTTATTAATACCACTATTTCTTACAAACAGCAGCAGAAGCTGAGATTTATCCAATGTGAACAATTTAAAATAGTAATTTCTGTAAGCATACACATAGCCAGCATTCAATTACGCACTCTAATGGAGAAGATCAAAGTCATGGGTAATCAAAAACTGTGCTGGTTCCAAAGCCATCTCTGGCTTGGAAATGGACTGGATGACCTTTTGCAGTACATTTACCTTTTGGATTCTTTTCTGCTAATAATAAAATTAATTTATATTCATTGGTTAATAACAAAATTAATTTATATTCTCTAAGTACACTAGCTGGCAGTAAGTAAATGTGCACATAAACATTCTTGGTGGAAAAAGTAAGCTAACATCATGATATCAAATTTATTTCAACACAGAGAGGATTTGCTATATATTTTTGTCAGTGGTTCTCAAAGTTTAGAAGAGATAAAAATCACAGAAGGAATTTGTTAAAATTACATGTTCACAGCCCCAACCCTCAATATTTTGGTTCAGTAGCTCTAGAGTGGGGTTCAAAACTGCAATTTTTAAAAATTTATTATAGGAAAAATACATAGCATTAAATGTACCATCTTAACCATTTTATGCATATGGTTCAGTAGTGTTAAGAACATTCACATTGTTGTGTAACAGATCTCAAGAACTTTTTCATCTTGCAGAACTGAAACTATACTCATTGAACATTAATTTTTCCTCTTTTCCCCAGTCTCTGACAACCACCTTTCTATTTTCTATTTCTATTATTTTGACTATTTAAGATACTTCACATGAGTATAATCATACAACATTTGTTGTTTTACAACTGGCTTATTTCACACGTTTCATCCATGTTGTAGATGTGGCAGGATTTCCTTCCTTTTTAATGCTGAATAACATTCTGCTATATGTACATACCACATTTCTTTTATCCATTCACCCATCAATGAATGTGCTCTTCTAATAAACACACTGAATTATTGTTACTGCTGGATCTCATAACACACTTTGATGTAAACCATAGACTTTAAGCTTGGAAAGGCCTTTACATGAGGATCAGGTATTATGTTCCATTTTACAGGTGAAAAAGCTGAGATTCAGAGAAGAGAAATAATCTATTCAGTGTCTTAAAATTAATGAGAGAATGGAAGTAGGACTGAGGTCTTCCAGCTCCTCATATAATGTTCTAGGCAGAGGTAATAATCGAACCTCTGGGGCAGAAAGCAGAGAAAGAAGAAGGCCAGACAGAGAACAGAATAATGGGACTTGGGGTGTGTCCACATTATCTGGGGTGAGACGACACAATAAGAATAGAGAGAATGGATAGAGTGAAATTCTTGGATCTTAGCTGACCTTTTCAGAAGCTTCTAACCCAGAAGTCTCAAACTACCATGCACCTGGGCCAATTTAGGCACTTGTTAAAAGTATGAATCCCCAGACATTCTGGTTTAGTATGTCTGAATTAGGGCTCAAGTTTCTGCATTATTTTTTTAAGTAGTCACCTCAGGTGATTCATAATCAAATAGATGAAAACCACACTTTGAAAAACATGTATCTAACCTTCTCAGATATTAAAAGTTTGTTACCAAAATGTTTTAAGGATATATAAAGGTCTTTGAAAACTCCAGATTTCATTATTAAATGACTTGGCACAAGGTAGTCTGACAACTCATAAGTTGCTGTGACTGAGTGCTTTGTCTGAGTAAGGAAAATGTGACATGGTGTTTAAGGATGCAGGATTTAGTGCTGCACTTGCCTGGATTTAAATCTTATCTCTGCCACTTGCTAACTAAATCTTCTGAAGCAAGTTCTTTACCTCTCTGTGTTTGAGGCTTCTCATCTGTAAAGTGGGGATAATAATAATAGCTTCTGTTTCATAAGGTTGTTTTGCGGGTGGTACATAAGTAAAAAGCTTTCAGCAATCACTAAAACACAACTTAGATTATTTCTCTTTTTCAAGGTTGCTTGGGTGTTGAGTCCTTTGCTCAGAATCAATCTTCTGAAATTTTTAAGAAACCTAGAGTGACCAACTATGTTTTGCCCAGGACCGAGAAATTCCCTGGGATGCATGACTTTCAGTATTAAAACTAAGATAGTCCCAGGTAAATTAGGATGATTGGTTATTCCAAAGGTGGACCTTTTTGAAGCTCTTCAAGTACTTACTTACATACATTATTTTTAATGATAAACAGTAGATATAAGCCAAAAAGACTTTACTAATTCAACAAGGAATAATTGCTGAAAGTTATCTGACAATCTACATATCTATTAGTTACTTCAGTTAAAATTTTTATCTCGAGTAACTTGAAAAGAAGTGCATGGGAGGAAGCATGTTTCTAGATTCCTTGGAATTCTCCACATCTGGAATGTGCTCAGCTATACTGTATATATTTCTTGATTAGGTAATTCAATTCTTTTGCAAAAATGCAGGTATATGTTAATAAGGCTGGAGTAGTCTGAAGATGTTGTTTGGTAGTTCAATACATGTTAGTTGAATGAATAAATGACTAATAATTTAAATGTCTTGACTTGGATGTCGAAGAGTTGATTTATAAAATTGGGAAATACGATTTGATAGTCATTCCCTTCTCAGACAGCAATTTCCTCCCTTGCACAGCACTAATTCTCTCTTAATATGGTTTCCCAGACTAGAGGTATGATACAAGAAACTCAGTTACATTGCTCTGGTGGAAAAACCCTTTTGTAAAGTTTGTAAAGTTTCTGGATTTGACCATCAAGTCATCTGAGATGCATATACATAAACATATACATTTATAAATATATACATATATATATACATATATATCCTTCAACAATGCCAGTCTATAGTTATACATAGCACCCAGCTATATTCCAGCTGGGACTTGACTGTTGTGCATGCATTTGCATAGGATAGTTCTTTGGACCTGTTAGGGTGGTTGAGGGCTTTTCTTTTAAAGATCCACTGTATTTTCTCAGGCCTGAGAGATTGTCATCTTCCATTCACCACTAGGTGGCCCATTATTCAAAAAAAATCCTTTGTTCAACAGGTTTATTAAACAAGTTTCCCACAATTATTTGTGTATTGCCATCATGAATTTTAGCCATATCATAGTATAATACCATATACTTTTCAATATATTTTTTTAATTGGCTTATTTTTTACTTAAATATACTTATTTTAGAAGTAAACTGGAAGGTGTGTGTGGCAAGGGGAGGTGGCAGACAAAAAATACAATAGCCTCAGAGAGAAAGAGCTGCACCAAAGATGAATGGGAAGTGATAATAGGTCTGGAGTCAGTGATCCAGAACTCAAGGGATCAAGATTAATAGTCAGCAAAAGATGGAGGAGGCAGGTGAGAAAGAAGGGATCTCAAAACTGAGAGGGAAAAGCTAGGCTAAAGACAGGGGAAAGAAGTCATAAAACCTGGAACATAGGAAGGATTTGAGAAAAAATGGAAATGTTGGCATAAGAAGTTTATATAATATGAAGCTGCCATTGAGTTAGGCAAGTTAGAGGCTGAAAGAAAGGTGGAGACTAAGGACGAGATGTGGAAATGAGGATTGAGGGGTTGAGGAGGATAATGAGGCATACTGGACACTCTTGGTTGCCTACCCAGTTTCCATCTCTTCTCCCTTTCTTCTTTCCTTTGGGGAGCATTGGGTAACACTGTTTGGTAACAAAGTTCCAAATAGTGGCCCAATAGACCACAGACTTAAAAGGCCTTATCTACAAACTTTGTGACCATGTGTGTTTTGGAATTCAGAATTGTTTGAATTTTAGAAAGGTAATATAAGTATTCACCAGACATTTAATAACATACCCAGTGTGGACTGAGGTAACACCTAATAATCAAACATATTAATATTTCTGCAGCAAAATGTATGATTTGTCATACTTAATGAAATAGATGAAGACTATGAAATAGCCTCAGGTCAGTTCAGGTTAGGTTTTGTTGACAAAAGAACTTTGATGCCAAACAAACAAAAAAATGTCTTGACTTTCAGAGCCTTTTTGAACTGTACATAATGCTTGTGACTTAATTTTAAAGTTAGGTCCTGGGTACATGGGTGTTTGTTATACCTATTTATACTGTTTTGTAGATCTGAAATATTATTTTGGAAACCTTTTAGTTACATAAGCTCATATCTGTTTTGAGAGGGTACATGACATAGCAGTAGGTTCATAGCAGGCTTACTAAATACCTGTTGAATCAACTTGATCTAGCCCTCCCACACTCATTGTTTGTTATCCCTGCCTTAGAAAAAGTAACAGATAAGATATTCTATTGGCTAGGGAGGTTAGTCTGGTTTTGAATATCAATAAAAGTTAAGCTAGAACAAGAACTGGCCCTAGAAAAAATTCATTCATTCTTTTATTCATTAATTCAACAAGTATTTATTGAGAATTACTATGAACCTAACACCATGTTAGAAGCTAAAGATCTGTGGGAGACACCAAGTAAACAAAATTTCATCCTTACTATTGATAAATTCATGGTCTGGTGGAAGGGACAAGCTGCTCAAATCTTCCTGAGATTTAATGGGCTGAGTGCCACAGAAGAGGCAGCAAAGGCAATGAAACCTCCAAGCGGATGTGCCCTCTGCCAGGATATGGACATCTGTGCATGCCTAGTGATTTTAATAGAAGATCTTAATGGAATTGCTGTAGTCTCCACACTACTACAATCTGAAATGACAATATGAAGCTACTACTCCCTAGCTTATGAAGCTTGGGTCTTCATGAAATTAGATTTCTGAGGTACCGAGAACTTCCTCTGTACTTAAGTAAAACAATAGAAGACCATGGGTTAGGGGCCTCCTGGTGCTTAATGAGTATCGCCTTGGATGCCCCAAGGGACATAGAATATGTCCCTAGCCAATAGAATATGTTCCCAGACCTTGTTATGGACCACACCTGGACAAGATGACCTCAGAGCCGAATTAGAATCAAAAATAAAATTTTATTACGAATTCGAATCCGGGCTCAAGCCTCCCCTGCCGCAGCAGCGAGAACAAGAGCCCCGATCCTTAGCATGGGGTTCCTTATATTAGGTTTATGGCGGGCTAATTTGGCGCGCGCGGGACAGGTTGCAGTTCCTTATTGGCTAACCATATGGCCTGATTATGGCCTGACCTTTAAGCAAGCAAATAGGATGTCTGGGCGGAGAATTCCGGCCCTTGGTCGGAGGGGATTGCAGTCTACCTTGCTGGGGGAATTTAAAATTTTCCATTCCGCCATCTTAGATCTTACATCGCCATCTTAAATACATAAGTTCTCATGACCCATTGCAACCTGACAGCCCCTGCTCCAGACAGTCTTGCCCCAATAACCTACATGAGAAAATACCCTCATAACTCTACATTTCTTGGAAAAGAGTTTTCCTGGAACCCAGAGGCAGCGGTTCCCAAATGCCTGAGGATCCTGGCTCACCATTTCCTTGATCCTGGCCTAAATCAGCTCAGCCTGG
The DNA here is from genome assembly GCA_004027375.1 of Macroglossus sobrinus. Classification (NCBI taxonomy): domain Eukaryota; kingdom Metazoa; phylum Chordata; class Mammalia; order Chiroptera; family Pteropodidae; genus Macroglossus; species Macroglossus sobrinus. The sequence continues at coordinate 119,633 of PVKZ01002843.1, read as the reverse complement.
GTTTATACTGAGATGTGGGCCACTAGATTCTTATCTGGGGATAATAAAGAAGTTGATATGTGTAATGTACTTAAAACAGTACTTGGCACATAGTAAGTGCTGTAGCGATATGCCTGCCTCATAGGGTCGATGTCAGAATTAAATCAGATTATCCATGTAAAGTGATTAGCACTCAATACATATCAGCCCCTATTATTTATTATCATCTTGGTCAAGGAGTACCCCACTTCTAGTGAATTCCACCACTGAATATACATCTCTAAGAAGCTGACCCCAATAGAATCAATGCTTCTGTTTGGAAAGAGGAACTGGTACTCAACACCAAGGTCTGTAAATCCCATACGGTGCACTCACAGCCTAGAGAAAGAAGCTGAGACAAGAACCCCCACCTACCCATTTCAGTCACATGACTTTCACAAAGTTCACCAATGACCTTTTTCTTGGTAATTTCAATGGACAATTTACAATTCTTATCTCCCATGACCTTTCAGCAGGCAGCATTGACACTGTTTAATCTTCCTCCTCTCTTTCATGAGACATTGTGCTGATTTATATGATAGCACACTCTCCAGGTTTTCCCTTTTCTCTCTGGCTACCCTTCTGACACTCCTTTGCAGGCACTTCTTCCTCCACACATCTCAACTGTTGGTGACCAGGGTTCTTTCCTAGGCAGCCTTCTCTTCTCACTGGACATACTCGCTCCTACACAATCTTATCCACACACATGGCTTCAGTGACCCACAAGTTGATGACACCTAAATCTCTAACCCAGATCTTTCTTCTGAGCTCCACACCTATAGCTCTGACTGCCAACTAGACATTTCCTCATGGATGTTTTACAAGCACCCTAAATTCTACATGATCTTAATTCAACTCACCATTTCCACTTCAGCTTGAAAATGGATTCTCCAGCCCCAGTTGAAAGTTGAGATTACTGTCCCAGTCAACAGCTTGATTATAGCCTGAGCTCAAACTACCTAGATAAACCACTTCTAGATTCCTGACCCTTAGAAACTACATGAGATAATAAATAAACCTCTTGTTTTAAGCTGCCAAATTTGGGGAAATTTGTTCATTCATTCATTCATTCATTCAGTAACTATTTAATAAGTACCAAATATGAAAACCATGTTTCTGCTCATCTTCTCTCTTTCTTTTGTCTCCCACCCCACATAACAACAATAAGAAACTATCCTTCAATCCCAAAAGGTGACATCAGTTTTTAAGTTTCTGTATTTTGTGCTTCCAGAGCTATATTTTGCCTCTTTCTTAGCTTGACTACCTCCCAGTCTTCTTTAAAGTTGGATTCCTGAATTTCTTCTATTCTTGTTGTTACATGCTGCCTTCTTATTCTCAATTAGAAGGTCAATTGGGCAATATCTATCAGCATTTAAAAAATATTTACCCTTCTGGGTATTTATCTTATAGGTAGACTTGCATACTTAGGAAACAACTCATGTACCATGGATATTTGTTATCATATTGTTTATAATAGTGAAAAGTTGGAAATTATCCAAATGCTTATTTACAAGGAATTGGTTAAATAAACTATGGTACATCTGTATGATGTAGTATCATGCAGTTGTTAAAAATGACTGAGGGAGCTGATACTAAAATAACTATGATATATACTACAATTAAGAAAGCAAAGTACAGAAAAGGGTATATAGCATGCTGTCTTCATAGAGAAAAATATGAAAAAACACAGTAATATATTTGCACAAATATTAAAGGGTTATAAAATACATCACTAAAAGCAGTTACCTATTAGAGGCAAGAGGATTGTACAAAGAATGGGGTAAATTAAGACAGAGTAGGAGGAAGATGTCTTAATGTTTCCCTTTTAAATAGTTTCGAATTTTGAATCAAGTGAATGTACTAGCTATTTAAAAACATTAAATTACAAGAAAAACAGCTCTGCTTCTAGCTAGTCACACATTTGAAAAGACAAACTCATATTCCAAAACATATTAATGTGCTTCCTCGAAGGACACATGTATTCAGACAGGGAAATGAAACTTAAGCCAAAGAAATCAGACATGCATGGTGCAATTTCAGTCAGCAGCAGCAGTCCAGGGAGGGAGAGGGGATGGAGCCTCCTGAGCCCTCCTGCAATCATATCTCCTGTTTTGACATAGGCCTTTTGTTTCCTCAGCACAGCCTCCGCTCTCATCCTGTTTACCACCCTGCTCATACATTCAGCAAATAGAGCCTAGAGGTAAGTATCCATAAACCAGGGCTAATGCTTTGTCCCAGGCTTGTCCTAATATCTGCAAATGCTAGCTCTGGGTAGTATAAACTTCTTTTGAAGTTCAAGTCTTTTTGAAGAAATGTAGGTAGATAGAAATGCAAAAAGTACCTTTGATCTTTTAGAAACGGGGGTGGGGGAAGATAGGAAAAGAAAAAGCTGATTTAGTCAACTTGATATTAAATTGATATTAAAGCCTAAACAGTTTATTTGGTACAAATCCTATAATCATAAATGTCTCAGAGCTGCAATTCTGTCTGATTACCCTGGGTGAAAAAAAAAACCTAGAAGATTAATGTTTTGTGTGGCAATAAGATGGCAGGCTTGCAACTCTGAGCTTATCTCCCATGAACCAGGAGCCAGGCTGAGAAGCTTCAAGAGATGACATTTTATAATATATTTTTTTTGGTGGAATGAGAACTGTCAAGCCCGGATTCATTAATTTCTGCTGCTGTTGGCTTCTTTGATAGACAGTCAGGCCAGATCTCCCTGTAAACAACCCTCTCTTCTCCAATTTGTTTTGTGGCTTCAGGATAACTGGAGGAGTGTGGTATGTGTAGGTGAGGGGCAGGGAACAAGGCTGATTTGGGTTTAAGCTCTAGTTTCTAACCTCTGTTAAAAGGTACAGACGTCAAGAACTTGTGTCAAGCTGTTTCAATGGGAAGCCAACTTTAATAGCTACTTATCATTCTTTCCAAGGGCACACGAGGATAAGGTGATCTCTTTAAAACAAGAATGACTGTTCAGTAAGCCTCTCTGTTTGTTGATCTAAAGCATTTAAGCTATAGAACCTGGAATTTAAGTACAAACTTTATAAATCTGCCAATTTAAATAGTAATACTATCCAAAATTTGAATGTAGAACTATACTACATATAAGCTGTGTGACTTTAGAAAAATTATTTAACCTCTCTGAGACTCAATTTATCTATAAGATGAGGATAATTATATTATCCAACAAGGTTGTTTATAAGGGTGAAATAAAAATATGCACAGTGATATCTTTTTGCACATAAATATGCACATAGCCATCATTATTTCAGATACCTGGAGTTCACCATTTACAAAATTATGTGACCTTGGGCAAGTTACTTAACCTATCTAAATTTCAGTTTTCCCATCATTAAAATAGAGATAATAATCTTTGTAACCCTAAAAAGTAGGTACCATTAAGCACAGGTTAAGTACTTAGCACAGTGCCTAGCATAGTAATTAGTCAAGAAATGAGAGCTAGTACAAGTAATAATAGACACAAAAGGAGCAGGAGAGAAGGAGAAGTGGGGGGGATAGAAATGTGCATAAAAATTATAGGAAAAGAGATTTGACAACGGAACGAGAACTTAGTGACTCAATTTTGTTTTTCAAAGTAAAAAATAACATCTCATACCCTTCCCTGCTCCCCACTACACACTTAAAAAATCGATGACCCGGGAGATTTAATGGTGACTATAGTTAATAATATTATATTGCATATTTGTTTTTTTCTGACATAATTCTGTCTTTTATTTTTATTATATTTTTAAATATTTGAAATTTTTTATTATGTACTTTTTTTAATGGTGACATTGGTTAACGAAATCCAATAAGTTTCAGCTGTATACTTTAACACTAAGGCATATATATAGTTACGCTGTATGTTCACCTCCCATAGTTAGATTTCTTTCTGTCACCACATATTTGACTCCCATTACCCCATCTACCTTCACTCTCCCCGCACCGCCTACCCTCTGGTAATCTCTCTACTCAACAGTCCATGTCCCGTTCATCTGTTGCTTTTAGGTTTATTTCCCACATATAAGTGAAACCATGTAATTTTCTACTTGTTCTGTCTGGCTTATTTCACTTACCATGATTATCTTCGAGGTCCATCCATGTTGTCACAAATGACAGTATTTCATCTTTTCTTATGGTTGAGTAATATGCCATTGTATGTATGTACCACAGCTGCTTTAGCCAATCATCTATTGTAGGACACTTCAGTTGCTTCCATGTCCTGGCCACTGTGAATAATGCTGCTGTAAGCATTGGTGTGCAAATATCTTTTTGGAGATGAGTTTTCAAGCTTTTGGATAAATACCCAGTAGAGGGATTGCTGGATCATATGGTAGATCAATTCTTAGTGATTTGAGGAACCTCAATACTGTTTTTCATAGTGGCTGTACCAATTTGCAGTCCCACCAGCAATGTATGAGGGTTCTTTTTCCTCTGCATTCTCTCCAACAATTATTTGTCCTGTTGATTACGGCTATTTTAACAGGTGTGAAACAGTATCTCATTGTGATTTTGATTTGTATTTCCCTAAAAGCTAGCAATGGTGAGTGTTTTTTCATATATTTGTTGGTCATTTGTATGTCTTCTTGGGAGAAGTGTCTGTTTAGGTCCTCTGCCCATTTTTTGATTGGATCATTTGTTTTTCCGTTGTCATTGAGTCTTATGAGTTCTTTGTATATTTTGGATACTAAGCCCTTGTCAGGGGTGTTGCTTGCAAATAGACTTACCCATTTGACGGTTGTCTCTTTACCTTGTTGATGGTTTCTTTTGCTGAGCAGAAGCTTTTTCTTTGATGTAGTCTCTTTCATTTATTTTTGCTTGTACTTCCCTTGCTTTTGAGGTCAAATTAATAAAATCCTCTTTAAGTCCAAGGTCCTTGAGTTTAGTTCCTATGTTTTCTTCCATGTATTTTATGGTTTCAGGTCTTATATTCAGGTTCGTAATTCATTTTGGGTTAATTTTGGTGTGTGATGATAGACAACAGACTAGTTTCATTCTTTTGCAGATGGCTTTCCAGTTTTCCCAGCACCATTTATTGAAGAGGCTTTCCTTTCTCTACTGTATGTTTTCGGCTTTTTGTTGAAAATTATTTGCCCACATAAACATGGGTTTATTTCTGGACTCTTGATTCTGTTGTACTAGACTACTGTTCTCTGTGTCTGTTCTGCTAATATCATGCCATTTTGATTATTGTTGCTTTGTAGTATAATTTGAAGTGAGACAGAGTGATGCCTCTAGCCTCGTTCTTTTTCCCCAGGATTGCTTTGACAATTTGGGGACTTTTATGCTTTCATACAAATCTAATGATTTTTTTTTGTTCCACTTCTTTAAAAAATGCCAATGGGATTTTGATGGGGATTGCATTAAATCTATATAATGCTTTAGGTAATAAGGTGTTGGGAGCCAACTCATAGGAAAGTTTAACTGAGAAGTTAACCTTTGAACATAAGTCTCACAAGTCTCGCTAGGCTCCTAGGAAAGTCCAAAAGGGCAAACACAAGATAAGCCCAGAGATGACTGCAGCTACCTGCAACCCAAGGTATCCTGTTTGCTTAACCACCTACCAGCGGACCATCAACGGCTGATGGCACCACGTCAGATCACCCCATGCCTGCCTCCCTCTGATCTTTGAAAATATATATACCCTTGTGTGAAAATAAACTTTGAGGCTTGATCAGAACTTTGTCTTGCCTCCATTCTTCGCATCTTCTGTCCCCCATTTCTTGCAGATTATCACCTCGAGTCTCATGTCTGGCCAGAGCTCCCGTTAGTCGTCCCGTGGGCAGGGACAATAAGGTCATTTTAACTATGTTGAGTCTTCCAATCCAAGGACATGGAATATCTTTTTATTTCTTTGTATCTTCTATGATTTCTTTTAACAGGGTCTTATAGTTTTTATTATATAGGTCTTCACATGCTTCATTAGATTTTGTTCCTATATATTTTATTCTTCTTGTTGCAATTGCAAAAGAAATTATTTTTTCTACTTTTTTTTCTAACATTTTATTATTAGAGTAGAGGAACACTGTGGACTTTTGAACATTGATTTTGTATCCATAAAATTTACTGTATTTGCTTATTGTTTCTAGTAGTGCTCTTCTGGAGTCTTTAGGACTTTCTACATCGAGAATCATGTCATCCAGATAGTGATATTTTGACTTCTTCATTTCCTATTTGGATGCCTTTTATATATTTATCTTGTCTGATTGCACTAGCTAGGACCTCCAATGTTGTATTGAATAACAGTGGCAATAGTGGACAGCCTTGCCTTGTTCCTGATCTTAGAGGGAAGTTTTTTTTTAATTTTTCATCATTATGTATAATGTTGGCTGAGTGTTTGTCATATATGACCTTTATTATGTTAAGGTACTTTCCTTCTATATCAATTTTGTTAAGTATTTTGATCATAAATGGATACTGTATCTTGTCAAAGGATTTTTCTACATCTATTGATACAATCATATGATTCTTATTTTTCAATTTGTTTATGTGGTGTATCACATTAATCGATTTGTGTCTACCGAACCATTCCTGTGCCTCTGGGATGAAGCCCACTTGATCATGGTATATAATCTTTTTAATATGGTGCTGTATTCAGTTCACTAGTATCTTATTTAGGATTTTTGCCTCTGTGTTCATGAGAGACATTGATCTGTAGTTCTCTTTTTGTGTGTTATCTTTACCAGGTTTTGGTATCAGGATAATATTGGCTTCATAAAATGCATTGGGAAGTATGGCCTCCTCTTCTATTTTTTGGAAGAGTTTGAGGAGATAGGTATTAAATCTTCTTTGAATGTTTGGTAGAATTCACTGGTGAAGCTATCTGGTCCTGGACTTTTACTTTTTAGTAGGGTTTTGATGATTGTTTCCATTTCCATACTACTGATTGATAGATTTTCCAGTTTTTCTTGATTCAATCTAGAAAGGTTGTATATTTTTCTCAGAACTGGTCCATTTCTTCTAGGTTATTAAATTTGGTGTTATATACTTTTCATAGTATTCTTGTATGATCCTTTGTGTTTCTGCAGTATCTGTCATATTTTTTCCTCTTTCCTTTCTAATTTTGTTTGTTTCTGTCCTTTCTCTTTTTTCTTTATTAAGTCTAGCCTGGGGTTTACCAAGTTTTTTAACTTCTCAAAGAACCAGCTCTTTGTTGCATTTTTACATTGTATTTTGTTGTTGTTTTCAATTTTACTTATTTCAGCTCTAATTTTGATTATTTCTTTCCTTCTGCTGACTTTAGGCTTCATTTGTTCTTCTTTTTCTAGTTTTTTAAAGATGAAGCATTAAATTATTTTTTTAGGCTCGTTCTTGTTTTTGGAGATAGGTCTGCAATGATATGAACTTTCCTCTTACGGCTGCTATTGCCATGTCCCAAAAGTTTTGATGTGTTGTACTATCATTATCATTCAGTCTATGTATCTCTTGATCTCTCTTTTTATTTATTCTCTGTCCTGGTTATTCTTCAGTAGCATGTTGTTTAATCTCTATGTATTTATGTTTCTTCCTGCTTTCTTTATACAGTGGATCTCTAGTTTCAAAGCATTATCAACAGAGAATATGGGTGGTGTGATTTCAACCCTCTTATATTTGTTGAGGCTATCTCTGTGTCCCAGTATTTGGTCAATCCTTGAGAATGTTCTTTGTGCACTAGAGAAGAATGTATAAGCAGTTGTTTTGAGATGGAAGGGTCAGTAAATGCCCATTATGTCCAGTTGGTCTAATGTGTCATTGAGGATGTTTTTTCCTTATTGATTTTCTTGGATGATCTGTCCATATCCAACAGTGGAGTATTTAGGTCCCCTACTACAATAGTGTTTTGTTCTGCTTCTCCCTTTAGTTCTGTTAGTAATTACATTACATATCTTAGTGCTTCCTGATTGGGAGCATCAATATTAATAAATGTTAAGTCTTCTTGGTGCATGATTCCCTATATGATTATGAAGTATCTCTCTTTATCTTTTTTTACCTTTTATTTTTGAAGTCTATTTCATTCAATATTAATACCGCTACTCTCGGTTTTCTTTGAATGCCATTTGCTTGAAATAGCATTTTCTACCCTTTTACTTTGAGTCTATATTTGTCTTTGGAGCTGAGATATGTCTCCTGGAGGGAGCAAATAGTTAGGTTTTGGTTTTGATCCATTTTGAAACTTCATGCCTTTTTATTGGTGAGTTCATTCCATTTATATTTAGGGTGATTATTGAAATATGCGGTATTTTCCCCATCTTTAAACCCTCTCAACTTCCACCCCTAACCTATGGATGTTGCTGTTTCCCCTTAAAAATTGGATCTCTGAAGGTGGGGCATATCCTCCCACACACTTGTGGTGTGCACCTGGGACCTGGGGCCCCTGATGCACTCAGGGGGTCCAGCACACCCAGGATGTGGTTCTTGGCTCCACCTGGGGCATAAACTCAGGACCTTCTGCATGTAAAGTAGATGTGGTAATCACTACATTATGGAGCCATCTCCCAAATATGTAGTTTTTTTAATAGCCATTTTATCTTTTGCTTCCTGGTACCTCTGTGTTTCCATTGCTTCTTTGTCCTTGTGTTTTTGTTTTCTTTATTTCGATTCGCTTTTATGGGCTTTCCCTCTGGTTCTTCTTGTTTTATGTTACATACTTCGGTTCTGAATCTTTGGTGTGTTGTTACCATTACAAATATATAAAGAATACTTATATAGAGTTTTCCATTTTTTTTCTTTGCATGCCTTCATCCCTTTTACAAATTTGGATCTTTGAATCTTCCTTTTCCAGTCATTGTTATCTCAATTTGTTCCTATGTATGCTGAACATTCATTACTATCTTGTTAATAGCAAATCTCTTCTTATTATTTAACTTATAATGCTGTGTTCTTAGTAAGGTTTGTACTCCTCTGCTTCTATTTTCCTGAAAGTCACTTAACTCCTAATTATGGGTTTTTTTGTTTTATCATTTTGTTTAGGTAAGCTGACCCCTTTCATTATTTCCTGCAGTGCAGGCCTCGTAGTGGCGAATTTCCTCAATTTTTGTATGTCTGGAAAGGTCTTTACTTGTCCTTCATATCTAAAGCAGAACTTAGCCAGATACATTATTTTAGGCTGATAGTTCCTCTCACTTAATAGTTTAAATATTTGATTCCACTTTTTCCTAGCTTATAAGGCCTTCATTGAGAAGTGTGACGATAATCTAACGGGTTTTCCTTTATAAGTTACCATTTTCTTCTTCCTGGCTGCCCTGTGAATTCTGTCTTTGTCGTTGACTTTTGATAATTTTAATACAATGTGTATTGGTAAAGGCCTTTTTGGGTTGATGTAATTAGGTGTTCTGTTGTTTTCTTGAATTCAAAGCTCCAGCTCATTTTTTAGGTTTGGCAAATTCTCGTCAACTATGTGTGTGAAATGCTTTCTAGCCTCTCCTCCTTTCCCTCACCTTCAATCATGCCCATTATTCTTATGTTTCCTCTACTGATGGAATCAGCTAGTTCTTGAATTTCTCTTTCATTATTTTTCATTCTTCTGTTTCTTCTCTTCTTCCTTCTAATTTATTTCTAGATTTCTGTCTTTGATATCACTGATCTTTTCCTCTATTTGGTTGACTCTGTCTCCCAAACTTGGTATTTTATTTTTCAACTCTTGCAGTGTTTGTTTGTTTTTTTGTTTGTTTATCTTGAGAAGTTCTGTTTGGTTTTTATTGAGGGGTTCAATCTCCTTGCTCTGGTTATCTAGTTGTTCTTTCAATTTCTGAAATTGTTAATATGATTTGTTTCAGTTCTCACTGAGATTTTCAGAAGTACCATCTTGAATTCTCTGTCATTTAAGTTGCATATTTCTATGTCTGTAAGCTTATTTTCTAAAGATTTTTCTTTTTCTTTCTGAGATGCCTTGTCACCTTTGTTGTTCATTGTATTTCATGGACTATTTCTCCGCCTGGGCATTAATAGAAATGTATTCTTCTTTATTTCCAGAAAGAAGATTTATTATTAATGGTCTCTCTTCAGCTTGTTGCAACAAAGGTGCTTTTCTTTTGGTTTCCAGTAAGAGGTGTCTAAGCCTCTTGGATCCCTGCTTTATATAAAGCCTTAATAATGCTTTTTAATTTTCTGATAGATCTTTAATCACGCTTGCCTCCCTCTGTTTCAGTCCCTGTCAGTGTTAGCAACAGTTTCAGTAATGTCTGCTCAGATTCCCCTGGGCACCATGTTGTTTGGTCTTGAAGGGTATGGGAGGAGGGGCTCTCTAGGTTGGTGTTTGGAGGCTGTCGCTCAGCCTCGGTTTTGCAACCAGGGCCGGTAAAAATCAACTGTTTTTTTTTTTTGCCATCTTGTTTCTCTGCCTTCTGCTCTGATGATTGGGCCCTGCCCCTGGTCACGTGGAGTTCACAGCTCTTCCAGGTAGGGCTGTTCAGGCAACTAGCCACTCCTCCCTTCCCCCTCCTTCTACAGGTAGCTCCGGGGGCTATGAGAGGTAGCTTCTTTATTTCTCTCAGTCCACCACCCAACACCGGGGTTCTGATCTGTGGTAGATCTTATGTGCAGATCCCACACTCAGACATGCTGGTGTGCAGTTTGGGTGTTTTTTATTGAGTTTTAGATGTTCAGCTTATCTTTGTTTTAAGGGAGGGATCTGAGGTCGTCTCTCATTCTGCCATGTTTTCTCCTGACCACTTAAGATATTTTTAACCCTGTTTTATAAGCAAGGAAACTGAAGAGCAGAGAGATTCAGTGACTTGCCGAAGGTCATACAATGACACCCAGCCTTTATCCAGGGCTTGAAACTACACTAAACTGGCTCTTTTATACACATTCTGTTGTTTCAGTTTTCCATTATTACAGAACTACTCACAAATTTAATGGCTTAAAACAACAACCATATTCTTTGCTCATGATTCTGTGTGTCAGAAATCCCAACACAGTATGGCTGCCTTGTCTCTACTTCATGATGTGTGAAGACTCTGCTCAGATGACTCAAACAACTCAGGTCTGGTCAGGATAGCTTGACTAGACTCCTATGTCTGAGGGCTCAGTTCTTACTGTCTACTAGGTTCTTGAATTCTCTACATGACCTTTCCATATGGCTAGTTTGGATTTCTTTACAGCTTGGGATTCTTCTCGGAGTAGTCAGACTTCTTACATGGTAGCTGGCTGTCCCTGAGGGAATGCAGATACTTTAAAGCCTCTGAAAAGCTAGACCTGGAACTGGACATAGTGTTACTTCTACCACATTCTACCAGTCAGAGAAAAACATGAGAACCCACCAGTTTCAAGAGAAAAAAAAAAGACAGACTCCACTCCTAGATGAATGTAGTGACATGCATGTACACTGAAAGAAGTAATTCATGGTGGACATCTTTTGAGACTACCACTCCATTTATATATATTTTATACACACCCCTTTGTCATGTGACTTTGCAGTACCTCCTTTTAGAGCAAGCAGCATATATTTCACCACCACATTGCTGCTGAACATGGCCACATGACTTGCTATGTCCAGTGAAATGTTAGTGGATATGATCCTAGAAGAGATTTTAAATGTGCTTTCCTGATTTAGCTTGGCCTCTTGTACACCTACCATCTGCCATAGGAAGAACATGGCCCAGATAGCTGTTGGTCCTAGGATGAAGTGATACACAGAGAGGATATGAACTTGACTGTCGTCCTGAAGCAGAGCCATTCCATCCAACCTAGAGACCCATGAGCAAGCAAAATAAATGTAAGCAATTAACATTTGGAGATTGTTTGGCGATATCATTATAGCAATAGCTGACAGATGGAGAAGGTCAAGTGTCAGATAATTAAGCCAAGAGGTAATAATGTTTTAAACCAAGGTGAGAGCAGTGGAGATGATAGAAATGATCAGATTCTGAATATATTTTGAGGGTATAGCTGACAGTATTTGATGATGAATTGGATGTGAAGTATGAAAGATAGGGACAGAGGGAACATTTCAGGACAACTCCAATAATTTGGCTTGAGCAACTGGAAAGAGAGTTACCATTTAATGATATGAAAAAGATTGAAGGTGTAACAGATTTCAGGGAGGGAGAATATCAGATTCAGCTTTGGGCATGATGAGTTTGTCATGCCTGTTAGATGCCTCATTGCTCAGTGTTTCTCCCATAGACTGTTGTGGGATCTAGACTTTGAAAGAGTAATGAATGATAGCTCCACCTTCTTGAATTGTCTGAAAAGCTCCAAAGCTCTTGCACCAGCCTGGTTGAGCACTTCATTTCCCCACCTAACAGTAGTTTTGAAATTTCTGTGTTGAAAAAGCTTAAAGAAATCAATCTGTTTGGAAGGAGGTTAGAGGACCTTTCTTGCAGCTGCCTTCGCATAAAAAGTACATGTTTTTCACTTGGATTAAGTGCTCTAAAGCAATAAAAAGAGCATTTTTTTCTGAAGATGCTTTTGTTTACACATTATATAATATTGAGAAAACATCAATTTTTAATACGATAATAATACAAACCAGGAGGAAGTTCTTATGAACAATCTCACTGTATACATTGGAACAAAGCTTTCCAAGAGTCAAGGGCCATGGGTACCATTGCTAGGATGATCCATTTTGTTCCAGGAAATGTGGTATGTGCTGAGAATGCAGTGGTGCAGCAGATTGTATTACTGTTTAATTTTTATGTCACCCATGCCTGATGGTGTATTATATATCCCTATCTTGTAAAAATCAGAAATGGCTAAGCTACTTGTTCTGACCAATGAAATGTGAATGTAAATGACTATGCCACTTCCAAGCAGATGCTTCACGGCCATAGACTGATAAGACTATGGTTTGTCTTCTGTCTGCAACGAGAACACCAATATCCCAGACAGGGGCTACTCTGTGAACCTGGGTCCCAGAGTGAAGAAACATTGAATACAGTCATAACCAATCTACAGTCAACATGTAATATGAGCAAGAAATTAATCTTTGTTTAGGGGAGTCATTTGTTACTGCAGCAGTTAGCAGTTAGCCTAAGCTAACTATTATAAGTTGTAAATGAAACAGATGTGGTCATTGCCCTCATGGAACTTACAATTCAATGAAGAAAGCAGTAAATAAGTAATGAAAATGAGAGAAAGAGAGAGAGAATTATTTCACAAAGTATTATATAGTGATTAACAGTGTGTGTGTGTGTGGGGGGGGCTATGTTATATAGGTTGCTGATCCTTGACCTGTAAAGTAAAAAGCCAACCCTTCCTCTCACCTTCTCTCTTCTCCATCTTCTCCCTTTCCCTCTTTCCCCTACCATCAAGCCTCATCTATTTCACCTCTCCCTTCCTCTCCATAATGCTTTCTCCTGATTATGTCCTTCTTTTCTTTCAATTCTGCACATTTGTATACATACATATATGGGCACATGTACACATTCACATGCACTTGCACACATGCGTATACACACACACAGGCAGTGCTTTTGAGACTGAGCTTGATAATCCTAACCTTGAGAACTCTGCTTAGCCTACCAGAATTGCTGCACTGCTTTAATTACAGCCATTATTCACAACACCTCACATGTTTTCTGTCATGTTGACAGTATTTGGGAAACAGCAGCTGCTCCTTTACTTTTCACATTGATTGCTACTGTTTTGCCTTGCAGAAGAATATTAAATATCATAGTTAAACACAAATCTTCTTCAAGATAGTTTCTGCTCCCAGCCATTCAACTCCTGTCACTCTCTTTTAGCTGCACTCTATAGAGCATTTTCAGATTAGCTCTTTTGCTCAAGTTATTTCAAAATGTCTGGCTTTGATTTGATTCCAGCCCCACTTCAAATCTCCCGACATCCCTGCTGCCTCTACTACCACCTGCCTCTCCTGTTTCCCTCAATCCTTCTCAAGATGACCCAGCTCTCCCAGGCTTGTGACTTTGTTTATGAATTCCATGTGGTTTTTAAAGACTCTGGGAAAATGTCAGCCCTGCATCTTAGCTCATTGATCTTGAAATGACACCATTAAAAATGCAATCCTTCACCTTAAGGTTTCCAGGCCAGTGGTTTGTACATTTTTTAAAAGATCATAGACCCATTAACTATCTGATCAGGTCTGCGACTGCTCTCCTTTAAAAAATGCACATATCCACAACAATTTACATACAATTTCAGAGGATTCTTGGATTTCTTAAAACCCATTCATGCACCACCTCTTTAAGGGTATGAGAGCTCCAGGTGAGTGAGGTAAGCTGATGAGAATATCAATCTCCCTGAAAAGGGTCAGCATCTATCAGTGGGAATGAGTATAACACATTCATTCCAGAGGTTTTAACAAATAGGGTAAGATGAGGATACAGGCAAATTTAGATGACTTAAAAGGGTTACCTAAGCTCAATTCTGCCTTTTCTGTAGTCTCTGCTTTTTATAGTACAACCCATAGGCTCAGACTCCTTCTTCACTAAAGTCTTCACTCAGGGGGTTTGATATACAAGGGCATCTCCCCAAAGCACACAGGATGGACCACCAGGTCTGAAATTTCCCCACATGTTTTGAAGAGCCAGACTAATTGTCAAGGCTGGCCCAAACACCATCACTTTCCCTGAACCATTATTATCATTTCTGAGATCTGTAGAAAGCATGTGCTTTCAATCCAAGGCTAGCCTGACACTGTGGCAAGGATGGAAGTGAGCTCTGGCCTCTAGAATTTAACCACTGAGTACATGTTTACATAGTTTTGGATTCATTCTGACGAGTATTGAAAATCTCCTAATTTTTCTCCATGACTAATGATCTAATGACTAATAATAAAGCAAATGGGAAATAGTGTGTTCTGACCTGGAAGACCTTCTAGGGCTTCCCTTGATTTTCATAAATAAACAGGCACATATGGAATAAAAGGGTTAGATATACAGAATTGCAGCTGAGCAGCTGAACTGAATGAAAAAAATGGAAGGGTGTTTTTATGAGACCCCATAAATGTAAACGAAGTGTTCGGAAGCATGACGATTGAGGCTGATTGTCTGAGAATCGGAATCTATGGTGGAAAGGACAGGTGTCCTCAAGAACCAATTTTTGTCCCCTTGGGGGTGATATTGCTCTCACTGAGAGTGCATGCTATATTGTAAAGAAACACCTCCAATGATTTTAGGCACAAGGGCAGAGCCCAATGTGAGGTCTTTTAGAGTTGGGAACTGGGAGAAGTTAGCCCACCACCCAAACCAAATCAAGAAGGGAATATATTGCCACTGCAGATAAAACTGATGCTGATACTTAATAAATTGGAGATTCAGTTTGGAAATCAGTTTCTGCACTTGTTTTTTTAGCTTTGGTTTGTTCCATTGGGACTGAGAGCTGAGTTGAGTTCTGGGATGGCAGAGTAGACCTCACACCAAAGGTGATCACCTTGAAGCACACTGTTCTGTGAAATAAACTATGATGTGCCTCTCTTTTCCATAAGACTCAGCAGTAACTGTTGGGTGGAATCTTCTATCTTTTGTGTTCATTCTAAGTGCCTGCACATTCCTGCCTCCTTCCCCCTGCTGTGACTTCTAGAGCCATCTGACAGGAGGAACATGTGTAGCCCTCCAGGATGGCTGCCCTTCCCATCTCCTTAAAAATTTCTTATTAGCTGGAAGGTAGCAGGGCAGAAAAAAGGCTGCACTGGAGAGTCATACAGCTCCCCAGAGAGCAGCCTCTGAGTTGCATTAAGGGAGCTGGGTGGATTATGTCTGGAGAATGGAGTTGGGTAAAGGGTGCCTTCCCCCCACCTCATCTCACACACACTGAGGCTGCCAGAAGCTAAGCAGGTTGTTATAGCCAGATGCTCTGTTATTAACCAGGCATTTAGTTCATCTGAGCTTCCTCTCCCTGCTGAGCAGCAGTAGGCTGTCCATCTCAATTTTCAAGCCCACATTTACAGTATAGAGGGCTCACCTAGACTGTATCTATAAAAAGAATTATTAAATAGCTCTCAGCCTAGGCTATCTTATTTTCTCATCTCCCAAACATACCCAGGTTCCCATCATGCTCTCTGATAGAGTCTGATCTGCGAACAAAATAACACTGGTGTGTTAGCCTCATTTCTTGGAGACTCACATGGTAGGACCATGTGATGGCCCCCAGAGTCTTGCATTCCCCTGAACTTACTGATTTCCTTTGGAGAAGAATCCCCTGGAAACTGAAGTATCCTACTAGTTAACACAGGAAAGACCCTTTAGCAGAGTTAACTCAGACCCAGCGTGTACCACATTTAGGTGTGTATCAGAAACACCTAGGGAACTTGTCCAGATAGATATCCTAGAGATTCCAGTTTAGTAAGTCTGTAGTTAAGCATAGGCACTGGGATTTTTATCAAGATCCTGGAGCAACACAGATGCTCAAAAGTTCAGGACTATAATTTGGGAAGTAGTGCCTTAGGGAGCCCATGGTTTGGATTCAGGAACTTCAAGGAGCCCTAGCTCTCTATGCAAATTGTGTATTTGGTGCTCTTGTCCAGGTAGAGGCCAACAAATTAAAGGACACTGCTATAAGAAATCATAGTGTATATTTCATGAGAAGAAATAGTTAGCAGGTACTGGTTAATGAAGGAAGCTAGTAGGCCCCCTTTAATAGCACCTTTTCCTGTCAGAATGAGGATGTGCTTTGCTTTTACTTTAATGAAAAAAAAAGAGAGAAAGAGAAGGGGAGTAGTAGAAAGAGGGGAGATATTGAAAAGATTATTTTTGATCTACATATCAAAAAAGATAAAGACAGGTTCACATACAGTTTCTTCAGATAGCTTCAGATAGATTCTTTCTCTCCTTCACAAACATACCCAGTCGGATGCTGTTATAATCAACTGACCACATGGTATAACTTGAAAGACTTCTACACAAGAGTGTCATTTTCCCCTTCAGTCACTCCACCTTTATAGCTTCATTTGGGTCTTAAAACCAGATTTTCCTCTTTCAAATTTTCTTAGCATGATTCAAATACTCTAGTTAGGGAATGAAACTTAAACCAGGGTTTCTTGAACTGGATTCATGGGTCCCTCTAGGCTGTAGGATGTTTTTATGTGTATCAGAATTACCAGAATGTATTTAAATGTAGATTCCATGGCCCCATCTATTTGTAGTCTGGTTCCTTCAATACAGGGAGGGGCTCAGAAATCTGCATTTTAAACAAGGTTCCCAAGAGATTCTGATACAGGTGATCCTTAGGCCACACTTCAGAAGGGTTGTGAACTCTCTAAAAATAAATGCAAAATTGTATGTATGCTATATGTGAGTATATTTCTAGGTGTTAGGCCCACAGCTTTAATCAGATTCTGAAAGATTCCTTGACTTGAAAAAGGGAGACGATTACTAACCAGGAATATTTTAGCAAGGAAGAACAAAATATAGGATTGAAATATAAGGGGTGGGGCAAGAAAGAAAGAAACTTTCATAGACTAACTGTTTATGCAGAAAGGATTCTTAATAAATTAACTTCACTACATGCTCTGACTGAGAAATGGGAGAAATTATCATAAGTACCAAAGTAAAGGATCAGTAACCTGGAAAAAACATTTGCAATTTACATCACAAAGAGCTAATTTTCTTGCTATATAAAGAGTCACTGCAAATTAATAAAGAAAATACCACTAAGTCAATAGGTAAATGTACATGGATGTGAACAGTTTACAGAAAAAAATACAAATGAGTATTAAACATATGAAAAGATGCTTAATGTTGCTATTAATAAGAGAAATGTAATTTAACATTGCAAGGAGATAGCGTGTTTCATCTATCAGATTGAAGAATATGAAAAGGTTTGATAACACGTCATGCTGGTGGATGTGTAGATTGGAACATCTTTATGGAGGGCAATTTGGCAATATTTATAAAAATTTACAAATGTCTATACTATTTGATGTGGCCATACCACTTTTAGAAATTTATCACATAAATTATAACATGTAAAGATTATCCATTAGCAAAACATTGCAGAAAAATTAAATATCTATTAATAGGACCCTGGTTAAATAATTCATGACAATCCATCCAAAGGAATAGTATGAAGGAAGAAGTCAAAATGGCATCGATAGAGGCTTTGTTCATTTGTTCTTATGACCACATCAAAGTAGTGATGGAAACATGGAGCGAACAATAAGCAGAGTCACCTGGTGTCTAGATGAACAATCCCTACAATTAGGGAGAGAAATGAGAAATAAGAAATCATCCTGCAATGGTAGGAGGTAGAAGGAGTCAAAGACGAGAGGCTGCCTGGTCCCCACCAGCTGAGTGGGACAGAGACTACAGAGGTGGTGATCAGCAGCTACAGATGCCTCTTAAAGGGGCTGTATCTGCAAGCTGACTATTGCATTGACAGACTTGCTCACTCTGAGCACCACTGCCCAGTCTACTGGGAAGGGGGACTTTCTAGGGGACACTGAGTTGTCAGAATGAGGGCTGTAAGTGGGGCTTTCTCCCAGGCAAAGGTGCTGGTGGAATCCATTGTTCCTCTGTTGAGCCCTTCTCATTACCGTTGTGTGGAGGCAGCACGTGACATAGCTGAGCAGTCATCAAATTGCATAACATAGGTCAGTCTGCCCAGAAGATTCCTGGAAACTGTGCCTCCTCCAACTTGGGCCCCACCCAAGCCACATCCAGGTGTGTCTTCAGCAAGTCAGGTGCTCCTTGTTGAGAAGTGCCAAGACTCACACTGGTGGCAGCTGACCATGGTTTCTGGCATGGCCTCTTGAGGCAACTATAAGCACAGCATCTGTGGATTACCTGCTGAATCTTAACAGGTGGCCCCAGAGGGGCACAGGCTTGGGCTAAATTTGGTCTGCAGCTGAAACCCTCTCAGGACTGTACCACTGGACACCTACTTCACAAAGCCACACTAATAAGACTGGGAGACTTAAGAGCTTTGCTTACTACATAGAAACAGACACAGAAAAGCACCCAAAATGGGAAGACAAAAAAGCAGAAACCATATGAGAGAACAGAACAGAGATCCAGAAATAATGGAGTCAAGTAATCTAACAGATGCAGAGTTCAAAACATTGGTTGTAAAGATACTCAATAAACTTAAAGAAAGTGTAGATGAGTTCAGTGAGAACTTTAACAAAGAGATAAAAACATAAAAATAGAAATAGAAATTATAAAAGGGAACCAGTCAGAAATGAAGAACACATTATCTGAGATGAAAAGTATATTAAATGGAATAAACAGAGTGAATAAAGAAAAGGATTGAACAATTTATATAGAGGATGGGAAAGCCAAGGACACACAATCAGAATGACAAGAAAAAAAGCCAAGAATATAATAATAATAATTTAAGGAGCTTATAGGACACTATTAGATGTAAAAATATCTGTGTCTAGGGTACGGGGGAAAAAAAGACATTCAAGAGCATTTGAAGAAATAATGATGGAAAACTTCCCTCATCTAGTGAAAGAAATAGACATAAAACCCCAGGAAGCTCAGAGTCCCAAAAATGGGGAATCCAAAGAGGCCCACACCAAGACACATCATAATTAAAATGCCAAAGGTTAAATACAAGGAGAGAATCTTAAAAGCAGCAAGAGAAAAGCAGTTAGTTACCTACAATGGAGCATCCATAAGACTGGCAGCTGATTTCTCAAAAGAAACTATGCATGACAAGAGGGTTTGGTACAAAATATTTGATGTGATGAAAACCCAAAACCTACAACCAAGAGTACTTTATCCAGCAAAGTTATCATTTATAGTTGAAGGGCAGATAAAAGAGCTTCCCAGACAAAAGTGCACTAAAGAAATTTATTAACACCAAGCCAGTTTTACAAGAAATGTTGGAGAGACTTCTTCAAGAAGAAAAATCATGTATCAAAAACAGAAATAAAGAGTGGTAATAATGACATTCTTATCAATAAGTACCTCAAATGAAAAAGAATTAAGTGCTCCAACCAAAAGGTAGCGTGGCTGAATGGCTAATAAAATAAGACCCCTACATATGCTGCCTACAAGAGACTCACTTCATATTAAAAGACACCTACAAACTAAAAGGAAGGGGGTGGAAAAGATATTGCCTTAATGGATGTAGTGGGTATTGCGCTGAATAAAATGGGTTGGATGGAGAAAGACTATTGCATAATTTCACGTACATGTGGAATCTAAAGAACAAAATAAACAATGACAGCAACAAAAAGTGGAAGTAAACTCATATATACAGAGAATATTTTGAGGGCTACTAGACAAGAGGGCAGTTGAGTGAGATGGGCTAAAAAGGTGAAGGGATTAAGAAATACAAATGGATAGTTACAAAATGGTTATGGAGATATAAAGTGTAGCATAAGGAAAATAGTCAACAATTCTGTAATAAATATGTAAGAGGAAGAGGGGTACTAGATTTAGTGGGATGATCTCTTGAAGTATAATCACTATGCTATACAACTGAA
Organism: Macroglossus sobrinus; assembly: GCA_004027375.1. Taxonomy (NCBI): domain Eukaryota; kingdom Metazoa; phylum Chordata; class Mammalia; order Chiroptera; family Pteropodidae; genus Macroglossus; species Macroglossus sobrinus. The sequence goes on along the minus strand of PVKZ01002843.1, from coordinate 99,304 downwards.
ACTAATATATTAGTATATGTCAACTATAACTAGAAAAAAACTCATTGAATTATATAATGTAAATGTGAGCAACTAATCTATTATATTTCAATAAAGCTGGGGAGAAAGACAAAAAATATAAATTAAAAAAAAACAAAGGAATAGTATGCAGCTATAAAATAGCTAGTCATTTTATGTGCCCATGGAAAGCACTCCAAGATGCATGGTTTTATGAAAAAAAGCAAGATTCTTTATTCAATATGTATGTTGTGCTGCCATTTGTGATAAATTTGTCCATATTTACTTGTATTTATATGGACTCTCTCTTGCACAATACATTAGGAACTGTTAACAATGGTTAGACAAGGTAGGGTTTGGGAAAGAAACTTTTATTTATACCCTGTTGTGTTTTTGGACCATTTGCATGTATTTCCTATTAACAATAAATAAAATTATTAAAAATTAAAACAATAAGAAGCAGGCAGACTCTGATCTCAGAAGGAAGATGGATTGGCAGAATGAAAAACTGGAGTGGGGATCCCCCACTGAGAAACATGGTCCCCTAGGGGAGAGGCTAGACCACACCACTGAAGCCTCCGGCTCGCAACCCAGCACACTGTAGGTGCTCGAAAAAAGTTGACAGATGGATGAATGGGATATATCATATTTCTCAGGTATGCCTGAGTGTAAATAAGATTGAGTACCACTGGGCCACAGGCAGGAGGACCTTTAAGAAAGCAGGTCTTTAACATTCTCTCTACACCTTAAAATTGCCTTCCCCTTTAAGACCTGCTTCATAAAGTAACTCTTCAATAGGAACTTCCCTGATCTCCTTCTCCAAGGCCCCAGCCTTATCTCCTATAGGTTAAAGCTCATTTCTTTCCTCTGTACTCCCACAGCATTTTCCTTAATCTGTTCTTATAGATGTATTTCAATTTGCTTTACAGTTTAGGCACAATTTGCATATCAGTTTATCCCAGTAGATTACAGAAACTTTAGTGGAGTGGCTAGGATCCTCTCTTCCTCATCTCTATCTGCACCTCTCAGTGTTAGCACAATGGATATAGATGATGCACAGCCCTCCTTATAGGATACCCTAGGCTGGTGTGTGTTCTAAATTGTACTACATAATAATAGCCACAAAAATAGACCTTGACTGGCCCACTTTCCCAAAGAGTCACTTGATTCCCTCAGACATTTGAAGAAATGTCTCTCACTAGCTAGCCAGACACTAGCAGATAGGACTCAGCAAATAGTCTGCATTTCTTAGATATATTTCCCAGTTCGCCAGGCCTCAAGCAGAATTGATGCCTTTATTATTCCCTCTCTACTCCTATGCCCATAGCAGACTTATTAATAAAACAGATTCACTTTCCCATTCACCCCAGATGTGGCCTCAAAATTCCTCTCAAAAGACAGCTCCTACCTACCAATCAGCTGAGTCTGGCACACAAAGCAAAATCTATTTGCCATCCCAGGCCTTAAGTGGATTCGTATCCTCTGGAGAAGAGCATCCTGCCAGCATATTACAGAAGCCCTCCAAGGAATATTGAGACCCAGGCATAGTCTAGGCCTGAAAGAGTTGTGATCAAGCAACTTGTGAACCTTGAACACTGATGGGCAAGTCCACTGTCCCTGACAGTCCTAAGCCCTGACTTGTGAGCAAACTTGCTCTGCTGCTAACTTGGAGATAGACCTCAGTTAAATGCAATTCAATTCATTAGAATCTCAAGTCACTGGAAACCACTCTATCTTTCTCCTATCTCATACTCTCCTCTCCAAACAAAATACATGTGACACTTTCAAGAGGTAGAAGGAACAGAAAGGAAGCAAGCTCCTTTTCAGGATTTCTGTGTTAAAAAAGCACTACTAGAATATGTCTTATGGTCAGGCTAGACTGGGCCTAATACTCTGCATCCTTCTCTAGAGCAACTTCCACTCCCATGTCTGGATAGTAATCAGTGGTGTTCACAATTATGACTTGTGAAGCTGCAAAATAGTCAACTCAACAGAGACTCAAATAATGGTCACACATTCATGATCTCCAGCCTTCCCAAACCATACCCTGCCAGCCAAATCCAGCTCACCGAACCTGTTTTTATACATAAAGTTTTATTACAGCATATCCTTGGTGATTCATTTACATATTACCTATGGCTGATTTGTGCTACAATGACAGAGTTGTAGAGCTGCAATAGAGACTGTATGGCTGGCAAAATCTAAAATATTCACTTTCTCATCATTTATAGACTCCTGGCTTAAACCACTCTTGGAGCTGGTTCTAAACCAGTGATTGATGCTTCCTCCTTCCTCTTCCTCCTCTCTTCTCCCTTCCCTCCACTGATAAACACATATACACATATTGTTGAAGGAAAGCCAGTACTGGCTGGAAAAATGGGGGCAGAAGCATGGGAAAGCAGATTTAAATACTTTTCCTAGTCATAGCCACCTTCATATGGAACACAGAGCTAGAAGACAGTGTATATCTAAGTGTATATTTGTAGGGGTGGGGTCAATGTGAGGAAGCATGTGCTTGAAATTGTATTTTTATGCACATATAACAGAAGGTGTGTGCTCTACAAGAATGACACAAAATTTCAGGCTGAATTGGGAAAGCCACCTGCTCCTTTCCAACCTAGAGCCACCTTCACTTTTCTAGTTCCATTTTTCAGTTAGGAGTTGGGGTTTATGATAGGGATGGTACAGTATGGGACATATAGGGATAATATTTTAGACATGTCTTCTCTTTTCTCTATTTCCAGACTCCTTTATCTTTTCCCATCAGCTAGTCCAGGCAGCAACATGGAAGCCAGCTGTTATGAAAACATCAATTTAGAGATGATTTCTGGACCATAAATTAAAGGCTTAGCTAATAGTGGACACAGAATATTGATTTGCTAGTTTTTTCTTTCCTTTCAATTCCTTTGTGTAGGTGGTAGTTGATTCATCTAAATCACCAATTTGGAAAGTTCCTAAAAAGAGGAATGGAGATGGAATAGACTAGAGGCTGAAGACAGGGTAGTGATTTATGCTCTGACTACATGAAACAACCAGATTGTATTGAAACCAGTTTTACCCAGTCAGCTTATGGGCTTTTTGAAGATCCATTGATACACAGATTGAAACATGCAGTGGCCCTCAGATGATAAGAACTGAATATTTAGGCTGAATTAGAAGTTTTGGCAGTGATCTGCTCCCATTACTCAGAAAAACAGATCTAACCCTAATCAGAGAAGCCTGCTTGGAGAAAGTGATAATACAGAAGGACCTTTAAGGGACTCATTTGATACTAGTTTGATAATCCTATTTTCATGATATCAGGGAGATGGAATAGCCTAGCTTGATCCAGAGCTTAAAGGAAAGCTTGAAAAAAAGAATGGAAGGCCCTAGACACTGTTCTTAGTCAGGAAGGAACTAGATATGAAACAGAACCCAAGGCCAATTCTGTGGCTCTTTCTCAAATTATATTCCTCAGTAGATGCCCCCAAAGTCTATTACCTCACTGAGCGTCTCCTTGCTCTCTCCACTTTTCTGCCTATCAAAATCAGCTATCAGAAATGTAAATGAACTATATTAATTTCAACCCAAATGTGAAGGATTGGGAAGGCTGAATGTTTTACCTCTTCAGATGCATTTTGATAAAACCAGAACTTCTTTAAAACGGGGATTCAAGCAAGAGGAGAGCTACCCAGAAGTGATCTGGGGAGCAAGGATGTTTTTTCCATTCCCTAAAGTCATACCAAAATTTCTGCTTCTGAATCATAACCTGTACCATAGGAATAATAGTATAATTTGCTTCCTAGAGTAGTTCTGAAAATTAAATATGCATATAAAATATTTAGCACAGTGCTTAGCAAAGTGCTAGATCTTTATCTTGATTACACTCATAGTGCTAGCCCTGAAGAAAACACTTGTATTCTATCCTAAGGTGTTGTCAGCCCTGTAATTACAGTATTTAGGTTGTACCTGAATTTGTGCAATGAGCTAGAGAATATACAAAGAGGGAGCTTCCAGTTATCTTGGAGGCCCAAGGTTTCTGCATAAGGGAATTCTAAACAGATAGCCTCTTTTCAGTGGAAAAAGGTAAAGATGACATCAAAATGCACAATTCAAGAACATCCTGAAAGTATGTGTGGGGAGACAGTATAATATATTGGTTAAGGACTTAGGACTCTAGAGTCTGATAGACCAGGGTTTGAATCCTAGCTCTGCCACTTATTCATTTTATGAAACAAATAGATATCACTGTGAAAATAATGGAGAGCAACCAAGTAAGAACAAAGGTTATTTATTCTGAGCTTGCTATAGCAAGAGAGTTAGTCACTGTCACTTAGGCTTAGATAGAGACTCAAAGATAGGCAGAGGAATGGAAAAGTTTTACAGTGGAAAAAGGAAAGGCCCTGATTGAAAGCTTTTAGCATGGGGAAGCTGTAGGCAAGTATAGGGGAGCAAAATCTGCCACCCCAAAATGTGTTTCTCTGGCATGACTGTTATTTTAGACTAGTTATTTTTAAGAAACAGAAGACTCAGGATGTTTTTCTTGTTATTTCCCCCTTAACTGCCTAAAAGATTTTAAGTAAAGGGCCTGTTCTCAGAATAGAGCTATTAACAGAGATATCTACAAAGAATATGGACTAAATATTGTGAGAAAGACTAGGCAGAGCCTAGGTATTAGAGTCTACTCTGTGTCCGATCATCTCTGCAAGTTTCAGCAAATATTGTTGATCAAACATTTGCTTTTCCAACTCCATGTGAATTGCCTTCTTCCCCTTTAAAGTTCTAAACCACTACCCTCTTCTTACCTCAAGATGGCATATTATCCTCAACTGTCCAATTTGTCCTCCCCTTGCCAATTTTCTTGTGGAACTGCCATACATATGAAATTTAATTGGATTTTATTCTGTATCGGTGACATGTCAATTTATTTCTTAGACCAGCCAGAAGAACCTAGAAGGATAGAGGAAAATTTCTTCCTCCTTGACACAGACTAACTAGAAGCAGGGCATCCTATGTGACTGGTTAGAGGTGCATGTTTGGCTTTCTCTGAGTGGTCCCAAGTTGGAAGTAGAGACAAAATTAGGGAAGCCGTCAGTTGTTAATCAAGTCCTGGCCATTTTGGGCTGATCATTACAGGGAGTATTGTTTAGCTTCCTAGATTGTTTCCAGAGTTAGCAGTCTGACTTTCTGGCTTGGTGATTATAGATAAGGGGTTGGTTTCCTGGGCATTTGCTACAAGTTGTGGGTCAGAGTTCTGTTTTTATATGTGGTCTGGCCATTGTCTTTTGCCATATTCAGTTTCTCATCACATAACTTCTCTGAGTCTCAGAATCCTCTATTTAAACGGACTATTAAGAGTAATTTTGAAGATTAAATGAGATTTGTAAACTGTTTAGCATAGAATCTGGAATATAAGTGCTTGATATGTGTTAACTATTGTCTTATTGGCTTGGTAACAAAATCTTGAAATAAGAGAACTTAGTGGAATGGTACTCCTCAGAGTATGAAGGCGACAATGTTAACAGAGAGAAAAGAAAAACTTAGGTATCCTACAAAAAGTATCAAACACATAAGCCACAACAATAGCAAGAGTTAACACATATTAACACTTACTATGAGCCAGACACTAGTCTAAATACCTATTGGCTCATGTAATCCTCATAACCATTCTATGAGGTGGGTACTACTAACACTGTCATCTTCATCTGATAGACAGAGGAGACATTGATGTAGAGAGTTTAAGTAACTTGTCCAAGGTATGGGGGCCAGGCAGTTTGGCAATAGTCTATGATCCTAACAATTCTGTTCTCAAAGAGATTATACATGCTGGAATTAAAAACAGCTTCAGGAAAGGATTGGATAAATATCTCAAGTATTTCTCCATAGATTAAATAAAAGATAAGATGGGGATATTTAGAGTAGTTAAGACATCCTTAGTCTTTGATGGTGATGTCAATGCAGAACATCTCACATGTGCCCCCTTTCACCTGTTTACATCTGACTCTGATCTCAGTTGGAAGCCACTTCCTCAGAGAATTCATTGCTGATCTTTCAGAGTATGTTTCACTCACCACACCTCTCTACTTATAATCAATAAGTTATGTAATTATTTACTTAATATCTGTCTCCCATACTAAACAGAATGATTTTGTGGGTCGGTTTTGTATACCATTGTATCCCCACTCCCTAACACAGGGATTAGCAACCTATGGCATGTGGACAAAATTGAGCTCAATGTCTGGTTTTGAATAAGTTTGTATTGGCTTACAGACACACTAGTTTATTTACATATTGTCTATGACTGCTTTCACATATGATGACAAAGTTGAATACTTGCAGCAGAGATTATATGGCCTGCAAAGCCTAAAAGATATTTTCTATGTGGCCCACTACAGCAAAAGTTTGCCAACACCTGGCTAGCTCATGATCATTCAACAGTTATTTGTTTGATGAATAAAAATGCGTATTATTTATTTATTTAACAAACATTTGCACAGCACTTACTACAGTCAGACACTGTTCCAAGTGTTTTACAAATATTAACTCATGTATTCCTCATAACAACCCAATAAAATAGGCAGTATGATTATTCCCATTTTATGGAGGAAGAAACTGAAAAACAAAGAGTTTTTGTATTTTGCCCAAGGTTACACAGGTTGTGACTAGCAGGGCTAGGATTAAAATTTTAGGCATTCAAGCTTCAGAATCCATGCAATCTATGCAATGTAAATGAACAATGAGTGGGATCTAGTTTTTCTGGTGTTCTGATGAAAGAACTGCTGAATGATTTTGAAAAGGGGAAGGATATGGTTAAAGCAGCAAAAAGAGATAAAAAGATCTAACTCTACATAGTCTGTAGGACTTGGCTGATGACAAGGAGATGCTAAAAAGTATAAAATAACAAAGCATCATTAAGCTGTCACCATAGCTAATGGAACGAAGAAAATATTCTCCCAAAATTAGCTTGTGCTATAGTTGTCTCTCTACTTGGGACTGGTTAACACCATTGATTAAAGATTCCAGTTCACTCTGAGGCTGGATCAGTTTGTTTTACTCTATTATGTGGCAAAACACTCCATCTCTCCCCTACCATAGCCAGCTCTCTTCAAATGTACCCCATAATGGAACAAGGCTCTAACAAATGACTGGTTTGGTGCAAATTCATTTTCACTTCTGAAGAAACAAAAGGTGTGTGAACTATGGTTGTCCTATTAGATACTTCCTCATCCTGTCTGGACTGCATGTGCTGTATCCCAGGCTCCTAGTAGAGAAGGGCAGCAAATGCAATTAAAGCTCCAAGGCACAATGACCACCAAGGAGTCACTGCTGCTGACTCAGCTTCTTAGTGGTATGCTGGTGAAAGTCAACTTGTTGGAAAGTTTTCAGGAAACCTATTGTACATGACTGAGAGTGAAGGGTCAGCAGAAGCAGCTAGTTGAGAATGAAAAGTCTGAGAGAGACCAGGAGAGTCTTCCTGGTAGGACAAGCAGGATTCCAAGATACTACACCCAAGTTTGGGGGCTGGGCTGGGAACCAGGGTTAAGCTTGGGGTTAGACCTGCCCAGGCACTTTAGAGCTTGAAGCCAAAGGTAATCTGAAAGCCGATGATCAAGGGTGAAGCTGAGAATTAAATCCAGGCCGACAGACAGTCCAACTGAAGTATCAATCTCAATGGGAAGGAATCTGTGTTCTTCCAGAGAAAACCAGGCACAGCAGACCAGAGCAATCCACCAGACAGATTAGGACAGCAAGTCAAAGACAGAGCCTGTGGAGATTTTCTAAACACTTGGGACAAAGTTGCAGAAAATCTATTGGGTCACTGGGCCTTGAATTTGAGTAGGGATGACCCTCTACCACCACCAAAGAGAGGCAGTATACTGAAGTGGTTAGGAAGATAGACTGTAGAATCAGACTGCTAGAATTTAAATCCCAACTGAGCTGCTTATTAGCTGTGTGGCCTGCAGCTAATTTCTTAACCTACTTAAGTTTCAGTTTCCATATCTGTGAAATACAGATAAAAACACTGTAGCACTTACCTTACAGGGTTGAAAAAACAAGATAGCATGGTAAGTTTCAGAGTTTTTTTATACTATACAAGCAAATGCATGTATATATTCTTCACTTCTACCCACAAAATTTAGCACTTTTTACACACTTCTACATATATATATGTATATATATATATATATATATATATATATATATATATATATATATAGAGAGAGAGAGAGAGAGAGAGAGAGAGCTAAACACACATAAACGATAAATATTACTTAATATTATTTTTAAAAGAGCACCAATTGGCTCAGACAAAGGATAAGTGTAAACAAGTTCCAAGCAAAACCTGCATATTTGTCCACACACTGACTTGAAAGTCACAGGCAGTTCCCTTAATATGAGGCAGGCAGGGGTTATGCTTCAGCTGCTGGTCCTGTGGCTGGCTCTGCAAAGGGTTCCACTGTGCAGGTCAACTGGCAGCAGAAGTGAAAGGCAAATGAAATCACTCTTTCATCTTGCCTTTTGAAGGGGTTTTTCTCTTTCCCAACAACCTTTATTCTTCCAAATGCGCAGGTCCTGCTAGCCTGATCCTATGAACGGGAAAAGCCACACAAACATAGGTGCCCCAAACAATGTTTTCTATTGTCAAGAAACATCAGGATTTCCAAAAAAAGGCTTGGTCACATCACTGAAAGATATAGGAAGGGAGAAAGGTAAGGGTTGGATTTGGAAGCCTTATAATTTCAGAATGATATGGAGTGTTTGGTAGAAAAATTGCTAAAGAAAAGTTCTTGCTTTACACTGCAGGCATCTTTGCTCTTCTTCCTGTTTTGCAAAGTGTTTAGGCCAGTGTTTTTCTAAGTATATATTTTTCACCACTTACATCAGAATCTACTGGAGGAAGTAGCTAAAAATGCAGACTGTGGATCTCTAGAGTTCTGACTCATCAAGATCACCATTTTTAACTACCTCCCAAGTAGATTCTGTTATTCTATTTTATTATGTAGTATTTGAACAGGTGATGTTTAACTGACCCAAAACTAAAAATATAAAAATGTATAGGGTGAGTCTCTCTTCCACTCCTGTTCTCAGGTATCCAGTTCCCAGTTTACCCCACCTCCACCTGCCACATAAATCTAGAAACCATCACTGCTGTTCACTTCTTATGGATCTTTTCATAGTTTCTTTATACAACACAAACAAGAGCAAGTATATATTCTTCACTTCCACCCACAAAATTTAGCACTCTTTACACACTTCTGCATCTTAACATATACATATATGTATATATGTAAATCTCTCCATATATGTCATAAAGAACTTCCTTACTAGTTTTCACAGCTGTGTAGTATTCTGTTATATGACTGTACCAGACTTATTTCACTAGTCACTTTTTGATGGACACATGGGTTGTTTCCAATCCTCTGCTAATACAATAAAAGGATTAATGAATTATATTGTATACACATCATTTTCCAGGTGTAGGATCAATTTCCAAAAACTGGAGTTTCATCTCTGAATGATTTTGACACATGCTGGAACTTAAGAACCACTGGCTTCAGGGTTGCTAATGTGATAGGACTAATTTACATTTGATTAAGACTTTATGTAAAGACTCAGAATGGCAGAGCTAGAGCGAACCTCAGAGATCATCTTACTCATTTTACAGATGAAGAAATTGATCCTCTGGTGAGGAAGGGACTTGCTCAAGGTTACACAGCATATTGGTAGCAGAGCAAATTGGAACTCAAATATCCTTACTCCTAGGCCAGTGCTCTGTTGCCTGTGATCATCATCGATAAACCAATGTAGAGTGCCCTGTGCAGTGTACTGTGGTCTCTAGCTGGAGCAGATAGGGCAGGCACTGGAAAAATAATGCAATGTAGCCTGTACGAAATGCCAGATCTCTGCAGTCATGGAATGGTAAACTTTCAGAAATATCAGAATTAAACGGGCAAAGTGTTCTACTAACTATTGTGAACCACTGACCTCATTCCACAGAATAAAGAAAGGCCAATAATTCTCCATGCAACATTAAAGCCTTTGGGTTTCTGTGCACCTTCTTTAACGAGCTTGCTAGAGAAGGGAAGATGTAGCTAGTGATTTGTTACTAAAGACCAAACTCCTAAGGGAGATGATTTAAGGTTGGGAAATCTAAGTGGAGGTGCAGTTCTTATTTTGTAGATTTATTTCACAATGTAGAGAAAGCCACATTGAGCAAACCAAGGTCTCCTATCCCCCCACTCCACCCCCAAAAAAAGTAAAGTAAAGGGAATATGGTGTTTTCTCCAAATCTGTGGCATTCTCAAGGCTTATGATCATGCAATGTCAAGAGGATAATTCATGAATAATACTTTTCAATGGAAATAAACAAATGGTTCACTTCTCCTTAAAAAGAAGCCCTTCTACCCCAGAATCTCTTTTTCAACAGTAGAGATTTATTTTTTTCAGTTATGGGCTCTGTAAGAGGCTTGCTGGCTCTCTCACCTTTTATTCAACATAGAGGTGAGGTGGGATGGTGTCAAAGCAAACTTTGTCAATCTTAAAACTTTGCAGATCCTTTTGTAGCAACTTCAAACTTGTTCTCACTATCTTAGCCAAATAAAATGAAAGAGAGAGAGAGAGAGAGAGAGAGAGAGAGAGTGTGTATGTGTGTGTTTAAAACTGAGTTAATCGTTTAATCGTTCTTGGGGTCTTGTGCCAAGATTCAGGATATTTTGTCTCTTGCTCTTAAGCCTGAACTCAGCATAAAAGGAGAAAACATCTTAGTTGAGGTGTACAGATGGGCATCAAGGGAGCCTGCTATTTTGAATTGCAGGAGCAGTGTGTACTGGCCAGAGAAGATGCATCCTTTATCTCATTATCAGCCACTCTAGTTCTAATTTTGATGAGAATAAAATAATTATTAAATGGAGTGCTCCTCACTTAACAGCTTAATCAACCATAGCTACAACAGTCTCCCTTTTGTCTGGTCAGCAATACTTGTATCTCTTGAGAGAGGGGAGAGGGAGAAAGGGCCTTCAGAAAGTAGCAGGTAAAAGCAACTGAAAAAATTAAATTGTAATTTTTTCTTTAACTCTAAAACATATTTGGTCTAATGAAACCAAGAGAGCCCAGAGCTGGGAACCCTTCACCTCCATTTCCAAGCAAGAGGGTAAACTACAATTTTGTCAGTATCACAGTATTAAGCCAAGAACTGCTCAATTGTTGAAATCATCTAATGCCTTTTCCTAGGTCCCTAGGCCAGTCTTTCTCAAAGTACAGTCCTTGGAACACATCTATCAGAAACATTCAGAAAACTTGTACAAAATGTTTCACCTCAGATTACTGAATCAGAATCTCTGGCAGTGAACCCAGGCATCTGCATTTTCCTCACATTTACTGGGTAAACCTGTTATAGTATAAAAGACAAAAACTACTGCCCTTACTATGAGGACCTTTCTTTGGAGGTTCCTACTCCTGCTCAAGTAGGTTCCAGTCTTGTAAGCATATATAAACACCATGATAACGGCAGAGCATGTTAACTGAACACTTATTATATGCCAGCCACTGTGCTAAGTGCTTTGGACATTTCTATTGCATATTTGATTCTTGCAATTACCAGGTGAGGTAGGGGATATTATCTGTATCTCACAGATGTGGAACTAAAGGTTTGAAGAAATGAAAGAAAAAAAGTTAGTGTCAGAACTGGAATCAAACCCAGGTCTATCCATTTCCAAAGGCCATGATCTGAGCCATTACTACACCTTGCCTCCAACAATCATTTGAAAGCTGATTCTAATAGTACTTAGTAATTCTTAAGAGACACCACAAAATGTCAAGATAAGGAGTTGGCATTGCTATGGAGGAATGCAGCATAACTATAGCTTCATTTTGTCACCAGATCTTTTGTTCAAATCTTCCTTCTCTGTCCTCATATTCCATCCTTGTCACTCCCCTGCTTTCTGAAGGTAAACCTGACTCCTCTGCTTACCTGACTTTTTGGTATTCTGGACACTGATATTTGTTTGGGTTGATGTTTTGTTACAAAAGTTAGTTCATTCAAAGCATGTTTTCCATGTAATGGGTGTTTGAATGGCTGTCTCTAAATTCTCTCTTGAATGCCATACTCTGAATGCCTATTGTACAACTGCCACACTTGCTGACTCAATGTATTATTCAGCCAAGTTCTCTAAGTCCCCACTTTTACAAAGTCAGTGCTAGATATTTTGTTATTTGTGTTTATTCCTAGGAAAAAAAAATGCAACTAAAAACTCTTATTATTAAACTAATTAGATGTCACTATTTTTTAGTTGAACTGATCACTGCATGATATGGTTGTTTTCTGAAAACATCAACCACCACAGTCCACCAGTATGCTGGCCTTCAAAGGGTTGCCATGGGCCTGCTTTTAAAAGCTTGCCTATCTGGAAACAAGGACAAGTTGAGTTTGTTATTTTTAGAAAGGACATTTATTGTTGGCCTCTAATGCCAAGTACATAAATAAGGAGTATAGCCTCCATGGATGGGAACAAATGGTAACCCAATTAAATGGGCAGTACTCAATGAGTGCTTTCTTCTTCTCTGGGTCTCATCTGAAATAGCAGGACCTTAGATTAGATGACAGATGATAAAGGTCTTTCTAACTCTAAACATTTAGAGCAAAACACCCAAAGTAGCCAACCTTCTAGAACAACTTTCCCACTAGTACTCATTAGTTAGTTACATGAGCAACTTCTCTAAAGGATACCCTAACATATTGTGGTTGAAACAAAATAGAAGTTTATTTTTCACTCACTTAAGAGTTCAAGTAGGTGGTCCAGTGCTGGTATGGAGATTTGAAGATGTTAAGGGCACAGGCTCCTTCTATCTTGTTGTTCCCTATCCTGTTAACATTCCAACTCATAGGGAGAGAGAGCATTGGCAGTGGGAGACATGCTTCTTTCTTTAAAAATCACAAATCAAAAGTTGCATGCATCACTTCTACTTGAATCTTATTGGCGAGAACCCATTTGCTTGGCCACATTTAGTTACAAGGAGTGTTGAAAATGCAATCTTTACCTGGGCTATCATATGAAGTTAAAGCTCCTATTACTATAGAAAAATAGTAAGTGTAGATAGTGTGGGGAGTAAACAAGCAGTCTTGTTTATCACCTTTTCCCCCATATTCCTCCTTGGTTCACTGGCTTGATCCTCACTGAGTATAACCAAGCAAGAAGGTTCTTGATGACAGAGGTAGAACATAGTCCCATGGCCTGCTGTGAAATGGGCCTGGGGCCAGCTTCAAGTGGACTTTAGCTTCTGGAAAGGTAGAATATCTGTCCTCCAAGCTGCTATCATCTGTAAAGTCTGATCGTGCTGCCAGAGGGGTCACCGAGATCATTGAATGAATTTCACCCTTCTGCTGAATTCAAACCATATGTGTTGTTTCCAAGGTATTGGTAAGAATTGACTGTCATTGTTGGTCCATTTATTTGTATCAGTGTATATGTTATTTATCAATATCAGGTATTATTAAGAGCATGGGTTTGGGTATCAGATCAGTGTGTCTTTAAGGAATTCTTAATCACTCTGAGATTTAATATTTTAATTTATCAAAATGGAGTAAAATCACCTAATTCAAGAATGGTTGAGAGGATGATGTGATCCAGAAACTATGAAATTGCCCAAAATATTGCACTTATTAGGCACTCGAAAATATTCTTTTTATCAATACCGACAATAACATGAATTTATTCATTTATTAAGTGCCTATTGTGTATGTGCCAGGCACTGTACTAGCTTCTACATAAATAGCTGGTTCATGTGCACCTTTTTAAATATCTGAGAGTCATAGAAAGCTCTTTAATAAGTACAGTTTACCCTTGAATAATATGATTTTGAACTGCATGGGTCCACTTATACACAGATTTTTTCAATAAATTCTCTAAATGTATTTTTCTTCCTTATGATTTTCTTAATAACATTTTATTTTCTCTAGCTTACTTTGGTGTAAGGATAAAGTATATAATACATACAATGTACAAAATATGTGTTAATTTATTGTTTGTTATTGGTGGGCTTCCAGTCAACAGTAGTTAAGTTTTGGGGAAGTCAAAAGTTATACGTGGATTTTCGACTGCTCAGGGCTCGGCACCCTTAACCTCTGCATTGCTCAAAGTTCAGTTGTATTAGTTTAATTAGAGCTTTGTGAATACATGTGGATTACTATTCTCACTTAAGAGAGAGCAAAAAACTTGCTGTGTGGCAAAGGGCTGGGGGTGGGGGTAACAAGACAGAGTGAACCAATGGTCCTAATTTGATAGTTTCCATTTCCCTTTTTCTTCAATACAACTCAGTTTACTGAGTTTCCCCTGCTTTTATAATATTTCACCTGTCAGCTCTGCCAGGGAACATCTGGTATCTCAAAACTGTAAGTTCTAAAAGTCCTTAATATTCTTCCTTTTCTGAATTATGCTACCTTTGAGACTAGTAACATTTTAAATGCCAGCCAACCATTTACTGGCTGTGCGATCTTGGATAAGTCCCTTCTCTCTTCCGAGCCTCACTTCTCCTTATTTGTGAAATGAGTATATTAATAATACCTACTTCATAGGTTTGTTGTGATGACTGGATAAGATAACACATGCAAATTGCTTAACATGGTGCCTAGAAAATAATAATAGATAAATGTTAACTCTTTTTATTCATGTATAAATTTATTCACTTAATAGGTATTCATTAAGTGCTAGGAATGAGCTAGGAGCTGTGTCTTCCAAAATCTTCCAATCTCACTGGAAAGCCAAGAAAAGATATAACTTATAAAATATTAAATATAAAACTCAATGTGACCCACAACAAACAAAAGATGGCAAGGTAGGGGAAGAAGAGATTATTGTGGCCCAGAGCAGTGTTTTTAAAATTTTCCAGGCTTGATTCTTACTTCCATCGAACTCCAGCACCTTTTTTTAAAATCACAATTTGAAAATTGGTGCAATATAGTGAATAAGATTTGATTAGATAGAGGGGAAGGGGCAGATAGTAATGGAAGAACAGCAGGCTGGGACAGGTCTTGATTGCTTTAGCTCAGAGCTTCCTAACTAGTGTGCCAGAATTACAGAGAAGCCCCCAGGTCAGTCACCTGGGCCTGCCAAGCAACCTGTTTGTTTCTCACAATGTACTATACAACTATTACCATTTGCTCTGCCTGCCATCCCTTGCAAAGGAAGGCACCACTCTAGATTTTCCAAAAGCCATATCGTTAGGTAGGGATTTGGAAGCGTATGTCTCTGTCAGAAGAAAAGATAAAGAAACCTGCATTAGGGCACACTAAATTTCCTAATCCTGGAGTCACACGGGGAAAGGTCTAAATCCAGGGTCCCTCTGACATCTTTTCTACCACCTAATGATAGTAGACAACCACTATTACTCTCCCTATTCTCTATAAACCCAACCCTATTTCTATTGTCAAGAAAAAGGAAAAACAAAACTCAATGCCCAAAGCCAAGCCAGCCCTGTGGGAAAGTCTTTGAAAATAGGATTATAGTTTGGAATATCTGGAGTAAACTAGCAGGCTCTACGTAGTGTATTAAAATTGCTCAACACACTTTCCTTTTCTTTAACTCTAAGTAAAGGTACCTTAGGATTTTATGTCAGTGGTTTTGGTTTTATTAAATAAAATAGGTATTTGATTTTTGCATGACAGAAGTTTGGTGGGTCTTTCCAGAATGTTCGCTTCATGGATCTCTTCTTTCTTCTTTGTGTTATCAGAATTCTTGATTGCAGAAACGAACTATAGCTAACATAATCAAACAAAATAAACCAAAAAAGGAATTTATTGAAAGACTGTTGGTGGTGAGAGGGATCCCAAAATCAAAGGGAGGTTGGAGGGCAAGGCTTGAAGGATGACATTAACCAAAAGGGTCCCAGGGGCCACATGAAGCACACAACTTTCTTCCAGCAGGAAGAGTCTGGCCAGGACACTATTGGTTAGGCTGGACATTGTCAAAACTACAGTGACTAGATACTAATCATTTCTGTCTATTGGTCACTTGCCACAGATTCTTTGTCTCAGGAAAGGGGGAAGAGGGAGGAAATATCTTTATCCTTTAATTTATATGTAGTTGAGGCATGGTACTATGTCCCACCAGTATCTCACATCTTGGGATCTCCCTTCAAATAGGAAGAAGATGAATGGTGGACAGCAAACAAGTAAACCAACAAGAGAAGTATTATTCTTTAGAGCCTCCCACACAGTATTTTTTCATATTGCAGATGATGACACATTATTGAGTTGTGAGATTAATTTTGTGGGTGTCCAATTAGCTTTTTGGTTTAACTTGTAACGGCTTTATTGAGGTATAATGACATAATTGCACATATTTAAAGTATAAAGTTTGATAAGCTTTGACATGTGTATATACCTGTGAAAACATCAATGTAATAAAAATAATTAACATATTCATTACTCCCAAAGTTACTTCAATCCTCTTGGTAATCTCTTGCTTCTGCCTCACCCTTGCTTTCTATCAGGCTCTGAACTAAAGGCAACCACTGATCCACTTTCTGTCATTATAAATTAATTTGCATTTGCTAGAATTCTGTGTAAATGGAATCATAAAGTATGTACTCTTTTTTTTGTATACGTTCTTTCACTAAGCAAAATTATTTTGAGATTCATCCTTGTTGCATGTATCAATAGTTCATTCTTTTTTGTTGAATTGTATTCCAATGAATGGATACAGCACAATTTCTCCATTTACCTGCTGATAGACATTTGAGTTGTGTGATGGTTATTTGTAGACTAGAGTCCTCAATTATTCACTCAAACACTAACATAGGTACTGCTGCAAAGATATTTTACAGATGTAATTAATGCTCATAATCAGTTGATGTTAGGTAAAGGAGATAATCCTAGATAATTTTGGTGGGCCTGGTTCAATCAGTTGAAAGGGCTTAAGAGCAGAACTGAGGGTTCCTTAAAGAAGAACTTCTGCCTGCATAATGCTACTTCGATTTTTTGCATAAGCTATGATGTTATTATATATGATCTTTATCAAAATGAAGAGTTCCCTTTTATTTCTAGTTTGCATTGAGTCTGTCAGAAATGGATGTTGGATTTTTGTCAAAAAAATCTGCATCTATTGAGATGCTCATATGATTTTTCAGTTTTTGTTTGTTAATATGGTGACTTACACTGACTGATTTTCAAATATTAAACAAAAACTACATTTCTGAGATAAACTTTAGCTGGTCATAATGCAATATTCTTTTTTCATATTATTGGATTAAATTTTCTAAAATTGGATTTAGAATGTTTATATCCAGGTTCATGGGGGAATATTGGCCTATAGCTTTATTTTTCTGTATGAACTATTGTAATACTCTTCTCATAGAATAAGTTTGGAAGGTTTCATTCCTCTTCAATTTTCTGAAAGGATTTGGGTATAATTTATATTACCTCTTCCTTAAACGTTTGGTGGAATTCACTAGCAAAGTAATCTGAGCCTGGAGTTTCCTTATGGGAATGATTTTAACTACAAAATTAAATTTCTTTAATAGATATGGTGCTATTCAGATTATCTACTTTTTCTTGAATGAGTTTTCATAATAATGTCTTTCAAAAAATTTGTGCATTTCATCTAAGGTGCCAAGGTTTTAGGAATAAAGTTATTCATAATATTTCTTTAATTGTTTTTAATATTTATATTGGTATCAACTCATTAACTGGTAATTTGTTTTTATTAAATTTACTGGGATTACATTGGTTAATAAAATTATATAAGTTTCGAGTATACGATTCAATAATACATCATACATACATTGATTGCATTGTGAGTTTACTGTCCAAAGTTTTTTTCCATCACCATATACTTGACTCCCTTTACCTTTATCTACGTCTGCCCTTCCCCTTTTCCTTCTGGTAACCACTAAACTGTTGTCCATGTCCATAAATTTCTGTTTGATATAATCCCATTCATTTATTTTTGTTTTTACTTCCCTTGCCTTTGAGGTCAAATTCATAAAATCTCTAAATAAATGGTCCATGAGTTTAGCATCTATGTTTTCCTCTATGCAATGTATTGTTTCAGGTCTCATATTTAGGTTTTTAACCCATGAAGAGTTAATTTTGTTTTACAGTGAAAAATAGCAGTCTAGTTTCATTTTTTTTTTTTGCAGAGAGTTTTCTAATTTTCCCAGCACCATTTATTGAAAAGACATTTCTTCCTCTGTTGTATGTTTTTGGCTCCTTTGTCAAAAATTATTTGCCCATATAGGGTTTATTTTTGTACTCTCAATTCTGTTCCATTTGTCTGTGAGTCTGTTTTTCTGCCAATACCATGCTGTTTTGATTATTGTCGTTTCATAGTATAATTTGATGTCATACAATGTGATACCACTGGCCTTGTTCTTTTTTTCTCAGGATTACTTTGGCTATTTGGGGTATTTTTTTCCATACAAATCTGATTATTTGTTCTATTTATTTAAAGAATGCTGATGGGATTTTGATGAAGATTGCATTAAATCCGTATAATCTTTAGCTAATAAGGTCATTTTAACTATGTTGATTCTTCCTATCCAAGAACACGAAATATCTTTCTTTTTCTTTGTGACTTCTTCAATTTCTTTTAAATGCCTTATAGTTTTCAGTATATAGGTCCTTCACATACTTCATTAAGTTTATTTCTAGGTATTTTATTCTTTTTGTTGTAATTGAAAAAATAATAATTATTTTTTTTAAATTTCCTTTTTTGAAAATTCATTGTTAGTTCCTAAGAAGACTATGAACTTGTAGTTTTTACTTTTTAATTTTTTAAATTTTAATTAGTTTTAAGTATACCATACATTGGTTAGACATCTATATAGTTAGTAAAATGATCCCCCCAATTGCTTTCTCCCTCCCCTGACCCTCCACCTAGCCAGCGTATTATCGCTAATTGCATTCCCTATACCCTGCTCCCCCTCCCTGTGACCATCCATTAGCTACTAATTTGTACTTCTTTAACTCTTCACCCCATTCTCCCAACCCCCAGACACCACTCCCCTCTGTCCATCACCAAATTATCCACTATATTTGTGAATCTGTTTTTTATTGATTTGTTCTTTTTATTCCTTAAATTCTGCATTTAAGTGAAATCATATAGTATTTATCTTTCTCTGTCTGACTTAAATACCTTCTAGGTTCATCAAAGCAATATCTTTTTCTATTCCCTTCCTTTTCATATGTAGGGTTCTTGTTTCCTTATCCTTTCAGCTATGCTATCTTTTGGTTGGAACACTTAATTATTTTCCATTTAAGGTAATTATTGGTAGGAATGTACTTGTTACCATTCTTTCTTCCTGTTTTTGATACATGGGTTTTCTTCTTCAAGAAGCCCCTCCAACATTTTCTGTAATTCTGGTTTGGTAGTAATAAATTCCTTTAGATTTTTTTGTCTGGGAAGATCTTTATCTGTCCATCAACTCTAAATGATAGCTTTGCTGGATAAATTATTCTTGGTTGTAGATCCTGGGTCTTCATCCTGTCGAATATTTTTTGTCAAGCTCTTTTGTCCTGCATAGTTTCTTTTGAGAAATCAGCTGCCAGTCATATAGGTGTCCCCTTATATGTAATTACTTTTTTTCTCTTGCTGCTTTTAATATTCTTTCTTTGTATTTAAACTTTGGCATTTTAATTATGATGTGTCTTGGTGCGGGCCTCTTTGGATCCCTGATTTTTGGAATTCTCTGAGCTTCCTAGTGTTTTATGTCTACTTTCTTGACCAGATTAGGGAAGTTTTCCATCATTATTTCTTCAAATGCTCTTGAATGTCTTTTTTTCCCCAGTACCCCAGACACAGATATTTTTACATCTAATAGTGTCCTATAAGCTCCTTAAATTATTATTATTATTATATTCTTGGCTTTTTTTCTTGTCATTCTGATTGTGTGTCCTTGGCTTTCCCATCCTCTATATAAATTGTTCAATCCTTTTCTTTATTCATTCTGTTTATTCCATTTAATATACTTTTCATCTCAGATAATGTGTTTTTCATTTCTGACTGGTTCCCTTTTATAATTTCTATTTCTATTTTTATGTTTTTATCTCTTTGTTAAAGTTCTCACTGAACTCATCTACACTTTCCCTAAGTTCATTGAGTATCTTTATAACCAGTGTTTTGAACTCTGCATCTGTTAGATTACTTGACTCCATTATATCTGGATCTCTGTTCTGTTCTCTCATATGGTTTCTGCTTCTTTATCTTCCTATTTTGGCTGCCTTTTCATTTCTATTTCTATGTATGAAGCTCCTAAGTCTCACGGTCTTATTAGTGTGGATTTGTGAAGTAAGTGTCCACTGGCACAGTCCTGAGAGGGGTTCAGCTCTAGGCCAAATTTAGCTCAAGCCTCTACACCTTTGGGGCCACCTGTTAAGATTCAGCAAGCAATCCACACCAGAAACTGAAGTCAGCTGCCTCCACCAGTGTGAGTCTCAGCAAGGAGCACCTGACTCGCTGATACACCTGGATGTGGCTTGGGTGGAGCCTCAAGTTGGGGGAGGCGGGGTTTCAGATGAGTGGAGCAACCTCTGTTATCCAGTTTGATGCCATCACAGCTATGGTGGCCCTGTGTCCAGTGCACTGGTGGTGGGGATGGCTCAACAGGGAACAATGGATAATGCTGGCACTTCTGTACTGAGCAAATCTTGCTTCCGCCCTCACCCCAAAAATGTCTCCCTGTGAGTCCCTGGTGCCCCATGCACGCAGCCAAAGGGGCACTGGTGCTGAGAGCGAGCAAGTCTGTCACTGCAACAATCCACTCGTGGATGTGGTCCCTTTAAGAGGCTTCTGCAGCTGTCACCGCTGCTGCTGTAGCCTCTGTCTCACTCAGCTGCTCGGGACCAAGCAGCCTCGCTTCCTTGCCTCTTCCTACCTTCTGCTGTTGCAGGGTGCTTTCTTGGATTTCTCCCTAGCTGTATGGCTTGTTCATCTAGATCCCAGGTGATTTGTGCTTACTGCTGCTCCTCGTTTCTGTCACACCTTTGATTTGGTCGCCAGAGGGATGAATGGAGAGCCTCGATCATCTATGTCATTTTTTTTCCTATGGATTTTTGTATGTTGGTTTTGTATCTTGAAACTTCACTGTATTTTTTCATTATTTCTAAGTTTTTTTTTTTAGTGGAGTCTTTATGGTTTTCTATATAGAGAATCATAGCATCTGCAAAAAGTGACAATTTGACTTCTTCATTTCCAATTTCGATGCTTTTTATTTCTTTTTTTTTTTTTGCTTTATTGCTCTAGCTAGGACTTCCAACACTATATTGAATAATTGTGGTGATAGCAGAGAGCCCTGTCTTGTTTGTCATCTCAGAAGGAAGGTTTTTAGTTTTTCACCATTAAGTGTAATGTTGGCTGAGGGTTTGTCATATGTGGCCTTTATTACGTTGAGGTACTTTCTTTCTATATTCATTTTATGATGTGTTTTAATCATAAATGGATGCTGTATCTTACAAAGGCTTTTTTCTACATCTATTATTATAATCATATGATTCTTATTCTTTGTTGTTGTTGTTGTTGTTTATGTGGTGTATCACACTGATATATTTGTGCATGTTAAACCAGTGATTCCCAACCCCTGGGGCTACAGAGTGGTATATGGCCTGTTAGGAATTTTGCATCTGTATTCATCAGATATATTGGTAGCTGATAATTTGTTTCATTAATTCATAATTTATTGGTAATTTAGTGTTAGATAAGGGTCTAACTTCATTCTTTTGCATGTGTATGTCCACTTTTACTGGCACCATTTGTTGAAAAGTCTGTCTTTTTCCCATAAGTTCTTCTTGGCACTAATCATGTGACCATACATGTACAGATTTATTTCTGAGTTTTCTCTATTCTATTCAATTGGTCTATACATTTGTCTTTTTAATGGTACCTCACAAGATTTTGTTCCTTTCTTTGTTGGGTTTTATTTGTTTGTTTGTTTGTTTGTTTGTTTGTTTATTTATTTATGAGTTTTTGCCTTATGGTTATGAACTAAAAATTTTTATAAGCTTGGGTAAATATTTTGGAATAATTACCAAAAAGCCTTTTAGTATCCTCACATTTTATACTTTTAGTACTATACTTTTTTGAGTGCTATAGCTTTTTACTAAGTTTGAAGTCAGGAAGTGTGAGTCCTCTAGCTTTGTTCTTCTTTTTCAAAATTGTTTTAGCTATTCACATGCCTTGAAATGCCAAAAGAATATTTGGATTTAAAAAAATTCTGCAAATAACATCATTGGGATTTTGTAAAATTCAATTTTTAAAATTGAATTTGAATAAACATTTAAAGAATTTGAATAAACATTTCTGCAAGTTGATATACCATTGGCAAATAAGCACATAAAAAGATGCTCAGTATCACTAATATTAGGGAAATACAAATCAAAACCATAATGACATATCACTTCACATCTAGTTGGATGGCTATAATTAAAAAGACAGATAACAGGTGTTGGTGAATATTTGGATAAATTTGAACCTTCATTCTTGCTGGTGGGAATGTGCAGCCACTTTGGAAAACAGTTTGGTAGTTCTTCAAACAGTTAAATACAGAGTTACCATAAAGCCCAACAAGTCCACTACTAGGTATATACCCAAGAGAATTGAAAATATATGTTCACACCAAAACTTGTACACAAATGTTTCTAGCAGTATTACTCAAAATTTCTAAAACTTGTCAATAACCCAGATATCCATCAATTTATGAATGGGTGGACAAAGGTGGTATATCCATACAATGAAATATTATTTAGCCATAAACAATGAAGTATGAATATATGCTACAAATGAAGTATGGATATATAGGTGAACCTTGAAACACATTATGTTAAGTTAAACAAGCCAAACATAAAATGCCACCTATTGCATGGTTTTATTTGTATGAAATTTCCAGAATAGCCGCTAGACATTCCTCTGTATTTTTCTTTTGTCAAGAACAATATTCACATTTTAGATTTTTCATCAGCATGTACAGATATTCTTCATACTTTTCAATCATAGCATGGCAATCCATCATACTGCTCTATGGTAATTTATATAATCAATTCTCTATTAATTAAAACATTGTTTCTCTTTGTGTGTATATATTTGTGTGTACCACTACAAATATAAAGAAGTTATTGAGCATTCTGAATAAAAGAAGACAAACATGAAATATTTTCTTTTCCAATTAAAGTTTTAAATAGCTCAAATCTCCCTATTCCTTATATGATGTCACGTGGGCAGCATCCTTGGTTTTCTACTCAATTGTATATCACATCATGTTCAATCCAGTCTTGTCCTTATTGAAATCTTCAATTTTATTTCTTATGTAGAGTGTTTTCCCATGCCCCTCAATTCAGGCATGCCCTGAGGCCAGAGGGAATTGAGCTCTGTCTGTTCTCTAGTTCTTCTCCTCCAATGCTTCTGATTTCTCCAGGATGGGGGCAATGTGATGCTATGATTAAAAGAAAGGGGTAAAGTTATTTAATGTAACTGGGGCAAATTTGGCCTCTTCTCCCCTCTGTCTGATAGACATCCAAGTGCCTCTCATGGGCTTTTATGTGTGCCAACCCTCACAGGTGTAATATTATCCAGATGTCTTTGTTCAGTTTCTCCTGTTGGCTCCTGAACCTGATGGGTTTTTAATATTATTTTTTGTTTCTAAGAATAAAATAGAAAGTATTAGAGTGAATGTAGTATATTGAAGTATTCTTTCATGCAAATTTTGTGTCAGTTATATACATGTATGTATATGTGTAGGTTGCAGTATAAAACGTTTTTGTGATCTAAGAAGTAGGAAAGCCATTTCTCTGAAAAGTTAATGTTATGTAGTGGGAAACGCATTGAGCTCAGGAGACCTGGTTTCTGTTCTTAGCCCTATTATGAGCTTCCTGGTGACGTGGAGCACCTCCCTACTTTTCTCTGGACCTCATGCTTTTTTCAGAAAATCAGGGTGTTGGACTTTCATGTCTCCTCCAGCTTTTCCTTGTTGCAACAACATTAACAACTAACACCTATAAAGCACTAACAATGTGTCAGGCACTATTCTAAGCACTTTATGTTCATGGAGTAACTTAATTCTCACCATAGTTCTGTGATGTAAATGATTTGACTATCATTCCTATTTTCAGATGAGGAAACTGAGGCCCAGAGATTTTAAGCAACAGAACTGGAATTTGGACCCATGCCTTTGTGGTTCTAGAAGCCACATTTATAACCAGTACTACTCTTTGTGTACAGGTCTGAGTCAGTGGGGCTACACTACTGTTCTGGCTCATTTTGAAGGAGAGATGTCAGACTCTCATGGCCACTCTTCTCAGTGACTTTCCAATAATCTGGGCCTTAGTTACCCTTCTTTACAAAGGTCACTTGAGACACAGACTGGTGTAACATTTACAGTGTAGGGTTCTAGCATCTTTGAGTTCTTCCTGCATTTCATTTTATCACATCAAGGGCATAGTTTTTTTAAATACCAGATTCCCTTTTTCCTCTTTTGTCAGTTTCCTTCTATCAGTTCACTCTCAACAAATCTCTCTGCTATCTCTTCTTTCCCAATATTAGTTTAATATTCTTCATATCTAAGGGCTTTCTAGCCTGAGAAATAAGAGAGAAATCAGTGGGCTTCTTTATCATTATCTCTGACCAATAATCAATATTAAATTTCCCCTTTTTGGACCGTGTCATTCAAAACAAAGCCCAACACACTTTCTACCTTTCAGTGAATTCTAAGAACTCCTTATAGGAGCAGTGTGGAATCTGCTTGGTTCCCTGTCCTCAAAACCCTCCTTTCCATATTTCCCCCTTGAAATCACTTGACCCCAACCTATAGGCCCACTGAGCTCTGTCCCATCTTTGGGACCAATCTTGCCCTCCAAAAATTTAAGGGCCTCTAATTCAATGCTAGGTTCAAGACAAGTCCTGTAATGACACTGTGATGATGACTTCAACCTTTATCCAGAGTCCAAGGCTTTATCTTCTATCTCTGTCTTGTTCTGATTCCGGCCTTTTGTTCCTGAGCTGCTTTTTGGACCTTGATAATTCTCTGTAATTAGGAGTCTGCTCTGCTCTTTCCAGACCTTTTCTTCCTCTTCCCCAGGAACTGGAATTCCCCAGTGACTGGGACCCTGTAACCTGTGACTTATTTCCTTGACATTGCTTTCCCAGCTGCATTTCTAAACACCAGCAGCTTCTAGAATTCCCAGTACCCTGTTTAACACACTTGTCAGGAAATCCTAAGTCTTGGTACCTCAAAATTAGTTCCACTTGCTATAAGTAATCCTTTTGTCTAGGCTGTGTTATATGAAAGGATGTGGGCAACACCTGGGAGCTTTTTAGAAATGCAGAAAATTGGGCACCACCCAGATCTACTGGATAGGAGTCTGCATTTTGAAAAGATTTGTACTAGTTGTATCAACTGATCTTCTAGCAATAAATTGAGTCAGTGAAACAGCATTTAAGAGTCTTTTGTTTATAGGTTCACTGTCTCCACTGAAGTTTAAGCTCCATGAAGGGCAAGAAATTCATGTGTCTTGTTCACTGATGTATTTACAGTGCCTAGAACTGTGCTTGACAGATAGTAGATACTCAATACATAGTAGTTGAAGAAATAAAAAATGAAAGGATGAATTTTACCAACCAGGTAGCCTTATAAAAGTTACTTAAATTCTCATCATTTTCTTCATCTGTAAAATAAAGATTCTTATTCTTCCAGTTGTAAAGATCAGGCATAAAAAGTGGGTGCAAAGTTATCAATATTTATTCTGATATGAAGTTTATTCTTCACTGAGATGGGCATCTGTTTTGTTTTGGGGTAAGCTAGTCTTTTCAGATACTTTACCCAAACATTACAGAGGGTGTGTTTTATATGACATTATCTGTTTAAAGGAGTCTTCTAAGAGAGATTCATTCATTCACTCATTCATTTAGCAAATATTAATTGAATATTATGTGCTGGGCACTATTCTAAGTGCTGGTGAGTAGAGCAGTGAATAAAGCAAATTCTCTGCTCCCAAGAAGTTTACATTGGGAAGAGACATATATTACTCAAATAAAATTATAATATAACAGATGGTGATATTTGTCAAGGAAAACAATAAAGTGAGTAAGGACTCTGATGTGATAGCACTTGAGCAGAGACCTGCAGGAAGCAAATGAGCAATCTGTGTTGATATCCAGGGGGAGAGTTTTCCATGCATGGGGACAACCAGTGCAATGGCCTTAAATTGGGAATATGTGTGGCATGTTTAAGAAACAACCAGGAGACTAGTGTGGTCAGAGTAGAGCGGGAAAAAAGTAAAAATGAAGGGAGTGTGTGCTAAATCATGTAGGGCTTTATAGGTCATTATATGGACTTTAACTTTTACTCTGAGTGAAACTGGGAGCCATGGGAGAATAGTCAGTGAGAAATGATGTGATTTAAGTTAAGTTTTAAGTAACTCACTTCAGCTGCTGGATTGAGTAAGAATAGACTTTAAGAGATTAAGGGTAGAAGCATAAAGACCAGCTGAGAAGCTGTTGCAATTGTCTAAGTGAGAAATAATTGTGGCCTGGATAAGGGTGGTAGTGATTGAGGTGGGGAGACCCAGTCAGATTCTGACACTTTTATGAGGAAAAGTCTGATATGTTTTGCAGATACCTTGTATGTGGGGTGTGGGAGAAAAAGAAGGAGTCAAGGATGACTCCAAAGTTTTTGACTTCAAAAATGGAAGGATGGAGCTGCTATTAACAGCAATGGACAAAATTAGAGGAGAACCAGGTTTGAGGAAGGGGAATCAGGAATTCTGTTGGAACATTGAGCATTGTTACATTTAAGATGCCTATTAAGTCTCCAAGAGAGAATGTTGAGTAGACAGGTGGATAGATGCATCTTGAGTTGAGAGAAGTCTGAATCTTAGACACAAATTTGGAAATCTTCAATGTATCTATGGTAGTTAAAGCCATAGGACTAGATGCAATCACCTAGGGAATGAGTATAAAGAGAAATAGTCCAATGTCTGAAGATGCTGGGACACTCCAATGGTGAGAAGTCAGGACCGAGAGGAGAAATCAACAAAGGGCACTAAGTAGGAGCAGCCAGTGAGGTAGCTGGTAAGAGAATGGTGTCCCAGAAGCCATGGGGAGAAAGTATTTCAAGGAGAGAGAGTTCAACTGTTTAGAATACTGATGAAATGTCAAACAATATGAGGACTGAGGATTGACCACATTTGATATGACAACTTGGAGATTTATTTGTGACCTTGAGAGGCATTTTTTAATGGAGTGATAGAGACATAGGCCTGATTGGAGATGATTCAAGAGGGATGTGAAGACAAATTAGAAACAGAGAATATAGACAGCTCTTTCAAGGAATTTTGCTGTAACAAGGAGAAGAGAAATGGTACAGAAGCTGGAGAGGGATGTGGGGTGAATGGAGGACTTTATCTGGTAGTTATTGCAGCATGTAGAGAGAAAGAAATTATTGATGCAAGAGAAAAATGAGAATTTCAGAAGCGATGTTCTTAAGTAGCTGGGAGATGAGATTAAAGGCACAGTGGAGCTAGTAAGTAAAGAAGACAAGATCTGAACCAGATATGCCTTACTTCAAAGCCTCTTATTCTCAACCACCATGCTACAGTCCATGCTACAGTGCTACCCAGACAATACCCATTAGGTATCAGCAGACACTTGTCTCTATTCATGTCATACTCAGACAACTGCCTAACTTAAGATTCAGGTATCCATTTCTATCTGCCTTTAATTAGAGGAAGAGCTAAATCTATGAAATATGACTTCAGTTTCTCTTCTGATTCCCTAAAGCCCCCCCTTCTCCTTTCTGATTTATTTGTCACTACACGAAAAAAAGGGAATCCATAAAAGAGGCTAATGACTGCTTGGTCTTATTTGTAATACTAGCCTAGTGGACAGGAAATACTTTTCCTCTCCCTTTCATTTTCCCTCTCTCATCTTCTACAGACATCTAGTGTTGTTATCACTGGTTATTATAACAATCCAAGAAGCAATCATTATTTTTCAGGTGTTTTTTTTCACCTGTTCAGAGGAATAGGCAAGAATTTTGGCAGATGGAAGTGAGAAGGAGGGTGAAAAGCAGAGAAATGTCAAAGGCACCCTGTTGCAATTGTGGTCCTCTGTAGGACTGAAGAAGAGCCAAGGAAGTCTCCTTAGCACAAGCAAGTATTTTGCCCACCTTCCCTTTGGTAGTCACAAGGCAGCCAGATTCAGATATGTTACTTTGTGGGTCATTTGGGGTGACTGGGATGCCACCCCAGAGATGTGAGTCGATCCAGAGCAGGAGGGGCCAATAATGAGAGGTTGACAAAAATACTTGCCAAATTTCCTAGTCAAGTGACACTATTAAAAGATTTCTGGCCATGTTTGAGACTAAATATAATTTTCTGGGACAAGTATAAAGGAGATATGGAAGAAGACAGGGTAAGGAAGAGGAAAAAGATAAAAGCAAGAAGGAAGGAGAAATGAAAGAATTAGAAGGGTGTCAGAAGGAACAGGAACTAGAACCCCAGGATGGTACTGCCTAATGCTAGTTATTTGGGCCCTTTAGCTGTAAATGGCCATAACAAAATAGCATTTTTACTCTCCCCCTGCAGCTTGTATAAACACACACTTCACTGTGGAACTTATGACTTTGAACGTTTATACCAGAGCAAGAAGAAAAACTAGAACTCATTTTCCTGCTCTAAATCTAAACTATTCATCTTGTCCTCTTTTTTTATTTTTATTTTTTTGGTTTATTACAAATTTATTTTGATTGTCTTGAAAATAGAATGGTATTTTCCTATTTCTGAGAAAAACTATCCTTTTACACACAGCTTCTAGCTTATACCTTGAGTTGCTGATATAACTCTAAGAAGCTGTGACTCTTAGATCAAGCATACTGGGGACAGAGTACACATCTGACAAACTAGAGGGAAATTAATTTAGGGACAAAAAATGAGGGTAATATCTGACATTTAAAAAGCATTCCACTCTCATACAAAATAGCACTAAGAACAAGTCTGAGCTATTTCATGGATTTAGGTCTACCTACACAAAAACAAGGATCAACAAGTTCCACGAACAAACCAACATAGTGTAAACACGAAGAATACCCAGAGCAGCACCTTTGAGAGAGTTGTCACCCTCTGAGCCAGCTCAGCCTCCACCTTGGGGAGCATTTTGGCCTTCTGCAGAAACTTGACCAATATAGTACTCACCTTCTGCTTCTAAGAACCACTTTGGCTGGCATCCATTAAAAATGTCATATATTAGAGAGCCCGTGTCATGCAATTGGAGCACAGTAGTATGTTTTTCATCCTTAATCTAATCCTCTGCCTTTAAATACTAGAAAATAGAATTAGTCAGAGTCTAATCTCTCCAGGGATATTTTCTTTCCAAGAAGACTGTTCTGTCTCCTGTAGAAAACAGGATTAAATTCAATATTTGGATGATGTGATGAGAAAGAGTGAGAGAGCAAGAGAGGCACTGATAGGATTGGGAGAGACCCAGAGAATGCAAATGGCCCTGGAAGGTTGATAAATCTTTTTTTTTTTTCTGGAATCACCATTTTGGAGAGTTCCTTTCTGTTTATAGTTGACATAACTATGCCAATCAGAAGATTTGGCTGGGTTAAAATAAGCTTTAGTTATTGCAGTGGACCTAACTGAGGGGAACAAATAATGCTGAAGACAAAAGAGAATTGGCAACACAATGCCAAATAACTATTTTTCTCACACAGGGCATGATTTCTGCACTCAGAGTTGGAGTTCCTTTGATTTTTAAGGGAAACAGAACTTTTAAAACTGAATTATCTACTGATCTCTTTCTCTTAGAAATTCTAGACTAAATCTTGCATATAAAGATCTACTTACTTTTTAAAAATTAAACTCTTTAATTGAGGTAATATAGATTTATACGACATTCTAAGAAATGATAGAGAGAGCTTGTGTACCTTTTATCCAGTTATGTTTGCTTTTTTCAAAACCACTTTATTGAAATATGATTGACATACACAAAGCCATACATATTTAAGGTATACAACTTGATGAGTTTGGAGATAAGTATACACTCATGAAATCATCACCACAATTAATGCCATGAGTATATCCATTACCTCTAAACTTTTCCTCTCTCCCTTTTTATTTGTTTATTTTTGGTGATAAAAAATGAACACTTAACAGCAGATTTACCCTCTTAGCAAACTTTAAGTATACAGTACTGTATTATTAACTATCAGCACTATTCTGTATTATGTTTACTTTGCAAAGTCCAATTAGATTTTACTTTAGTAGATCTCTTTGCTCTTCATCCACATGATTAAGTTCATATAGCATTATGTTGTACGACCTCTGAAGAACCAGGAAATGCCATGGATAACAGACTTTAGAAATGGCCCATTCTAAAGAAGAATACAGAAACTTCTATCTGGGTCTCATACAGTCACCACATCTTATCCACCTGTGTTGATGACAAATTGTACATTTCTCTACATATAGTTCCTACAAACTGTTCTAAGTCAGTAAAAAATATATCAAATATGGAAAAGAATGGAATCTATTGTTATGCTATGGACTAATTGTATATCAGGAGCTGTAAAGCTCATATGTATGCCATACTGTATATTCCTTACAGGAGAAGGAGGGCATCTGGAAATGAAATGTGGGTGAAAGAACAGATGGATAGGTTACATGGAGGAAGTGGTCCTGAAGTTAAGGCTCTGACACAATGGGTAGTGCCAAGTAGGAGAGGCTTTAAAAAGAGGCTGTGGTGCATGGAGATAAACTAAGAGTCTGAGTATAAAATATTCATTTTTGGAACCCCTGGTGTGTGTGTTTGTGCATGCGCATAAGTGTAATTTGCATGCTAGGGGCCAATCCAAGGGCAAAATGGAGACTCCTGTCTCTTATTCCTCTATTATTTCCATCTCTTTTTCCTTAGAAATGAATTCATCACTATCTGTGAAACCCAGCCAAAAGGGTTCAGATATCTGCTCTGAAGATATTCATTCCCTAAGTGTTTTGAAAACAGTTGCCACCTATGCCAAATGAGTCCCTGAAAGAGCTAAATTACTTCCTAATTTGAAGTGGCAAGTAAAAAAAAAAAGCCTACCAATCTTCAATGGTAGGAGGTATAACCAAGTGCTCAGATGATTGAAATATTGTGATCATGAAACTGAGGTCCTGGTCCCAAACCCTGTGTGGTTTGTTTGCTTCTCAGCTCCCTAGTTCTAAACGGTAGAGACTGTGCTCCTTTCCCTAAATTAGTCCTCCAGACACTGTCAGTCATTTTGTAAGAACAAGCCACGGGTCATATGAGATTCTGGGCAAGAGGCTGGTTTGTGTGCTGGTTAGCTAGTCAGGCTCTGCAATTAGATAGATCTGGCTTGAAAACTTGCCCTTCTGCTTATTATTTCCATCTCTTTTTCCTTAGAAATGAATTCATCACTATCTGTGAAACCCAGCCAAAAGGGTTCAGATATCTGCTCTGAAGAATCGTAAGCAAACTGCTTATTATTCTCTCTCTCTCTATCTCTCTCTCTCTGTCTCTCTCTGTCTCTCTGTCTGTCTCTCTCTGTCTCTCTCTCTGTCTCTGTCTGTCTCTGTCTCTGTCTCTGTCTCTGTCTCTGTCTCTCTCTCTCTCTCTTTCTTCTTTTTCCCCTGCAGGAAAGGGTGTGGTTTCTATGAACACTTCTGGTAAATTGTGGTGGGACAGAATATCTGTTCCACCTGAGGCTATAGAAGTGAAAGGTTACTCAACAGAAAATTGACCCACCTGACCCACTTGGGGTAGATTTGAATTTTGCTTTAAGGTTACACTGTGTATATTTGGAATTGGAAAGGGGGGAATTCCCAGAAGCAAATAGTTATTGAGTGACTTATTTGCCAGACAGGATGCTAGCTACTTTCCATATATTGATACTCACAACAACCCCCAGTGAAGTGACATATTAGATATGAGGAAACAGTCTCTGAGAGATTAAACCACTTGCCTGGGTTGCAAAAGTTCATCATTGGCAAGGAATTGAACCCTTGTCTCTTTGATTTCAGATTCGATTTGTTTGTTTACTTTGTTATTCAACTATTGATCCATGAAACAAAGTTGATACTTTTATGTTAATTCAGCATCAGTGACTTAATATATTTCTTGCAATATTCAACTTCTGCACAAACAAGAAATGTGCATTTATGCATTCTAATACTCAAAATATATGCTTTATGTCAAATTTTAGCTGTAAAATACCTGTTTATATATACTACCTGGCATATAGTGGCCCTCAATATATGTTCACTAAAAACAACAATAACAAAGCATGTAAGGAAATACAACCAGTAGAAATGAGCCTCCCTCGGAAGATTCTGGGTCTTCCATCTTCCATGCACTTGTGACTAACTTAGCCTAGACTGAATGGGCTTATGGCTCTTTTCAGTGGAGCATTTTCTTCATTACTGCATTATGGTGTAGACAGAAAAGAGACAAAGTAGCTATATATTCAGGATTCTAATCTGCAGGCCAAATTTGTAAGGCCAATTCTTTCACACCAATATTCCCAACTATTTTCAAGGAATATTGAAGCTAGAAGAAAATTTAGAAGTGAGTGACTAAAATCCTTTTGGATTCCAAAAAAGAAAGCTGAGGCACAAGAAAAGGAGTGACTAGCCTAAACTAGTCATATCCAACTCACGTGTCCTGGCTGGCTGTCCCCTCCTGTGCTTTCAACTGTATGACATTGTCACCCAGCCAGGCTTCGCTAGACTGTGTCAAGTGCAGGGTGAGCAGCCCTAGTCCTAAAGAGTCCCCTGCTTTGCACAGTATGCCACAGCAAGTGTTTGGGTCTGTCTGAGCTTGTGACATTTAACCACAGACCTTTCTTGGAACCCCCAGGAAGAAAAAATACCACTTGACTACTTGACGATTTAAACAACCAAATGATGCCAAATTAAGTTTCTGATGACAGTTAGTGGTAGCTTAGGACTAAAAGCCAAGAAAACATTTCTCCACTAATAACTGATTAATAGAATTAAAGGAAAGTTTAAATTTGGAAGCTTGAGCAGTGATTTGTTAGTTTTGAACATTTTCTTTAATTTGGCTTTCTAGATTATAAAGTTATAATAATGTCAGTTTCTGTCCAAAATTAATCTACCCCAAAACAAAGACTTTAATTTTTTTCTTCTGTTACTGAACTTTATTTTCTTATTATGTACCTGATAGCCACTTCTAAGTGACTTTTCTTGTGAAAGCATGGCTTTCTCATTATTTAAGATTTAATAATGGTAATCATCTTTTGAATTTATATACCAATGAGATTGCAAAGAGCCTCAGGTATATAATCTTATTTGTTTGGGGCATATTCTTGTGAAGCAGGGAGAGGCTGGGATTTGTACCTTTCTGCCAAATATGAGGAAAGGAAAACATGAAGTCAGTTAGGCAGCAAGGCAAGGGCCCAAGGCTAGAACCCAGATGGATTTTGTCACCAAACATAGTGTTCTCAACTAGTGGGTCAGTTTTCTTATCAAATGACACAGAGGGGAGCAAGTGAAAATTGCTGCTAGAGGGATCAAATAGGTTAGAAGTTAGAGAGCCAAGCAACAAAGCAAACAATCAAACAAAAATATAAGTGTATAACCAATGTACTGTATACTTGAAACTAATAATAAAATAAAATTTGAAAAAATAAAAATAAAAGGTCAAAAAGATGTAATTTTTTTTACATATTTTGTAAATATGAAGAAAAAGATCTCTCTTCTGAGAAAAAGGAATATACATATAATTTGGGGAGTTTCTTGGACTCAAGAAAAGTTAGCTTTGGAACCCCTGCCCTATTTGCAAATCATATGCAGTTATGCCTAACATGAATTGGATATCATGGGCTTAAAATTTAACATGAAGAAACTTATGTTACATGTTTCTATTTAGCAGTACCTAAAAGAAGAAGCTATTATAACAGCAACAAAGTGACTGTCAGAATGGACCCAAAGAAGATATACAATCTTTTTTAAAATATAAAATTATTTTTTTCTCTTGCCTGGGCTCCAAAGAGATGGAGCAAACTTATTAATTAATAGAGATCTGAAGGTACATGTATATCTGTAATTTCCAGTTAATTTCAAAGCAGGTTTTAAAATACACTCATTTTTATATTAAAAAAAAACACTCGATACTAGGGCACCATATGGAAAAGTTAGCTTGATGTCTGGAGATTCCAGGAGATTAACAAAGTCCAAAGGTCGAAATTCAGGTTACAGAAAGGAGACCCTTAAACTAAAGCCAGGAACTAGAACACAGGGATTGCGATTCTGTGCTTCTTATAGCTCTGACTGAAGAACTCTGCACATTGTGTGAGCCGAAGTTATTGTCACCTCACTGGAGATCTTCAATGGAAAGAGAGGAAAGTTGTGTGTCCATAACCTATTTAAATGGTTATGTGATTTCTATATGGGGAAAAGAGCTAGCACATAGCAAGGGACTTAGAAAGTCTAGAAATTTACAAAAATAAAGAAGGTAACTGAACACAAGAGGCTGGCAATAATTTGGTGTGAAGGATGAGAGATGGAGAGGAGAGTGGCTGTGTATAGGTTGTGTTATTTTGAGGTCAGCCATGGCATTCTAGGCCCAGCTCTGATAGGCAGCATAGGGAAATATGAGTATTTAATTGAACTTTCCTAAAGTGGGTTTGCACCAAATATGCTCTTCCAACCTTCCACCAAATATTAATCATGCTCTTTGGGATCTTTCTGAAACTGGGAGGACCAGAAGTCTTCTCAGGTATCCTGGGGTCTAGAGGCCGAGTTCATTGCAACACTCCAGGAAGCTGGTTTCTGCTGCTTCCCAGATTGTATGAGGTTAATATATTCCAAGTATTTTGAACAATTCAATAGAAATATGAATGAGTCCCCATCATTAATATCTGCCATGGGAGCATGGCTGGAATTATAGCAATGGGGTAGGAAAGTGTCCCAGCGACAGCAGTTCCTAGCTCTGCAGTTAAAGCCCTGAGCCCTGGTAGGTCCTGAGTCTAATTGGTTTAGCATCTCCTAGACTCTTAGTATTCATTTGCCAACATAAGAAATGATCTGATGAACCTCACAGACAGAATGGTGAGCAAAATAAGCCAGACACAATAGAGTACATGCTTTATGATATCATTTATAGGGCATTCAAGAATAAGCGAAAGAAACTAGTCTATGATGCTAGAAATCAGAACAATGGTTGCCTCTAGGGGTGGGAACAGACTGGATGTGGGCACAAAGATCTAAGTGGTGATTACAGGGGTGTATACATTGGTCAAACTCATGGAGCTGTACATTTAAGACTTAAGACTAACAATGCATTTTAGTATATGTACTTTACACTCACCCTCTCCCCTCCAAAAAAAAGGCCATTTAAGAAGCAATGATCTCTTCATGGACAGTCAGCTCATCTATCAAAAACTTTTGCTTGTGCTTCCCTAGGGGCATGATTGGCTGTCAGGTAGTATTGTGTTTAGGTTCAGGTCACTGGCTTTGGGGCTAACAGATCTAGGATAAATTCCCAGCTTTGATACTAACAGGCAGTATGATTTGAGCCTCCATTTCAGTACCTATATCTCAGGATTGTCATAAGGCTGAAATAAGATACTGTTTGCAAGACCCTTTGGCCACTTGATGGTGCTTGAGCTGCCTTAGTTCGATTTTTTTTTTGTGACCAGACCCACAGTTGTTCTCAATCTTGGTTTTAAAAAAATACCCATATGAAGGCCCTACTTACAGAGCTTCTGATTGTGTTGGTGTGGGGTGAGCCCCAAGAATCAATATTTTCAGAAAGCTACCTAGTTGATTCTAAAGTGCAGTTATTGCTGACAATCACTGGTCTAGATTCATTCACATCGTCAAACACCACCGCTTCACGAAGTTATTGCTGATGACAAGAAAAAAATTCTGAGATGTCCTAAATTAAATGACAGTAGGTCAGAGAGTGAGAGAAAGAGATGAGTAATTAAGCTGTTAATAACTGTGGGCCAACTGACTAAAGAAGGCTCACATTCCTGAATGTATGTTGGAGCTTTGAATTAACCTCTGTAGTGACCACTAGAAGCAACATCCTGCTTATGCATGAACTTTCAGGACTATTACCAACCGCCAGTCAAAAGCAGTAAATATTTCTTCTTTATGGACTATTTACCTATCCTAGAACTGAATCCCCCTTCACCTTTTCCCACCCTTCCTTATCTGTAGCCAATGTAAATTTTTTCAAAACAACTTACATCTTTCTTCCTCAAAACATAATGTATAGAAGAGCACATCAAATCCAGGTTGGCAGACATGTTTGTCTTCTCCACATAGCCCTGCTGCTTGTGATTTGGACTTTATGCCTCATGACCTAGTCCTTTTCTGGCTAGCATTTGGCTCAATAAACCCTTTCTTTCAGAAAAGCTTTCTGCTACGAAAATTTTTTTGTTGAACACTGGCAATTCCAGCTTCAGGTTTTTTCTCTCTTCTCTGAACTTTTTAATAAATTGAAGTATAACTGATATATGGTAAAGTGCAAAACTCTGAAGTGTGCAGCTATGACTGTTTACATATGTGTGCATCTAGGTAACACCACCCACATCAAGATACAGTGCATTGCCAACACTCCAGAAGGCTTCCTCCTTCTCCTTCTCTGTTAATAACCCCCTAGGAGTAACTGCTGTGGAGGAGGAAAAATGATTTTTCCTCTAAATTTCTAGGTTCTTGCTTGAAACCCCTTGTAATAAAAGACAGATTAACAGGAAAGAATGAAACAGAAGTATAATAGCATGTATACCTTTCTGTACATAGGAGATATCCAGGAAAACAAACTCCCCGAAATGACTCAAGCTACCACCTTAAATACCATCTCCAGCTAAAGGCAAAAGAAGGTGCATGTATGTGTGTATGTGTGTGTGTCTGTGTGTATGGTGGGGTGCTTATGTGAGGCAGTTACGCAGATATGTCATTGACTTCTACATTGATGAGTTTCTGAAGTTTTATTCATCTTTCTCTTCCTGATACAGAGACGAGACATCTTTACAAAAAGAGATTTCCCTGATAAATGTAAATATCTCTTACAAAAGGGTAATTTCTACCCATTTTTCAGAGCTTCTCCTGTGTATGCTGTTTCTTAAAAATAATCAGCCTAAAATAATTCTTATGTCAAAGAGGCACATTTTGGGATAACAAATCCTGCCCCCTTCACTGCCATGCTGACCTTTCTCCCCATAGATGAGTTTTGCATAGTATTGAACTAGCTCCATATTCTTCTTGCCTTCCTTTCCTGTACAGTTCACTTGATAAATGCAAGATTTGCGCTTCCTGCAGCAGCTCTTATCTGTTTGGCTTGAACTTATACATCCCTCAAGTATTGTTATACAAACTTCCTTGTTTGTGAGTCCAGTCTCCCTAGTTGGATTTTAAGCTTCTTGAAGGCAGAGATTGCCTACATGTCTAGCATATTCCTATGCCCATTACAGAAGCTCGGTAAATATTTATAAAATGAATTCTGATGTTGAGCGATTGAGGGGGAAAAAAGAAGCAGTAAGCAGACAGATCAAGACAAAGTCTCCTCTCTTCATTCTCCTTCATATGCATGTAGTTTATTTTTACTGATAACAGTTGATATAATATTGGGATTGTACAATGTTTTGTTTGTGGGGGATCATGTATGCGTTTGACTTTCAGATGAGATTGTGGTAGAGGGACAGGAGTGGATTCAAAGAATATGAAGTGCAGGAGGAGAAAAGGTCAGAGGGCCAAATCTAAGAGCAAGCTTGCTCAGCCCATGCTGCTGAACCTCAAGTTCTAGCCCTTGGTCTGCTGCTAACTTGTGCGATTTTCATCTCTCTGAGCCTCAGTTTGTCTGTGATAATAACTTCTAACCCTTTGCACTCCACAGGAGATTAGCTGAGCTCACAGCTAGGAAGGTACTTTGGACGAAAGAATTTAAGGTATTGTTTCAACAGGAAGAGATGTGGCTCATATCAGCAAGCCAGGTACATCTGCTTTCTGCTTTAAGATTCAAACATGACTTGGATGAAAAGGCGGGAAGGCTGAGTTCCTAGAATCATAGACAATTAGAGCCAGCAGGTATCTTGGAAACCATTCTAGTCCAACCCCCTCGTATTATTTGAGTACACTGAAGTGCAGATATATGATTTTCCCCAAGTTTTCACTGAACGGAGCCTGGATTCCAAGTTCCCTTTTCACTGTGTACTGCAAAGCTTATTTGCTTTTGTTACTGTTTGGAGACAAGAAGGCACTGGCCTGTGTCCCAGCAAAAGAATGATCAGGATATTTGTGTGAAGCTTTTTTGAGTTTCTAAAATCTGATACCCTTTTTTCAATTCAATTATTGCTTAAACTGAACTATATGGGGACAACAATCTCTTAGTGTTTGTCTAGTGCTTATTATCTTTGCCACTATGCTAGGTGCGGTGAAGGGTTTAGAAAAGATTAAGATCCATCCCCTGCTGTCAAAGATCTGAGTGTGGGAGACAGGACTAACAATGAGAGAACAATGGAAGGCAGTATGTGATTCAGAATAAAATGAGTAGTGCAGGCAAAAACTACTGTAGAGGTTCAGAGGAGGGAGAGAGTTCTTGGAGCTGGGGGTGGGGGTTGGGAGGAGAGCAATTTCACTTGGACTTTGAAAGATAGGTAGGAATGTTTATGCAGATGTTAGGGAGGGCACTGAATTTCAATGTGTATACACATGAGTGTGCACATGCATGCACAGATGCAGAATTAGATAAAAATAATGGCTAGCATTTACTGAGCTCTTTCTATGCACCAGATACTACATAACGTTGTACATAATTCAACTCTCTTAGTTGTGCATAATCCTAAAAATTGGATAATAGATAATTAATAATCCTTCAATTAAAAGATGGAAATTTAGGCACACAGAGGTTGAGTAAATTATTCAATATGACACAGCAAGTAAAAGGCATAAATGGAATTAGAAACCAGGTCCTAAAAACACTTGGCTATTCTACCTATGAAAAAAGGGGAATTTGCAGCTCAGGTGAGGAAATCGGCCTGGCTATGGTCATTAAAGATGATCATTTTGCAAGCACAAGGAATCTCTAGGCCAAATTCCCAAATGAAGTTCAGCATGGACATTGGAGGGATTAATAAAGCCATTTATTGAGGTGTTAACCTAAAACAAAAGGCCAAAGTAAGAAGCAACAAACCTTAGAGAATCAAGGGAATAGCTATTTGAGATGCACTGACTCATGCAGAAATCCAAACAGTGTTCCAGTTAGGAGGTGAAGGCAAGGGGCATAGTAATGCTAATTCTAAACTTCTTTAATTTTCAGTCCCATAGTTATAATGTCCGCTTTCTTGTTATCTTTGCAAACAGTTGTTTGGACTACAGTGCTGCTTTAGGCCTCCAGTCCAAAGGCTATTTTGCCAGTTTTAACATTCTAAAGGTTTGAGGAGTTAAGATGTGCAAGGCAGTTCCTTAGAGATGGAAGCTCCGACTCCATTTTGAAATGGCTCCATTTATATTCTTCTAACACCTCATTCTTACTTCTTTGAAGATAGGAATTTCAGGTCTTCAAATGTTGCATGTCATTGCCAGGAGCTCCACAGCTTTATCCTTGATGTTCCTGATTATATTGCAAAGGATTTAACAAAACACCTAAGGAGAATGAATGAGTGAGCCTCTGAATCAATTCTTGTTTGTGGTTGTTCTTTATTAATTAGCACTTGAAGAGCATCAGGCCTATGCTAGATGCTGTATAATAGCTTGAAATTAGACAAGGCTACTTGGCTCCGAGGCTATAATTTGTCAGGAAAATCAGACTTGGAAAAGATGGGAAGACAATAGCCTGATAATATAGTAGATTGTATTTTATATTTTGAGTCTGACTTGCAGCTAACACCCAAAAGTGTTTCTTAGGCAAGGTGCCTGTGTTTTTCTGGATATTCTCCTAACTTGTCGTGAGTATTCAATAAATATTAAAGCCAACATGAGGTAGATTTTAAGATCCTTTTTCTGTTTACTTGTCCCCCAAAAAGTGAACCACAGTCCATGGGTAGAAAGCAGCAGGGAAGAGGGGACCCTGTTTCAATCAGCTGCCCTTATCCAATTCTTGGGCCCTTCCACACTCACATTGTCCTGGCTGTCTTTTCAGTGACTGGACTCTTGGCCAAGCGTAGGTTGGGAAGCAGCTCTTCTCTTACAGGGAGGAAGGAGGAAAAAAGGTCAGGGGAAGCTTCTTTTTCTCCAGCTAGTCTCCAACTGAAGGGATGGTAGGAGAAAGGGGAGAAGTAGGGTCTGGAGAGGGAGTGGCAGGGTTGGGCTGTGCGGCCTGGGTAATGAGAAAAATATCAGACCGGAGGAGGGGGAAGAGCAGGGGAAAGGACTAGAAGCTTCTGTTCTAGGCACTGAAGTGAGCAGTGGGGCTGTGTCTAAAAAGGTGAGAGAAGCTGCCGGTCTTGGTCTTCTACAAGTCTATTGTTCCAGGGCAGAAAGGAGGAGACACGAGGCCAGACCTAGCCAACACCCTAAAGCGGTGCAAAGCTTGCCCAGATGCTCAGCAGTAGACTTCAGCCCCCAAGAACTTAGTGAGGGCCGGCCAGATGTCTACTAGGTGCCCAGTGTACAAAGAAGTGCCCTGGAGAAGCGGGTCGCAGGAAATGGAGTCAAAGGCTTCACTGAGGAGGTGGCTTCAGTACTCCGTAGATAGGTAGGTGAATGCGCCCGCATGCAGGCTTCAAGAGTTCAGAATACTAGGCAGGCCCAGGAAGAGGGGAAGGAGGCGGAGATTGAGCCTGGAGGAAGAAGAGGGGAGGGAGAGCCGAAATGAGACAGGGTGGGGGTGTTACGGGGGGGAGGGAGTGTGGAGGCCTGAAGAGGGAAGGAGTCAAGGCGGGGTAGTAATGGTGTGCAGGCTAGGCAGGTCTCGAGGCTGAGCCGGACGGGAGGCGGCGGCAGTGAGGGGGAGGAGAGAGGGAGGGGAAAAAGGAGGAAGCGAGCGCGGCGGCTGTAGGGGGAGGAAGACCGGGAGGAGGAGCTGTGCGCGGTGGCGGAGGCTGTGGCTGCCGGGGGAACCGAGCGCCCGGGCGCTGCGAGTGCGGGAGCTGAGCGGTCGCCCGAGTCGGGGCCGTGGGCCGAGCTGGGGGTGAGTGGAATTTTGAGGGGCACGGCGGCTGGTCCCCGGGGCCAGGCGGGTGGCGCGGGAAGAAGCGGCGCCAGGGCGGAGGGAGGGAGCCGGCTGCAACCCAACCCAGCCCCTGGCTTGCCCGGCCTCCCGCCCTTTCTCCCTCCTTCATTCCCTCCCTCTCTCCCTGCCGGCTTCCTCCCGCCGCTGCCCGCGCGAGGGGGGCCGATCCTGGCCTGGCCGCGGGTTGGGGGAGGTGCTGCCCGGAGCCGGGGGTGGAGCTGGGGGCTCGGGGATGTACCCGGGGACCGGCGGCTGGACCTGGACGGCTCTAAATTGGCCGGAGGGGCCCTTCGGCGGCAAGTTCCTAGCTGGGGGCAGAGACGGCCCTCGCAGTTGCAGGAGTAAGCGATCCCCTGTAGCGAGAGCGTGAGACGAGGAGTCCGGCGTCCCTGCCATCCCCGTCGCCCTCCCCGCCTGCCCAGCCCCATTAGCTCCTCTCCTGGCCTCCGCGTGTCCCCTCGCTATTACCCCCATTGCGCTCCGTTTCGCTACCGCGGCAGTGCGGGGTTCCCTGGCCCTGAACCTTACCCTCCTGGCCTCTGGCTTCCCCTGACCCCTGCTTGCTTCACCAGTGCCCCGGGTCCCCTTTTCTTCCCTCACTAGTTACCCCTCCCCGCTTCATAATTCCCGATGCAATTGCCTCTTTGAGACCTTTTTTTTTTCCTCTCCTTCCTTTTAGATTGGCCAACGGCTCGTTTCAACCCTGCCTCGTTGGTGGCCACTGGAGAAGCGCGGGGGGCTCCCCAGACAGCCGTGGGGACAAGTTAGAGCCAGCACTTTATCCCGGGCTTTGCGTGTAGCTTCCCCACCCCTGCTCTCGGTGCCCTGGTGTCTGGAGTGGGGGTGCCCTCTGTACATGTTCCACCACTTGGGCAACCCTCTGGGCTTGTGTTCCATCTCGCTCTTGCTTCCTGCACGGTGGTTGAGGGGAACCACTTTGCATCATGTCCCGGTATAGCTACCAAAGTCTGCTGGACTGGCTCTATGGGGGCGTGGACCCCAGCTTTGCAGGCAATGGGGGCCCCGACTGTGCTGCCTTCCTCTCTTGGCAGCAACGGCTGCTGGAAAGTGTGGTGGTCCTGACCCTGGCCCTGTTGGAGATCCTGGTGGCCCTGCGGCACATCCTGAGGCAGACGAAGGAGGACGGTAGGGGTGGCCATGGCTGCCAGCCAGAGCAGGTGACCCAGCGGCCAGAGGAAGGCAAGGAGAGCCTGAGCAAGAATCTGCTCTTAGTAGCCCTGTGCCTGACCTTCGGGGTGGAGGTGGGCTTTAAGTTCGCCACCAAGACCGTCATCTACCTGCTCAACCCCTGTCACCTGGTCACCATGATGCATGTGAGTCTGTTGACATTTTCCTGGGTCGCCTCAGTGATGAGTCATTTGTGTGCTCAGGACATTTGGCAGAGTAGAGCACCTCATCTCTGCGGGACGTGAGACCCTTAAAAATGATTTTCCAATGAGTAGCTCTTTCTGTGCAAATCTCAGATTTGGCTTTCTTTCACCTTTGCACAGTGCATCTGCCTCACAGTGGAGGGGAAGAACACAGTGCTTGAGCCCTAGGAAAGACTGGCGCTCATGCTGGCATCCTTTCCTCTCAGCTCTGCTTTAGCCTTTCACCAGCAGGAAGTCCAGCCCCATCCAGGTGCCCTATCTGAATCACATCTGGGGACTGTGGTTTAGCCTCCATGCCCTCTGCCATAGTTAATTTCCCGGAGGCCTGGTGACATTCTTTCCTGGATTTGGTCACAGAAGATTCCTCGTCTCCACCGTGGTACTTTTGGGAAGTACTTTCACAGGTTTCTCTTAGTTATTCTTTGATTTGGGAGTTTACGCTATTAGGGTGAGGTTTGCCTTTGAATTCTGAGGGTTGGAGCAGCACCAAGCTCCTACTAAGTGCACTGGTTAACTTTGGGCTCCTGCTATCTGTCCTTGGTGAGAGGGTATTTATTTTTATGCAAATCTCTAACTTATCACTCTTATTTAATCTTCTGTGGTCATTGTCCAGGGGCTCTCAGAGAGCTGATTTCTTTACCTCCATTAATGGTACTAAGAAAAAAAAAATGGGATTGAAAAGGAAAGTTGCTAGATAAATAAAAATAATCTGGATGAGGACAAGGAGTGTGACTGTCTTTCTGTACTCAGCCTGTGTGGACAGATGTTCTAAAACTATCAAATCATGGAGGTGGTGGAGGAAGAGGAAGAAAAGAGAAAAACCTTTTAAAAATTTCATGTTGTGGACAACCTGGTGTGTTTTACTCAGGGACACTTTTGAAACCTGTCATTAGATTAGCATCTTTATTGCTTTTGTATTTGTAGAAGGTTATTCTCAGGGGACTTTTGGCAGCCTTGTGTGGGACAGGAGGTTAAGGTTATTATCTTCATTTTACAGGCCTGGTTGGGGCCCAGGGATGGGGAGGTCACTTGCCTGCAGCCAAAAGGTGAATTATCATCTGGGTTGGAAAGCTAACCCATCTTCTTTGGGGTTGCAAGTTGTCAGTGGAATGGCAGGGCAGTTTCTGTGGGGAGGGTGCTGATCAGCATGGTGCTGGCTACTTGTGGCTCAAATGCTTGTTAGCACTGTGTTCTAGGAACTCCTTTGATTGCAGGTTTTTGGCCTCAGTTTCCCAATCCATAAAATGTGAATAGCCTCAAGCCCTTCCCATTTTGCAGATGTGGCAAGGAGGTGTGGGTAGCTTTGGAATAGCGGCTGTT
Organism: Macroglossus sobrinus; assembly: GCA_004027375.1. Lineage (NCBI taxonomy): Eukaryota > Metazoa > Chordata > Mammalia > Chiroptera > Pteropodidae > Macroglossus > Macroglossus sobrinus. Next base: position 55,500 of record PVKZ01002843.1, on the reverse strand, counting down.
ATTGATTGGGTGGCTCTCAGCATGGAGCAGGGCTGGAGGTGGCAGCATTTTTTTAAAGGAAGGGCTTCTTGGGAAGTGATACCATTCACAGGAAGCCCAGGGCTCTCCCAGCTAGACTTTCAATGTAAATTTGAGCCAGTCCTCTTTCTTTTTTATGAATAGGCTTTTTTTTTTTTTGTAATGAGAGGAAACAACATCTCATCCACTGCTGTGTGAGACTCTGGGGACAGGAGTGCTTTTTTTGGATGGCAAGTGGTAAGGGTCAGAGGGTGCCTTTTCCAGAAAGGGATCTTGAGGCCTCTGGCAATCATTTATCTAGAAGGTCCACAAAGGACTAATTCAGCCTTACTGGGGCTGCTGCTGGTGTGATTATGTCAAACGTGGCAGCACCATGGTTTTTTAGTGGAAAGGTTTTTAGAGGCTTTTAGAAGAATCTGGAGACTTAGTTCTGGTATTAATTAGTTGTGTGACTTTGGGGAAAGTATTCTTCCTTGGCCTCAGTTTGCTCATTTGCAAAACGAGGCAGAGTTGAACTCCTAGCTCTTGACAGTCTTACGTTCTGTGATTGATTCTTTTCTCCATAAGTAGTGGCTGGGATGCAACAGAGAGCTATTCTAGAAATGCTTTTGTCCTCCTCAGTCAGAAAAAGGAAACTAGTTTCATTTCTGCCAAGTTCAAGTGGCTTTGTTCATCTTTTCATCCTTGTTTATCTTTTACTCCATTTCCCCAGTAAAGTCAACTTGACCAGGTCACTCTTGGGCACGTGTGTAGATGATGATGGCACTTGGGACTCACTGCTACAGAGAGGAGGATGTTTCAGGCACTATGGACTGATTCCTGTCACCTGTGCATTTTCCATTGTTCTTTGCTTAGCTCAAACTCTGAACAGAGTCAAGCTGAGGAATTCTTGAGCCCACTCAGTATTAGACTCCCTTACACTTAACTCCATAGTCACACTGCTCTGTATCATTTAAATAGTAACTTCTGGTCTACTGGAGGACCTAGCCTGTGACGAGTCCAACATTCCAGACCCTACCTATGGCTCCTCTTGGGATACAGTAATGTATGGATTTTAAAAAGGTGTGAGTTTTTAAAAAAATACAACAGATAATTGGAGACAATTTTCTGACTTGGTTGCAGCAATGACTAATGATAGTAAGTATGGTTAATAATACATTTATCTAGCACTATACTGTTTATTATAAGGTACTTTCACATACATTATGTTATTTAGGGTTATGCTAAATTAGCTTGGGGCTGGAGAAGCTGATGTTAAAATGTTTCTTGTGACTGTGTATATTCCAAAGGGGAGAGGTCGAGTACAAAGAAATGCCTCGGCAAGTGAATTAGCTGAATTAGGCTGCATTATGGAAATAAATTGTGTGGAGTTCAGAGGTCCTAATAAGGGAAGAGAGACCTTAGCTGAAACGAAAGGGATAGCTTAGACACATTTCTGTGTGTCTCGCAACAGGATGACTTAATTTTAGCTTTATAGAAAGGCCTTGTTCCTTAGAGTCAGTGTACATTTGTCTGTAACAAGGACAGTATTGCTTAGGCCAGGAAATAGAAGAGTTGGATGGGGAAATTGGTTAGTCTCCTCTTCTTTTCATTTTCAGTCCTTAAAATATTTATTCACAGGATCTTCCTTGTTAACACAGACTCTCATCACAGCCATGCTGCCAGCGTTAGAAACATAAGGAAGGGCAGCTCTTGTGTCTGAGTTCTGTTCTTGATTAATATTCCTGCTGTCAGGTTTCTTTTTGGTCTTGTATTATTTCTCAAAGGCCCTGAGAATGTGGACTGAAAGAGGTTTCTATGACTGAAGCAGCACCATCTCACACCTAATTTCAAGCCGGAGGTGCTGAGGAGGGTTCTCAGGGTCAGTAATCACCAAGATTAGCATACCATCATTAAACTCCTTGCAGAATATCAATGGTGTTTACCATTTATATCAATACTTATTTCTTCAAGCATGGCTAGTCCCCTTGTGCATATTATTTTGGTAGTTGTGGGTGACAGGAAATGAATTTACTAACTGATTATGCTGTTTACCAAAAATCACCCAGCCAAGTTAGTAGCAGGTGTGGCTTAAGAACTTTGCTGCCACAGTGGGAATTGGGGCTTAAGCAGGAAGAGATTCTCATAGCTATTGAAGTCCTAAAATCTATGTTTCTCAGCAAAAGAGTTAAATTGCCAGGTAATTTGACTGATTTTCTCTGTAAAACTGGTGGTCTTAAAATAGTGGCCCTTTACCTCCCTTGTATATAGTTAATATATTGTCTCTGCCTTAGAAACTTAAAAAGATCCCATTTTACATATCTTGTCTAATCGTGTAGTTCCTGATGTTTTTGTGTGAGTCTGTGTCAGCAACTCTTGATTGGGCACTGAACTTAGTGAGGCATAACATATGCAATTTAATCCTTGATGTATATGCACATAAGGCCAGCTGGATTTAGGCTGGACATTTGGCAAATAACAATTGATGTTATCCCGAGAGCTCCAAGCTACTGGTTTTTAGTCAGTAATACTGAGTCCCATTCTTTTTTTAGGGTTGCAATTTGCTATTTGATTTTCTGCCGTCTTTACAATATATTAGAAGTCTGATTTTTCGCCAGATATGGTTTACCTGCTTTTGGGTCACTTTTGTTTGATTTTCTTATTTCCTCCCTTCTTGCTGAAAGTGTAGAATGGCACATATTCAAAACAGTTCTGAACTTTTTTTGACACCTTTTAGAACTAACCGAACATACACCAGTATGTTCTATTTGCTCTGTGATGGATTTGTTGTAGAGAAAGCTTGATGAGTTAAGAAGTAGGCTTTTTGTGTCTCTCCACCCTCCTTGATTTCAGACTAGCCATACCTCCTCATCCCCATCTGTTGTCTGGAGCACTAGTAACGACTCCTGCTTGGAATTGATGTCAGTGGGTATTGGGTACAATGAGGGATCCAGCCATCTCCTAACAGTTTATCAGATTGACTATGTTCCTCTGTCAGCAGTCTAGGGAGACACAAGGGGACGATGTTTATATGGGCCTCAGCAGTAAGGTATGACATTCCTTTTTAGTTTGTTTTATTTTTCCTCTCAAGGAAATTTGCATCTTTCATTGTTACAATCTTTTGTGGGCATCTATTGTAAAGAGAAGTGGCATTGCTTGGTAGGTTAAACAACCCACAGACAGCCCTGGGATTTAATATTTATGATGCTAGTTTAGCTCATGGCTTGCTAGGGAACCGGGAAAATTATTTAACTTTTTCCTATCTCCATCTTCTCAATGAAACAGGACACATGGAAACAAAACATTTTAATCCTCTGAATAAGTATATGGTCACTTAAATACACTTAAACACTAGTGAAGCTGGACAAAGCTGATCAAACCTGGCAGATGACCAATATATTTTTACCTCATACTCAGAAACTGACAAACCTTAACTTCTTTTCACCTTTCTTGATAGCCATTATAATCCATTCCTCTAATCATTTCTGTTGCTTTTGTCTGGATCCTCACTCATGCCTGTATTCCCTTCTAATGTACAGCCTATGAAATTGGACACTGACTATTACCACAGGCCCTGTCCACACGCAGCAGAGAGGAAAGATGCACTTGCCAGCTTTTTCTCACCATGCACCTATTAGTGCGACCCAGGATGGGGCTTGCTTTTAAGTAACAGTATGTTGCTAGCTAGCTCCTACTCACGGGACAATTCAGAGGGTCTCTAGATTTTTGTCCCTTTGCCATAAACATGCCACCTTCGTCATTGTATTTGTGGGATTTGTCATGTGTCCCTCCCCTCTGTAGGTACTCCTCTGAAGATTCTTCTCTGTAACTTTCCAAGTGACCTTGACCCAACTCCAGTTATTCTAATCATTCTAGTGACACCTTTTGTCTTCCTTTCCCAATCCAAACATTTCTCAGACTATTTGGCTCTTTAAAGTATACCTTTGTGTGTTACATGTAGGTAATTTGGTAAGAGTTTGGCTGGGTTGCTTGCTTTTGCGTTTGTTTAATCTCCCCCATTAGCAGGAGTACTTTTTATTTTTTACAGAAAGGAGTAGTTCTTTTTTTTTGGTAATTCCTGGCAGAGCGTAATACAATACCATACATGCACATTAATTGTTTAATATGTGCCTGGATAATGCTGATGGACTGACTGACAGAGCTGACTTTTTCCCCTTTTTTTTCCCTTTGATAGCCCTGTCTTTGTTCCCTTGAGGTCTCATGAATACAGTTTCTATGTCTCCTGAGTCCATTAGGAGAATCCCCTGTCTGTTTTTTGAAATAATCAGAGGAGAGAGGCAGTTTTAGCTCCAGCTCACACAATTTTTTTTTGTTAAATTTCCACCACAAAGAACTGGTCAATAGAACTGCAGCCTGTTCTCTGCCCAAAGTATCTGCTCCCTTTCATCCCAATGAGGAAATTATGCTGTTGGATCTTGGTCTTAATCTCCTGGTAGACATCTGGACAGGCCTACTTTCTTTTTTTTCCCTTTTTAAATAGTATGTAAAAAATTTCTTACAGTGTTATTAGCTAGTGATTCACTTTCCATTTTTCTCCCTGTAAGTATTTTTCAGTGGGTAGCTCATTGCCATCATGCCTCATTGAAATTACACCTTCTCCTGGTCTTTCTTATCTTTTTTAGTTTTATTTTTTTTCAGATTTACTGAAGTATAATTGACAAAGGAAATTGTGAGATATTTAAAGGGTACACATGATGGTTTGATATATGTCCACATTGTGATAGGACCCCGCACATCATGTTAATGAACACATCTGTGGTCTTTCATATCTTTTGTTAAATTGAGAGTATCTTGTCTCAGGTACTCCTGCCAATAATTGGCTGAGTGGAAATAAAGAGACTATGGATGTGGAGAGCAGTGGTTCCCAAACTTTTTTTGTGAAAGATTCCCTTGGAAGCTTGTTATAATGCAGATACCTTGCTCTCTACACAAGGTCTGAGTAGGTATACGACAAGGATGGAGATTTGCATTTATTGCAAACTCCCAAGTAATTCTGATGCCAGTGATCCTTGGACCCTACTTTAAGAGGCATTATTTATTAGCTAAAGTTTTGTGGGAAGTTGGTTCAAATGTTCATCCTGTCTGGCATGACTGCTCTGTGGGCAGGGCATTTAGTCTTCTGGTAGCACTTCAGTGTTTATGTAGGTATAAAATAATGTGGCTGAAATTAGAGGTTGAAGGCCCCAAGTTATTGTGAGTTGGCTTCAAAGATTTGGTGACTTGTTTGGTGACTGGGATCACCTTCCAGTCCTTCTATATCCCACTCCCTTCCTTCTAGCCTCTAAGATCTTCAGGAACTAATAAAAGGAAATATTGACACATAGTTATTGCATGCTAACTTAACTCTGTTTGCAGGACCTTGTTTTAAATGCTCTTGGGAATTTATTCATTCTTAAATCCATTCAGCAGGCGGTTATCCAATGCTATTATGTTTCAAACACTGTGACAGGCACTGGAGAGTCAAAGATAAATAAGAAACATTCTTTGCCTTCAGTTGCTCATAGTTTAGATGAGACAGGCAAGAAAAAACTAAATTGCAACATGACATGTGAAGCAACATTTGAAACAAGCATAGAGGACAGAGGATCTTTTATTTCTAGTGCAATTAAGAAAAGCTTCCTAGAGGAGGTGACATTTCAGCTGGGCCATGAAGGAGATACCTTAGTTCCCTAAGAGCAGGGACCCTTGTTTGTCTTGTTTTCTATTCTAGTGCCTCCAAAAGAGCCTGGCTTATAGTAGATGTTCAATGAACATGTGTGAATGAATGAGTAGGAGTTCATAATATGTTATAGGAAGGAAGGAAATTTAAGCCATAGGAAATGATATGTGCAAAAGCACAGAGTTACTTCCTCTTTCACAGGAAAGCATCTCAATTGTAACTTGGAGTCACTTGCATAATATTATCAGGGGCAGATTTCATCATATTGTTTTCCCTTAGCAAGCCAAGTAAAACTGAAGGAATGCCCTGTCATTTCTGGGCTGTTTTTAAGAAAACTGCAGTTGCCCACGAATCCTTGATAGGGGGCTTGTGAGATGCTGTTCTCTGTGTTGTCCCAAGGAGGGCCCACACTATCAAGGACAGATACAAAGAACATTGATGAGAGTGATCAGACATTAAATATAGAAAACAAAATAGCAGACTTTCTACCTTCAACCAGAAGATGATTTTTAGTGGTTCATAGGATGGTTGCTACTCTGTTAAGGTCCACAGCAGAACTGATGAAATGTGATGCTATCCTATCTTTTTCCTTTTCTTCCCTGCTTCCAAGTCTCTCCCTTCACCTACCCCACCCAAGCTTGCCTCCTTCTAGAGTACTCCAAGCTCTAAAACAATTCCTTCTATAATTTAAAATGTTTGTTGTATCAGAGAAGGTGATATCCATGAGGGAATAAAGAAGAAAGCAGTTCCATGTAAGAGGTTCATACTGAAGTGTGTTTGGCTCATAGACTCAACTTGATGTGGGGGAAGAGGATGGGTTGTAAAAAAGAACTTGTTTCCCTAACTTGGTCTGTATCTGGTGGGGTATGTCCCAGTGTTTTTAAGCAGTGGCCTTTCACATATTCCTTGCCCAATTTTTGGCCTCTTCCTCACCCTGCCCCATCCAGAGAACTGGGGTTCAGTGTCTTGCTACCCTACTTGTTGACCCCCCAGGATAAGTCTGCCTCTAAGGTGCTTAGGTGCAGCATTGTTGCACCTAATCCTCACAGCGTTGTTGTGAGGATTAAATCCAAAGGCTTGGAGAGGACTCCTCCTATTCTAGGCACCAGCAGTTTTCTTTGTTTACTCAGATCTTTGCCTGTTAAACAGGGAGGGCATGGCTTACACATCTGGCAGTTCATGGTGTTCAGGGGACTTTGACCTGTTGCCAGCCTGAGATCCTGAATGGGAGGGTTTGGAAAATCTCTAGGTTGGCTGTGATTCCTTTCCAGTAGCTGCTGGAGGAAATGAGAGAGGGAAGAAGATTGGAATGGGTCTTGTCTTGGGCCAGGTGGTTCTGAGGAAAGGGAATGGATGGCAGGAGCCAGGAGGTTAGAGTGGGCTGGCCTGTTTGGTAAAAACAGTTCAAGCTATGCCCTGTGGGTAGGTGTTTAGGTGGGTAGAAGATGGAGAATCAAGATTATCTGGAGGAGAAAAGAAGCATGAGCCCTTTCTAATTCCATCCTGATGCTTTCAGTTTCACTATTTCCATCATACATTAGTGGTGGCATAAACTCAGAGTGTATTTTGCTTGTAAATTGAATCTCCTTTGCCAGTCGACCAGCTGTGTTTGCAGAAAGACTCTGGATGACTGTGCTCTGGCTGTTGCTAGCAAATAGACATTTCATTCAGGTGCTGATTAAATAAGGCACAGAGTTGGATTGCACATTAAGGTCCTTAACTAAGGCTCTGGGAGCCCTGGGTAAACACTTATTAGATGTTCTAGGTGCAGAGCATTAGGAGAGGCTGCTGGATATGAGGGGCTTTCTTCAGAAATCAGGTTGAGGGAAAATAAAAGTGATGAAAGACTTTTAGAGTCTTGATCTTCTTTCTAGATTAATCAGATCTAAGTTCCTGGCATGTACACAGAAGAGCTAGACAGGCTTCTTCATTGGTGTTCACTTGCCAAATTCTTGCTGTGACCTCGTAGAGTTGGATTGGGACACAGCAGGAAGCCTAAATGGGGCAGTAGAAATGCCTCTTTTCCTAGTGCAAGTTCAGCTTAGTGGATTGAGCTTTTGCACTATATTTCCTGAGTTTGTATTTGAGCTTCATTGCTGTATGACCTTAGGCATGTCACTTAACAGCTCTGAACTTCAGTTTCACTCATCTTTAAAATGGGAATAATAATAGTACCTACCTGATAGGGTTGTTGTGAGGATTAAATGAAATAATTTAAATAAAGCATGTAACAGAAGGTCTGGCTCACTGTGAGCATGCAACAAGTGTTAGCAGTTTTCCATAGTAGTAGTATTGCTGCTATGTATTTCAAGGTGGCAGTGTCACATTGGATAAGAGTACAGACTCTAGAGTCAAAAAGGCCTGGGTTCAAATCCTACCACTAGCTGTGTAACCCTGCACAACTTACTTAACCTTTCTGAGCCTAGGTTTCCATATTTGTGAAATGGAATAATAATCATATTGTACCCTGCAGGGCTATTGTGAGGGTTAGAAAATACGAATAAAGCACATAGTAAACATGTAACAAGTTTTAGCTCTGATGATGATGCTCTGATGATGATGGTAGTAGCTGCTGTTTCAAGTTTGGGTTTTTGATGTTGGGATAATAGAGATTAGATATAGGAAGGCAGCTTTAAGAAGTTTACCCAAGAAGAGCTCCCCTGGCATCTTTGTTTCAAGCAGCAGGCAAAAATATTGGTTTCATGAAGCTGGTACATAATTTCTGGAGAAGTGGTTGGCTATTTGAGGCCTAAGGAGAGTTTTGTGGTTAATTGGAAAGTTTCCTTAAATAACCCATTTTTTTCTGAAGAATTTGGATGGCTCTCATTGGTAGGAAGCTTGGCTTTCCAGAGACCTCTGGGTTTAATTATTGCTGCTCTTCATCAATGGGCTGGCTCGATGGTGCAAGCTATCTTGAGATGGTAGCCTAGGAAACCAATGAGTACATAACAGAAATATAAAAGGAGTGGTTTGGGGTGGGTGGGCAAATGAAAATTTTTTCACTCTTTCATTATATTTCTTTTGATTGAGAGGAGTGCATCATTCTCAAGTGCCACCTGTTTACCAGGGTTAGGTAATTATTGGAAGAGGAAGAACTGCTCCCAGGGCTCCTAGGAGAAAGGCGGGTTTAAAGTACACCAGTATCTTCACTGAAGGAGAAGCACAGTTTGGTGGAAAATGTGCTGCTCGGGGGAGTAGATTTTCATTGTTCCTTGCCTTATACATCTACAAATGGACAGAAAAAAGAAACTCAGACAATTCTTCCTCTATCTCTAGGATATGGTAAACCTCATTTTCAAGACCAGCTACTTCTTTTCAGAGCTGACTTTGCTCTGGGGCCTAAGCCACCAGTAAGTAGAGGAAGGCCCCTTTTATGTACAGCCTTATAGAGCTGAAGCCTTGGTCACGTGACTTTACTACCTCACCCCACCAATGCCACTGGAAGGCTTCCATGCATATTCTCAAGCATTGTGGGTGAATAGACAGATAGTTCTTTAGTTTTAGAGTTGAGAGAAATGAGAAGGCTAAGGTCATGTTTTCTATAATTATCCTGGTTCCCCAGGAGAGCTGACTTAGAGGGCATTTCTACAACAAATAGCAACACAAAGAAACAACTTTTAGAAATAAGCTGTGGAAGGACATTTGTTCCAAGACCTAGGGGAGGTTGTAACAAAGGGTCCTCTTCGTATCACCACGGTTGCTTGTCGGTTGGTTTACATTTGTTAAGAGTTGCCTTTTTTAAGTCCCAGGCACTTGAGCGTGTACAGGCCTGTTGCTGTACTTTGTTCTCTGCACCCTACAGGAATGTGGCTGAGGGTCATGTGCATATGTACCTTATTATCTTCAGCACTTTTATATCCAGCCCCTCAAATTCCTGCCACTGCAGGCTGCTGCTTTACATAAGCCTTTCTCCCTATTTCCCAGGGCTCCCAATCCCAAAAGGAATATTAGGGCACCCAGAGGAAAGGGAATGCATTTACCTTTAGATTTCCATTCTGCTGCACGGCAGCTCACGGGACTATCCAGTTCGGCTCTCTTCAGAATAGCCGTGCAAGCTAGCACCAAGCCAAGGTCAAGTTTGTCTGTGGGGTTTCTGGCCAGTGAATGAAGAGAATGGATTGACCCCCAGCCCTGTGGCTGCCCTCCCTGGGCAGGTACCTCAGAGGGGTGCTGTCTTGGGCACAGGAAGTCAGGGGTGACTTTTAGGCTAAGGCTGCATTAGATTTGTCATGAAAAATGTGAAGCCTGCTGAAACACAGGGGCTCCTCACTAGTTATGTGATACTTGACGACACTTCCCAGCTGGTACTGTGTTTGCTCAGATGGACACATGTAGAAACCAGGCTAGGATCATCTTCCTAAATTTCTTACTCTCTGCTTGGGTCTGGCCTGAAAAACAATTTGCAAAGTACACCATGGTCCACACCTATTTTTTTTATCACCCTTTTCCATGGTTAGTTGTAGCAAACTGAGGATTAATTCTGGCTCCTCACACTTACTTGGTTATTACTTTACCTTGGAATTGGGTTCTCACTTTCCAGTCATAACTGTCCATTGATGTTAAGGACAGTTGGTGCCACTGTGCATTTAGGGTCCCCCTCAGATTTTTTTAACACTGTTAAACTGGAACAGGGTCAGATGAACAGAGGAGAGTGAAATTTAGGAGGAAGAGTTAGGAGTAGGAGTGATAAAAATACTTGTAACATTTTTGAGCATATATTATGCTCTAGGCACTGTACTTTATATACTGCCTGTATATTACCTTGTTTATAGCCTTCCATGAAGGTCATTTTTGTTTTATCTAATTCTTTCCCTTGATTTTAGCCTAATCCAGCTTTGGTTAACTATAGATATTGGATAAAGTATTCTAGCATTACTATCTTAGGTTGTTGAAATAGCAGAGTGATGCCAGGTCAGAGCTTAAAGAACCTCAGAGACTATCAAGTATGACTTCTCCCTCATTTTTCAGATGAACAAGCTGAGACACAGAGAGGTGAAGAGACTAACCCAAAGTCACACAGCTAAATCGAAGCAGAGCTGGGTCTCCTGACTACCTGTTCACTGTCTTTCTATAATACCACACATGGCCTCTTTCCACCCCTAACCATTCCAGCATAAAAGGACTTGGACTCTGATTCTTGCCCACTGGTAGAGAAACAGAAATCTTGTGTTTTTTGAACATCATTGTCTATTGTAGCCTTGGAAGTACTCTTATGACTGCAGGCTACCTCTCTACCTGATTGTTATAGCAACTGTTTTTTCAATGTTTTTCTATCCTTGCTTCCTCTCTTCTACAGAGGAGCTTAGCCCTAATACCCTGGTTGCTGGTCGTTTGCCTTGGGCAGGTAGTCTAGGGAGGTATGTGCTCAATGAGCCTATGTGTAGAATTCAGTGTGTTCTGCTATGAAATAACAGTTGTTTGGAAATGGGACCCATTTAACTTGAAATGTAACTGAAATCATCACTTCCTTCCTCCAAGTAGAGGTGTGCATCTGATCCTAGTGAAAAGAATTGTATGAGGCTTCTGGGCAAGGAACCAATATCAGAACCCAGAAACTTTGTCTAGCAGAAGTGACAAAGGCCAAAGAGGGGGAAGAAATCAAAATAATCTGCCATCCCAGTGTGAGAGAGGTCAGTTCATCTTGGTAAACAATGAAGGGTAATGGAAAGAGCACCAGATTAAGTGTCAGCTAGACCTGGGCCTTGGTTATAGAGTTCATCACTGACTGGTTGGCAGAACCTAGCTAGTAGTTTTGGCTTGTCAGGAGCCTCAATTTTCTTATACAATAAAACATATAATATAGTAGCTAGGAATGCAGGCTCTGTAGCCAGACTGAACAGGTTCAAATCCCCGCTCTGTTGCTTTCTAGCTATGTGGTCTTGGGCAAGTTAATTGACATCTCTGGGACTGTTTTCTTCTCTATAAATTGGGGCTAATAGTATCTGCTTTATGGAGTTCTTGTGAGGATTAAATGCATGGCTACAAGTAAAGTATTTAGAACAGTGTCTGGTATATAGCAAGTGCTTAGTAAATATGAGTGATGGCTGTTATCATCTGCAAGATAGGGGTGACTGTTGCCCTTCTTTACTTATAGGGTAAACATGAGCATCAAGAGAAATTGAGCATATGGACAGTGAGTTCTATCTAAATGGGAAGAGTCATCTTTTGAGAGCATGAACATTCAAATGTTTATTACCCCATTGTTTCAGGGATCAGATATTCATGGATATTTCTTTAGCAATACAGCAAAAGGGAAGAATGGTTGGTTTATGTGTTATATAAATGTTGAGGCCATCAAGCAATGCATATCATGCTTTTTCCCTTCAAGTGTACTCAAGGGTATTTGAAAGCCATGCATTCCAAGTAAAGTGATTGGAAGATTTGAAATGAAAAACAATGATACTCTTCTCTCATTGCTGCTGTCTTAGTTAATGACACTGCAGTCCATCTGGTGACTCAGGTTAAATCCTTTGAAACCCCGACACATTTCTATTCCACTCTTTTCCTCCCATTGTCACAGTCTGAGTCATCTTGATTCTGTGATTCATTATGTCTTCCATCTGTTTCTTCCTTTTCTTCTTTGATTCTTGTCCTCTAATTCATTGGTTGTTTATCGTCATCATCACCACCACCGTCATCGTTGTCTTCTTCTTCTTCTTCTTCTTTCTTCTTTCTTCTTTCTTCTTCTTTCTTCTTCTTCTTCTTCTCCTCCTCCTTCTTCTTCTTCATCATCATATTCATCATCATCATCATCATCATCATCATCATCATATCATCATCATCTGGCTTATTACAGCAGCTTCCCTTCATGTTCTCTCCACCCTTTATATAGCTGTCAGAATGATACAAGTAAAACATATGTTGGGTTATGCTATTCTCTTGTTCAAAAACCATTGATAGTTACCTATTGCCTTACAACTTACGCATATACAGCAGGTCCTTGAATAATATCATTTTGTTCAATGCCATTTGTTATAACAGTAATGAGATGTCATAGGAACTTAACTCTCGTTTATATCAATTAGCCTAGGGTAACATTGGTTTTGTTATATGTTGTTTAACTGCAGTTCCAAGAATCTATCCATAACATTAAGTGAGGACTTAATGTACCTTATACTGTCCTAGACAACTTTGCTAATCAGTCATAGGCATGCTTTCCCAGTGAGTCTCCATGTAGGTTCAGATATTTTTTAGCATAGCATTTTAGGCAGCTACTATCAATCACTTAGAATTGGTGCATAGGCTAGGTCTGGCAAGTAGATAAACCCTTTAAAGAAAGTCTGAACTCTTTATGGTAGAATTTGGGATCTTCTGTGATTTTGGCCTTAACCTTTCTTTCCAGCCTTGTCCTCTAGTACATAATTCCATATGTGTACCATGCACTTCCATGCTTCTCTGAGTTTATATTTTCATTCATGCTATATCCTCATCCAGAAATGTCCTTTCGTTTCTCTTCTTGTTTAAATGCTAGAATGCTAGTCATCATTCAAGGCTTAGCCCAGACACCCTCTCTTGTGAAGCTTTCTTCAAGTCTCCATGCCAAATTTAGGTACTCTTGTCTATTTTAGCATTTTATTCTTCCTTGTATTTCATAATTGTTTATGTACCTTTCCCACTCCTTATATCATGTATTCCTTGAATGTAAGGTCTGTGTTTTTAATTTTTCTACAGTATCTAATGCATACTAGATTCCTAATTTAAAAAGAATTGAGTCTAGTCCAGTCCCTTTATTTTTTCAGATGAAGAAACTGAGGCTTAGAAGAAAAGGTCATGAGATCATTTTGGGATTTGTTGAGTTTCAGATGTTTGAGACATTAAGGCTGGAATGTCCAGCAGGCAGCTGAGATGCAGTTAGGGCTAGAAATGTTGATTCAGGAGGCATTTGTTTAGAAAAGATAGAGGATGAGATGAGAACATCATGTAGTCTAGGAAGGAGAAAGAAAAAATATATTCTGTGGAATGTCTACTTTGTGGGGGCAGAAAAAAAGACTGAGTGATGTAGTCATTCAAGAAGTAGAAGGAGAGACCCAAGTGAAGAAGGAGTTTTGGGAAACAGGGGCTGGTCCTGTGTCATATGATGCAGAGAGGTTGAGATCAAGGAAGACTATAGGAAAGGCAATTGGAATTGGCTAGTACAGGCAGTGGGTCTGTGGCCAGCCACCTATCCACTTCTTCTAAATAGTTACCCTGGAAATATTTGTGTGTGAAGAATTGAGTGCAAGGAAGTTTATGACATCAGTTTGGTAAATAGAATGCTGGGAAACAGCCAACTAGTAGCAGAATAATAAATCTGGCCAGCAGAATATTATGCAGCTTTTACAAAGGGGGCTAATCTCTGTATTCACTTTGTAAGCTATTCACAATATATCAAAATTAAAAAAAAGAATAATATGTATGATAGAAACCTATTTTAAGAAAACAAACTTTTTTATCTAAGCATGTTTATGAGCACATTGTAAAAATGTAGAAGAATATACAGTAGACCCTTGCACAACACAGTGTGAACTGTGCATGTCTACTCATATGCAGATTTTTTTCAGTAAATATACTGTCAGTCCTCCATATCTTGGGATTTTGCATCCATGCATTTAACCAACCACGGATCAAAAATACTGGTTTTGATCTGCAGCTGGGAATCAGTGAATATGAAGTGCCAACTGTGTACATTGTTCTATGCCATTTTATAAACTTTAAAAAAATTTTTTCAATTACAGTTGACAAACATGTCATTTTATATAAGGGACTTAAGCATCCACAGATTTTGGTATCTGCATGGTGGTCCTAGAACCAATCCCCCTGTGGATACTGAGGGATGACTGAGTTTTGGGGGAATCAAAAGGTATCTGTTGATTTTCAACTGTGTGGGGGGTTGTTCAAGCATCAACTATATACCATATAGTGCTTACTCCTGAGTGATTAGGGGAAGGGGACACTCTCAGTTTTTACTTAACACATTTCTGTATCATTTTGAATTTGGTGTAGTACACATTTCTTCAGTAATTAAGAAAAAAATTAACAAAAGATCAAAGATGATTGGGAACCTGGGAGAAAAGTTTCCATAGAAGAGATTTGGTGGATGAAGGAAGCCAACTTACAGAAGATTTGGCAACTGAGAAAACATGTGTTTGGTAGGCTGTGCTTACAGGAGCCTTGCTGCCTGTGTGGCTGGTAGGGACAAGGCAGGGGGCATGGAGAGAGGACTGCTGGAATGAGGCAGCCACTCCTGGCCAGGAGGTTCAGCTTAAATTGGAGGGGATAAGTAGAAGAGGAGAGAATTGGCAAGAGGCAGAGTGCATGAAGCGGGTAGGACTGGCAGGGCGCTGAATAACAGAGGGAGTGGAAAGCACTCACAGCTGTAGGGAAGCATCAGTGTGAGACACAGAGTAGGGCAGTTTAGGAGCTTCCTAAAATAGGATGAGATCTCAGGCCAGTTAAGCATCCAACAAATGGAATGGTTGGGGCATAGGCTGGACATCCTAATTGACTACTCTAACTGAAGGTTAAGGAAGTACCTTTTTATTTAAATTTTGGTCGCCAAAAATGTTTTGGCAGTGGCCGATTTATTTTAATGGCTCAGAGAATAGTCTGATGAATTACCAAAAGGGAATTTGTGTAGCACTTGGAAGCCTCTGAGTTGTCTACTGCATCTGTCACCAAGTTTGGGACTAGAAGTGGAGATGGAGAAGGTAGAGGCCAGGAGTCCTCAACCCTGGCTGCACATTACAGTCACTAAAGAATCATTTAAAAAACACCAATACTTGTTCCCTTCACCCTATTTTTATATAGTTGTTTGGGCTGGGTCTTGGGCATCAGTATTTTTTAAAGCTCTTTAAATGATTCAAATGTGCAATGAGGATTAGGAAACACCTAGTGTAGAAGACTGGATTAAATGTGTTCTGAGCCTAAATGGGCCCTTGCAAATGTGTGTGTGTGTGTGTGTGTGTGTGCATGCACATATTTCTTCCTCTGTATTCCCAAAGGCTTTGGGTAGGTGATTACTAGTAAGGCGCTCATCCCATTGCATGCTAGTTAGTTGTTAGTCTGTTGGGAGAGATCTGAGATCTAAAATGTAAGATTCATGAATTCCTCAATAATAGTAACTTAGTGGGCTCACAGCAAGGCTAGGTTCCCACTCATCCTGACTCATACAGCTTGTAGGACAGATGCCAGCAGTAGGCCTAGAGTGTTCCTTTTCCAGTACAGAGAAAAGCCCCTGGCACCTAGGTGTTTAATTATTGTCACTTGAAGTGACAAGGAGCTTTGTTTTCTTGTGCAAACCTTTTTTTAAAAAAAGTTCAGAAATGGTAAAATCTGACATATTCAAAAAGTCTTGTAGGAGAGAGGTTTGAGGAGAACTGCCTAGCATGCAAAAGGCTTATGATAAGGCATGCCCTGGGTGGTGAATCTATACCACTCAACATTTATTATGCAATTATTCCGGGTCTAGCATCGTACTAGGGACGTACTAGGGACTGTGAGATACGTGAGAAATATCAAGTATGGTTTCTGCTCCCCAGGGAGCTAATTATCAAGGCTCATTTGTAGTCTAATTGCTGCATTTTTTTTAGGTATGCAGAACTTATGACAGAAAAATGCTAGAGATCAAAGGCCCTTTTGAGTTCCTGTAGTTCAAGCCCTTCATTCATTTTGTAGCTAAGGAAAGAAGCCAAGAATAGGAAGCTACTTGCCCAAGGTGACACACTGGGAATGACAGGGCCAGAATAAGCTGCCAGGTTGCCTCCATTCGAGGGCCCATTACACTGTTCTGTCAGTCAGTTGAAGGACAAAGGAACCTAATGGCTTATATTAAAACTTTAATGAGAATTCCATTTTGTGCTTTATGCTTCCAGATTTCCTTATGGTGAAGGAGGGGGGTTTGGATTTTAGTCTTTCTTAAAACCTTGTCTGGAGAAAGCCAAGATTGGTTACCACTGGAATTATAGTATAGTTCAGAACCAAGAGGCCTAGAGATGTCTAATTTCCCTTTGACTGAAATAGCTATTGACTCTAGCCCTGTGGTCTGTGTCTAATTATGTCACTTTTCTACTCTTTCTAATGGAGTTTCCCAAGTTTAGACTGTTTATGACTTTTCTGGCTCAGTTGCTCCTTTATTTATTTATTTAAATTTATTTTTTTATGGTGACATTGGTTAAAAAAATCCAGTAAGTTTCAGCTGTACACTTTAACAGTAAAGCATATACGTGTTTACACTCTGTGTTCACCTCCCATAGTTAGATTTCTTTCTGTCACCACATATTTGACTCCTTTTACCTCTCTACCTTCTCCCTCCCTCATCCCCGCTACCCTCTGGTAACCGCTCCTCTACAGTCCATGTCCATGAGTCTCTGTTCATTTGTCCAATTGATTTGTTGCTCCTAGGTTTATATTGTTTATATCCCATATATGTGGAATATAAACTCAGTCACTCCTTTAAAAAAATAAAAACAAAAAAAAACTTTTGCAAAACTTACCTTGAAGGTAGGAGGTACCTGTTCTTATGAATGGACCTGAGAATTAGTGTAGTGGGGCAGGTTCCTAGACGTGCCAGCATTAGGCTGGTTTTTTTAGCCCTGTTCCCTGTCAGTTCCCAAGTCAGACATTTAGCTGCAACTCTGGGTCTTTCTTTGAAGAGTCAGGTGTAATTCAAGGTAGAGATACTAGATTACTTTTCCCAGAGTTCTCTTCCTACACAGACAGGTTTAGGGATCTGACAGCTCTGCCTTTTGGTTTGACAAGTTATATTAATAGTCACAGCTAATATTTAGAACACTTACCATATACCAGGAACTCTGTGGGATCAATGCTATTATTGGCAGTTCCATTTTACAGATGAGGATAATCAGATTCAGAAAGGTTAGGTAACATACCCAAGGTCACACAGTTGGAAAGTGGCCAAGCTAGTATGGACATGTAGGTTTCGATGATTCCAAAGCTAGTATTGTTAACTACTAGGCTAATAGAGCTTAGAGGCCTGCATGCAGTTCTTTTCCACAGTGGGGAGGACTGTGTTAGGACACCTGTCAGTCACTAGTACTGCAGAGTCAGATAAGTTCACTTTTATTCTCTGGTGTTCACCTTCTGCATCTATCAATGAGAGGGTTGGACCAGATGATATCAGAATCCCTTCCACCTCTGACATTTGGTGACTTTGGAAAAGTCAAAGAATTGGAGGAGAGACAAAATATATCAGAAACACAAAAATATAGAGAGTAATAGTGCTCCAGAAGCTTCCTGGATGGGTCAGTTAACCTGCTTAGGCAACTATTGATTTTCTTTTCTATTGGGAATTTATTTAAAAAATGGAGTTTCTTTTTAGTTACCTCCTTGCTCACATCAGAAATACTAGCTTTCTTAAAATGGCTATTTTTTATTTTCAGGCCTTATAGTCTCTGAAATTATTTCTATAGACCAAATAAAGACTGAAAATTAACAGAGCACTTAGAAATGGAGTGCTCATATTTATTGCCCTATGTTGGAATTACTAGAATTGGTGTTCTATTTTGCAAGAGGGCTTTGGGAGATAGTGGTTTCTAGAAGAGAAACGATCCAAACAGCAAACTGTACACATGCACCTTTTATCTCTCTTCAGAATTTAAGATACATAACTCAGTTTAGTATAGTTTACCTTTCATTTATCTGTTTTGTCATAAAAGATCATCTTGTATTCAATGACACTTAAAGTTAATAATCTATAAAACCTGTGTGTTAAAATGGTGGTTTTGATTTTTAACACATTTGAATGTTATCATTGGGGTTTGTGTGTATATTCTTGAACCCGGAGGCCCTTATTTTGGATTGCATGTGTATCAGCTTGTATCAGGCAGGGCTCTGAGGGCTGCCTGCAAAGCCAGGCTCTTGTCTCTTCTGCCCTTTAGATTAGTTACTACCCTTAGTAGGAACAAAATCACAGACCTGGGGACAGGAAGGGGAAAACCCAATAGGTGGGCTATGATGGCAGTAATGCTTGGCACATATGTTAGTGCTGCACAAATGTTAGCCTTTTGCTCACCAGTCTCAGGTTAAAGCCCTTGGGATACTCATCACTTACGGGCCGTTAAGCCAGTTTGCCCAGCAGTGTTGCCATACTGCAAGAGTTAAAAACCTGGTGGCATCCAAACCCAAGATCATTCTGTTCTTTAGCTACCAGTCCTGTACCACAAGCTGATTTTACCTTATTCTCACCTGGGTCTGGGTAAGCTTATGTGACTGTATGTTGTGACCATGAATATGCTGCTTTTCAGAAAAAGAGTGAATGAAATGAGGCCACACAGTGGCAGTAGTCTTGTGGGATTTTTTGAAATATTGCTCAGTCATTCCACAAAATGACACCAGCATTTTATTTGATTACATTGCAAACACTAACTTGGATGACTGCTGATTTGCTGATTTTCAGTCTTCTCTTCACATGATTGTTTATGTTCCCATTCTCATTTTGACCTCTGGTTTCAAGGAGAATTGAAATCCATAGCTTCATATGTGTAGTGCCTACTTTCCTCCTTCATTTCAGGAACTAGCCCCCTTTATTTATTTTTCTTCTAGCTTGGTGCAGGACTTTGGAGTCAGACAGATCTGGGTTTGAAGCTAGTTTCTGTCACTCATGAGTTGTGTGCCTTTAAGCAGGTTATTTAATCATTGTCACCCTGTTTCTCACTTGTAAAATGGGGCTAAGACTTCCATCTACCTCATCAGGTTATGGGGAGAATTAAATAAGTTAATATCTGTAAAGCCGTAAGAAAAGCGTGCAGTACATAGTAGGTGTTAAAAAATATATTAGTTACTATCTTCCCCCTTCCCCCAAGAAATGGAGTCAGTTACAAAAGCCTTTTCTTCTAACACCTCATGGAAACTCTCCTGGCATTAGTCTGCCCTAAGGGGCTGAGATTTGCCTTTTGATGGTGACCAGTAGATGTCAGGAACTCTGAATTTTATCCTAACAGGAAGCTTGAAGTTGTTAACTTGCTGCCAGTTAAAAAGTTGATAAGATTGGGGTGAAAATCTCCAGAGAAAGGTTGTGTGCTTCTGGTAATTGGTTTGTAGACAGCATGGTATGTGGTAATGAGCTATATGTTGGGTATGGGAGTTGTGTGCCCAGCCTTAGGGAAAATATGGGTATCATTGTCTCCTGTGAGATGAAGCTCCCTGACTTTTTACCCTTGAGATGGCTTGGTGTTTAATAGTTACAATCTTGAGCTCTTGGTAATAGGCCTATTAACTACTTCTTCACAATAATGATAGCTTGCACTTATTTAGCTATTACATTCTACCAGGCCCTGGTCTAAGTGTTTTACATGTACTAACTATTTCAACCTCACAAGAATTCTAAAAGGGCACAGAACAACTAAATAGTTTGTCCAAAGTCACTTTGCTAGTGATGGAGTTAGGCTTAGAAACTAGACAGTCTAACACCAGAGCCCAGGGGCTTAACCAGCTATCCTGTACAGTCTCTAGTCGTTTGTTTGTTTGTTTGTTTTTAACTTACATATTGTAATTTTTAGTTGCTGGTGTCTAGAAGTGCAGTTGACCTTTGTTCATTAGTTTTGTATCCAGTAACCTTGCTAAATGCTTTGGAATTAATTATAATTAATTTATCTGAGGATTCTTTTGGGTTCTCTCTGTTGGTAATGATAATATGTAAATAATGAGACCTTTGTCTCTTCCTTTGCAGCCATTGCAATTTTTTATATCTTTTCCTTGACTTATCATTCTGGTTAAGATCTCTAATATGATATTTAATAGAAGTGGCAATAGCAGGTACCCTTATCTTGTTCCCTGTCTTAAAAGGCAAGTTTTCCATGTTTCACCTTTAAGTGTGACATTTGCTCTAGATTTTTTGGATGATATCCTTTATCAGACTATGAAAGTTCTATTCTGAGTTTGCTAAATTGTATTTTTTTAAATCATGAATGTATGTTGCATTTTATCAAAGGCTTTTCCTTTGTCTCTTGAGATGATCACATTGCTTTTTTTCTTTAGTCTTTCAATGTGACAAATTATTTTGATTGACTTCTAATATTAAATCTACCTTGCATTCTTAGAATCAATTGCTTAGGTCATGATCCATTATGTTTCTTATTCCTGGATATGGGTTGCTAGTATTTGATTTGCTGTTTTTATAGCTATGTTCATGAATGAATCTGGCTCTAGTTTTCCTTTTTCATACTCTCTCTGTCAGATTTTTATGTTAAGTTTATGCTAGCTTCATTAAAAGGGTTGGATAGGGTTTCCTCTTTTTCTAAACTACAGTGGTTTGCATGATATTGGAATTGTTTCTTTTTTATGTTTTCATATATTTTTTAAACACATAGTTTTGCAAGTTAGCAGTAAAATATTGTCCTCAATATTATTTCTTGAATGCTTGCTAGAACCTGCTGGGAAAACTGTCTGGGCTTTGGTATCTTTGTGGGAAGATTTTGGATTATTGATTCAATTTCTTTAATGATGATAGGAATTTTCAAATATTCTGTTTATTCTTTAATCAATGTTGGTAGTTTATGTTTTTCCAGAAATGTGACTATTTTGTCTAAATTTTCAAATTTAGTGGTTTAGAATTGGTAATAGCCTCCTAAGATCAAAACTGCTTAAAACACTCTAAAACTACAAAAATGCTAATTTGAAAACAGTGAACATCACATGCTCAATGCAGCATTATTTACGATAGCCAAGATATGGAAACAACCTAAGTGTCTATCCATGGATGAATTTTTAAAGAATTCTTGCCATTTAAGACAACATGGATGAACCCCAAGGGCATTATGCTAAGTGAAATAAATCAGAAAAAGACAAATACTGTATGATTTCTCCTATATGTGGAAACAACAACAACAAAAAAATACCTAAGTTCATAGATATTGAGAACAATTGGTGGTTGTCAAGAGGTGGAGATTCGGGAAGGTGAAATGGGTGAACTGTTTTTGCTTTTGTTTATATTTAGTTTAAAAAAAAAGACTTTTTAAATAAGAAAAAGAAGCTGCAGATATTAAAAAGATTTTTCATCCATAATAGTACTTATTTTTTAACAATCAGTCTCATCAGAAGTTTGTTTTATTTATCTTTATAGCAAATTTGGGTTTTGTTAATCTTTTCTATAGTATGTTAGTTTTCTAATTTCTGCTTATTTAAAACATTGTTTTATCCTTCATATTCTGAGTTTTCTTGTTCTTTTTCTAACTTAATTTGGATGCTTAGCTTATTTATTTTCAGACTTTCTTATTTGACTATAAGCATTAAAGGCTAATAATTGGTGCTCCCTATTGCTTTAGTTAGATCCCACAAATTACTGTATATAGTATTTTGTTGTTCATTTCCAAGTATTTTATAATTTCCATTTTGATTTCTTAAACCATGGGCTATTTAGAATGATTTTTTAAAATTCTAAACATTTATTTAGTTATCTTTTTGTTATCAATTTCTAACTTATTGACATTGTGATCAGAGAAAGTGGTCTGCATGGTCTATTTCTTTGAAATTTTTTAGACTTGTATTGTGGCCCAGCGTGGCTCCAATGTCTTCTGGATCAACCTTGTTAATTTTGCTGTTCTTTGAAAGCCTTGCCCAATTTTTGTCTGTTTACTCTTATCAATTATTGGGAGAGTTGTTAAAATTTACCATCATAAAGGTGGATTTATCTATTTCCTTTTTTAGTGCTGTCAACTTTTAGTTTATATATTTTGAAGCTATGTTATTAGGTATAGTAAGTTACTTTTTACATTTCTTTGTTACATCCATTGATCAAATGTTCAATATACGGGTTCCCATTGCAATTTAGCCTGTAGTTAGATTAATAAGGGTGACTTGGTGAAAATAAAAGCATCCCTTTATGTGGCCTGGGTAAATTGGATTTTGAGCTCCAGGGAAGAAACTTATTTAAAATCAGAATTGCACCTTCCCGTTATAGAATTAAATTCTTAAAGCAATTGCACTTTGCAAAACAAAATTAACAGCCTCATATCCTCAAATGCCAGAGGCTTTTGCCGTTATTAAAGGAAAATTGAAAGCTGTATTCCTTTTGGGTTGGTAAGAGGTGGGGGAAGAAGAGCTTTGTTTCTCATGGGCCTTACTTATAGACATTGCTATCGGTTGGTCAGACAGGATTCAGACCCTTAGGCATTCTTTCTATTGCCTAGCATTTTCTGTGGAACTTGGCCCAAATCCTCTTAGCTTCCTGCCTTTTAGATTCAATGGCTGTAATTATGTGGATAGTTTTTATTCCCCTTTCACTTGACAGGTGTGAGGTGTGCAGAAATTAAGATCATATTTGCATAGGAGTTCTAAATAATTCATCAGCTCCTCTGCTCAATCTACAGAAAGATAATAAAGTTTGTAGGAGACAAGTGTTCACAAGGACCAAGCAACAGAAATGATGGGTGTGACTACACCTTTTATTAGATTTTTGAACAGAATCAGACTGCTGGAAGTCATACAGAGAGACATATTACATTTGGTCACATTTGGGTGGGAATGGAACTTTTCAGCTGCAGAGCTTGAGCCTACACAGTACTGTGAAATCTCATTTTCATACTCTATCAGGGCAGCCCCAGATTCTGATTGTATTTCCTAAATAAATGCTCTGAGCTGGTCCTCTTTAGTTGCACCGCCATCCTTCCCAGAGAGTTTCAAAGAAGGGGTCCAGGTGAGCCATTAGGCCTCCCTAATTCTGGCTGTCCTTTCCTTTAAATGCAGCAATACTCCTCTTTATCCCTCTTCATTTTTAAAAATTAACTTTTTTTTGGATTGTACAAACAACATATGATCATAAATTTAAAAATCGTAAAATTACAGGAATATATAAAGAAAAAGTGAAAGTTTCTGGGATTCTATTTCTCCTCCTTCATTCTCTTTTTAAGAACTTGGGCTAATGTTAAAGAAGCTTTCCTTCCCACCCTCTGCTTCTGCCTTCAAATTTGCTTTTCTCACAAAAGTGTAGTGCATAAGAAATTCCAACCTAATTGCAGGTAGGGTAGAAGCTCTAGATTTTATAGAATATGGCTACATGAAATCAAAGTCAGGGCTCGAAGGAACTAGATTTGGAGATACCAGTTATTCATTCTTATTTTAAAATGGACAAATCTTATGCAGAGAATAAGATTTTAGTTCCCCACACCCTAATCTAGAGCTGTGTTTATGTGTATTGAGGGGATGAGTAGATAAGAGGCACAGTCCAAATTAGATCATTTTTGTGAAACTGCTTTGTAAACTGTAGCATTCCCTACAAATATTGCATTAGCATTGATGTTGGTGCTCACTCTGGAGTGTGCTCTCATGTGTTTGTCTAAACAGTATCAGCTAATGGGCCTTTGCAGAAGGAACTGGCAAAATGGTATCTCGTGTCATTTATTACTTCTATTAATAATTCCAAAAGTTTATTTAATTGCTCTTTGTTACGGAGTGCACCCGGACAAGGTGACCTCAGAGCCGAATTAGAATCAAAAATAAAATTTTATTACGAATTCGAATCCGGGCTCAAGCCTCCCCTGCCGCAGCAGCGAGAACAAGAGCCCCGATCCTTAGCATGGGGTTCCTTATATTAGGTTTATGGCGGGCTAATTTGGCGCGCGCGGGACAGGTTGCAGTTCCTTATTGGCTAACCATATGGCCTGATTATGGCCTGACCTTTAAGCAAGCAAACAGGATGTCTGGGCGGAGAATTCCGGCCCTTGGTCGGAGGGGATTGCAGTCTACCTTGCTGGGGGAATTTAAAATTTTCCATTCCGCCATCTTAGATCTTACATCGCCATCTTAAATACATAAGTTCTCATGACCCGTTACACTCTTATTAGTTTAATACACACCTCAACAAAAGGGTAGAAAAGCAGAACTCAATCTTAGAGTTGAAAGAGTGAACAAGTGTAACTTATTACTGACATACATAGTTAAATAATCTACCTGATGTAGGCAGTTGAAGAAGCTTATAAACATCACCTAGTACTGCCTTAAATACAGTGAAGTGGATGACAGTTTTCTTTATATTGTAAAGCAGGGTAATAATGCAAAGGATTGTTGTCATCATGACTAGAGAGATTGGTTGTCACCCAGCGACTTTGTTATGATATGCTTCCAGGCAGTTCTAAAGGAGTCCTATAAGCTCCTTTCCTGTACAGGTGCTAGAAATTGCCACAGAAATACTGTCTCCTGATAACTGTAAAAGCTAGGTAGCTAAATGTGACAAAGCATTTGTGAAGAAGATGGAAGATAATGACCAATTTTTGGTAGATAGTTGCCTGCTGAAATGAAGCCTGTATTGAACTATTTTGGAGTGGGAAGAAGCATTGCTATGAGAACAAATTACTTATATTTGATTTAGAACAAAGAGAGCAGCACAACTTATGGTTCAGAAACCTCGTGAGAACAATTGTTGGCACTAGGTATATGTTAAAATACACAATGTTAAGTATGATCTGTTAAATAATTCAGTACCTCAGTGCATTCTGTATCTTCTCTCTCTTGAACCAGTACAATACAATATAAATACATGCAAATTGTTCTGTTTTATATGGTGCCCCAAATGAAATTAATGGCTTTAATTTGCTGAGATCCCAAAATTGTCATGTGTTTAAAAGAAAAAAGGAGAGAGACCTGTTTACTGTGTGTTTATTCTGTCCAGACCTGAATTTATGGTAGTTTGGAGTTTCTCATTCTGTAGATGATTAATCTTCTTTGTGATGGGTGGAGTTTTATTTGAAAGGAAACTACTCTTCAGACCATTTCCATCTTTTCAGCATGTTCATGCATGAGAGAATGAGTAAACAATAGTTTGTACAAACTGGTTATTTTCAGTGAATCTGGGAAAGTAGATCTGAGGCAGGTGAAGGCATAGTGAACCTGGAGAAAGCCTGCTAATAGAGAAGCTTTCTCTTAGAGAGACAGCTGTTTTCCTTCCTAAAGATAAAATGAAACAAATGGCCTATATTTCCTGAAGTTAGGTTTGAGGGTCTTCTTGACCAGGTTCTAAAGGTGGGTAGATACATCTAGGGCTTCAAATATTTTCTTTTCTCTCCTTTTGTGCCTTTCTCTTTCCCTACTTCCTCTTTACTCAATGTCTGTGTCCCGTGTACTTCTAGAACAAGAAAATATCAGACAGGGAAAAGCTTAGAAAAGAGAGGACTGACTTCAAGAACACAGGAATACTATTCTAAACTTTTAAACTGCTGCCCCAGGCAGAAGTTACAAATTAGCATGTGGTCTCTCCCTTTCTTTGTGAGGCAAACTTTGGTTGGTCCTTACAACAGGGAGGAAGTTGTTTCATGGGGTTTATTCAGAGGCGGAAGCTTGAAAACAATAACAAGCTAAATCTTAAGCTAACCTTCTCTTTTTAATGAAGAGTGGCCAAGAATAATAGCTGTTGATGAATCACAGACTTTGCCTGGCATATAGTTTAAATTCTATCTTTTTAAATGATCCAGTTTTCTGTGTTCTACTAGTGGGCATTATGCCAGATCATGTCCCACCCTCTTCTGAATTTAGTGCTCCCTGTTACTTACAAAATAACATCTGAAGTTGTTAACCTGTTCCTTGTGGCCTTTTACAATATAGAAATAGACCTGTAGAAAAAGATTGAAGAAGAAACTTATACTCATTATAGAAAATTTGTTAAATACAAGGATTGCCAGACTTTTTCTGTAAAAAGCCAGATAGTAAATATTTTTGGTTTTGCAGGCCATATTGTCTCAGTCTTTACTAAACTCTACTATTATAGCACAAAATCAGCCATGGACAATGATAATACAGAAATGAATGTGTATGTTTGTGTTCCTATAAAACTTTATATACAAATCAGTTAATGGACCAGATTTGGTTTATGGGCTATAGTTTGCTGAGCTCTGGTATAGAGAATAAAATGTACCCATACTTTTGCTACCAAAATGTTAACATTTTTACTTATTCTCCTATTCACATTGTTTCACATGGTTAGGACTATATATTGTATACTGTCTGTTATACCCGACTTCGAGCCTCCATGCGCACCAAGGAGCTGACACCGATGCAAGAACAAGAGGGGGTTTATTTGCAGGCTCGAGCCAGGGCCGAACACACTGACTCAGCAGTGGAAGTATCCGCCCTGACTTACATTTTCAAAGGGTTTTTAAAGGGCAAAACCACTAGCAGAAGAGTACAGCAGTGGCGTTACAGGATTCTTTAAGGGGATTGGTTTAGGTTTTTCGCGCCGAAGAAAAAGAAAAAAGGAAAAAAAAACTGGGACAGGGAGCTTGGCAGGTGGGATTTTTAGATAATTTCTAAGAGGTCTCTGATTGGCCATTTGCTGGGTGGGATGACTCTTAGCCAGTTAGTGGTTTTTCCTGGAATTCCTCTTAAGCTCAAAATGGAGGGTTTGTATTTAAGATGGAGTCACTTTGGTTCTACACTGTCAACTCTGTACCCTGATTTTTTCACTGAACATTCTCATAAACATTTTTCATGTCATTTAATACTTATCAGAAACGTAATTCCTAATGGCTCTGTAATACTCCATCCTGTAATAGGTCATTTACCTAATAATTTTCTGTTTTCTTGGTTATAAATAACATTACAAAAATAACTTGCTTTGTGCATAAATCTTTGTATTTCAAATTATTTTATAGGCCATTTACCTTGGAATGGAATAATCAAGTCAGAGGTTATGACTGTTTTGAAGGGCTTATTTTTGCCTTTCCAATAAAATGATACCCATTTACATGCTTACCAGAAGTTCCACCTGTCCTTACTAACAGATATTCTCATTAAAGCAAAATCTTTTTAAAAATGGCATCTAATTTAATATGTAATTCTATGATTATTAGGATGGTTGAAAAAAATTCAAATGGTTGTTGATTATTTGCCATATTTCTTTAGCTCACTCTTCTCTAAAAGCACCATGAGCCCTGATTACTTTCCCTTTTGCTCATGCAGTTGTCCCCTTTCATCCTCTGAGTTCCTTGTGTTAAAATTCTCTCACCCCCTAGGGCCTGGTCCAGATTTCAATTAACTTCTCAGTTTATGCAGTCTTTCCTTGTTCCTCCCACTCATTTGACTTCTCTGCCCTATAGTATCCCTCTTCTGACCTTTATTTATTTATGCCATTTTTTTTGGTAGTTTTGTGTTTTAGGGGCTTTCTCCCAAGGTCAATGGCACCTGAGTCATGTTAATCTGTACTGGCTGACAGAACCTACAGAGATCTTAGTATCTAGTGGTCTGACTAGTCTACTAGTGCTCTGTTGAAAAGTTACTGAAGTTTGCTCCATGTGTCTTAAAAAATGTGTCATTGTAGTTACCTGTGATTTTTATAGAACTGGTTGGGATCACTGATAAGAATGCTTCGATGGCTGCTTAACATGGGCAGTATCCCTATGTCCTGTGCACTCCTTTGTATGAAATCTGAAGCCTCAAGTTTTCCAAGTGATGATAAACAATAATTTTAACACACATTAGGCTACTCCTTGCTTGCATTTATAGTATGGCCTGGCCCTGTCCAGCAGAAGTTTCTGTGTTGATGAAAATATTGTATATCTGCTCTCTCTAAGATAGTAGCCACTAGCCACTTGTGGCTACTGTGTATTTGATAAGTGTTTATTGCAACTGAAAAACTGATTTTTTCATTTTATTTAATTTTAAATACTTTAAATAGCTACATTGTAGGAGTAGCTACCGTATTGGACAGTGCAGGACCATATAAAATATTTAAAGGCACAGTCCCTTTTTTATGGCTCAGAGAAGCTCAATATTTATAGTAATCTACAGTAATATTGACACTGTGGCTCCATGGAATTTTGGAGAGACAGTCCAGATTCTGGTGGGACCATGGAGAGAGGGAAGCTGTGAGATTTCTTCGAAATGGAAACTCCCCTTCAGTGGGAGGTCTGTGTTGGGAGAAAAGGGAGTAGTGCTAGATTGGTAGGGTGAAGGCAGATTGTGACAAGCTGGATTACCAAGAGGAAACATTTGGACTTAATACAGTTGGTAATAGGTAACTGTTAAAAATTCATGAGAAGAAATATGATGGATGAGAGCTTTGTTGCAAGGTCACCTCTGCCAGGGGCAGGCAAGCTGTTGGGCAGGAATATATGTTATTGGCCCCTTCTTTATTGAATAGGGTTGGGCAGTAGTGATTCACCAACTCCATCAAAATCTAGCCACATCAGAAAACACAAATGATTTATTTTTACACTGGCTTCCAGTTATTGTGTGCCTTCCTGTGGTTCAGATATATGCCAGCATCAAGCCCTTAGTTGAGAGGTGGGAGACAATGACTGCCAGTGGGAGGGGAGGCAGGCTGGTACCTGAACAGAATTGCCCTCTGTGGCCCTCGTGCCTTGAAAGTTCATCTTGGATGGCTTTCTGATTCCTCAGAAACTGCCTGGGAGCCCACCTACTCTGTTCTCACTTGCCTGCTTCATTTAAGAGCCAGTTGAAATTTTCTAATTGTTTTGTTAGAATATTTTTAATCTTATTGCCTCTCCTCCCATTTTCAATTAAGTTGAACATTTGTATTCTTTCTATCTACTCCTACTGCCCCCACCCTGCTCCTTATTACATTAGTTATATTTCTGTAAGGCTCTTGTGACCTTAGCACATGGGCTTAATAATTAACCATCATTGTTCTAAATATTTGGCTCTGGGATCATTTTGAGTAAAAAGAATAACATATCAAAGGGACTCTCTCCCTTTCTTCACACTCCTCAACATGCCCAGCTACCTGAACTCCCAATTCATAGGCTCAGGGTGACAGCCTAACTCAGACACCTCTCTTTGGGGAAGACACATTCTAGTTAAGTTATACCTAGAAGTCTTCAGAAACAATTGACTCAGGCAGAGCCTTTGGAAAAGAGCTGACAGTTAAATCTACTTTACATGTGTCGAAAGGACTTGAAATTGAGAACTGAATGTTCTTTCCACTTTGCTCACAATTGACAGGGGCCAGTTTTTGAGAGAAAAGATGGCCTTGTGTGGACTTCACCTCAGCTCTTACTCTTGAGATACAGCTAGAATAACTGTGAGTAGCCCTTCTGTCTCTCTCTCTCAGCATAGTGAAGCAGTGGGATTCCTCACTGTTGCCTGATTAAAGAAAAAAGTTATTGCATTGAGTTGTCATTGGGGGGAAAGAGGAAATTAAAAAAATAACTACCTTGAGCTGTACACTTAAGATTTCTGCAAAAATCAATGATTTTATGGTTTCTATCCTTACAGAGTTGGCATAGTTTAAGGGTCAAGAGCATGGATTCTTGCAACACATATTTACTGTGGATGTACTATCTGCCAATAATTCTACTACATACCAGATTCGGACACTAGTGGATTAAAATTTTGGTTCTACCTGTTGTTAGCTATTTGTGCTTGAGTGAGTTTTTTGAACTTCAGTTGACCTGTCTGTAAAATGGAATAGTAATTCATAGTTGTGAGGATTACAGTGTCTCTACAGTACAGTTCCTGGGACCTAGTAAGGACTCAATAAAAGGTAGCTGTTATTATTAAAGCAGTCCATTTATGTTTGTAATAACCTCAAGATTGAGCCTGTTGATCCAATGTCCTTTTTTCCTTATCCCTTAGCATGCTTGGTTTTGCCTTCCTTGAAGCTACATATCCTATCCTCAGAGTAAGAGACATTGGGTATGACAGATTTAATAAGATTTAATAATTTGATAGAAAGAGGGTTCCTAGGTACTGGATGACTGAGGAAAGCTCTAGAGCTGTCTTTGCTAATGTAATTGTCACCTGTTTGAGAGGTTCCTGTTTTGTCTAAAAAGGGGGAGGATTGATGACAATGCCACCCCCTAGCTTTTTCAAGAATAATTTCCTGGGAAAATGGCACCTCTGCTTTCTGTAGTTGAGTGGATGAGTGAGTGGGTGAGTGGGTGGAGGATATTACTTTTGAGTCAGGAAAACCTTGTGTTCCATACTTGGGGGTCATGATCTCTTTACTTTGTTTTGGATGCTCTGTGGCCTGGCTTTAAGAAAAACGTTTTGGTTGGTCTCTTAATATTAAGAATTAACATTGGAAATCAATTATTATATCACTTTTCATAGAAAACTAACTATGTTTTACTTAGTGGAGTTGTGTTCTAGGGATTCAATGGGTCTGAATTTTGACTTTCTGTACCACCTGGGCCAGAATTTCTGAGAGTGATACATGTGGTGTTTGGATTGAGGGGTTAGAGGTGGCTCAGAGAGTGAGAGTTGTATAGCAGTGACATTGAAATCTCTGTGAGCAGGCTGAGGGGGTTTCCATGTCTACTGCCCTAACAGGGGACCCTAGTAAACAAAAAGGGTTGGGTTAATGCAACCAGCTTGGTGAGATTATTCATAGATATCAAAATTAAATGTTAAGAGAACTTCGCTATAAGAGCCACCAATATTTTTCCTTCAAATTTACTCATCTCTGTTGCTTTTTCTTTTATAAGAATGAGAAGAAATATACTCTTAAAAAGTTGCTTGTGATACAAACCTAGATGTTAAATCCTATTTTAAGTGCAGAGGGGCAGCTTCCCTCTTTATTCTAAGGAATTCCATGGATAGCCTCTTGAAAAAAAATCCTTGGTAACATGAATTATAGCCTTCAGATTTATTGTTTAAATCTTGCTTACAAGCAAGATTATATTGGGTTTGCTTCAAGTAGTTCACCGATTTTTCAGGTTACATCCTCCTTTTAGTGAAACAACTGGGTATGTTCCTTTTATAAAACACTCAGAGAAATGGAATTAGTTTCATGATCTTCCTTGATATAGATCTCCAGGGACCTCAGCAACTCTGTTCAGTTAGTGTCCGGGCTCCTGGAAGCTTTTCCCTACATTATTTTAAGGAGTTGTATACAATCACTTTTATAGTGAGAGAATACAGGGTAATATAACTTAAAAAAACTGAATAAGGAGAGAGAAAAAAATGGAGTAGATGACAGAGGCTCTGTTCATCCCTCTGGCGACCAAATCAATGTCATGACAGAAACAAGAAGTAAACAGCAAGGAAAATTGCCTGGGATCTAGATGAACAAGCCCTACAACTAGGGAGAGAAATAAGAATTTACCCTGCAACGGGAGGAGGTGGGATGGGACGAGGTGCAGGGCTGCCCGGTCCAGAGTGGCTGAGTGGGACAAAGGCCATGGCAGCAGCAGATGCCTCTTAAAGGGGCCACGTCGGCAAGCAGACTTTTGCAGTGGCGGACCTGCTTGTTCTGAGCACCAGCACCAACTCAGCTGCACAAGGGGCACCAGGGACTTAAAGGGATACACTGAGTTGTCAGAGTGAGGGCTAGAGGCAAGACTCACTCTGTACAGAAGTGCCAGAGGTGTTTATTGTTCCTCTATTGAGCCCTCCTAGTGTGTGGACTCAGTGCCACCATAGCTGAGATGTCATCAAAGTGGATGACAGTGGTTGCTTTGCCCAGAGGATTCCGTGACTCTGCCTTCCCCAACTTGGGCCCCACCCAAGCCACATCTAGGTGTGTACTCTGCAAGTCAGGTGCTCATTACTGAGCAGCGCCTAAGGTCACACTGGAGGCAGCTGACCTCAGTTTCTGGTACAGCCTTTTGAGGCAACTATAAGCACAGCATCTGTGGATTGTTCGCTGAATCTGAACAGGTGGCTCTGGAGGGGCACAGGCAGGGGCTAAATTTGGCCTTCAGCTGAACCCCTCTCAGGACTGTGCCACTAGACACCTACTATCCAAAACCACCCTAGTAAGACTGGGAGGTTAGGAGCTTTGCTTAGTATATAGAAACAGACATAGAAAGGCAGCTAAAATGGAAAGACAAAGAAGTAGAAACTATATGAGAGAACAGAACAGAGACCCATTAAACCCAGAAATAATGGAGTCAAGCAATCTAATAGATGCAGAGTTCAAAACAATGGTGGTAAAGATGCTCAATGAACTCAGTGGAAGTGTAGATGCATTCAGAGAGTACTTCAACAAAGAGATAAAAAAGCATACAAATGGAAATAGAAATTGTAAAAGAGAACCTGTCAAAAATGAAGAATATATCTGAGATGAAAAGCATATTAAATGGAATAAACAGAGTGAATAAAGAAGAGGATTGAACAATGTATGTAGAGGATGGGAAAGCCAAGGACACACAATCAGAATGGCAAGAAAAAGAAGCCAAGAATATACTAAATTTAAGGAGCCTATGGGACATTATTAAATGTAAAAATATCTGTGTCATAGGCATATGAAAAACAAGACATTGAAGAGCTATTTGAAGAAATAATGATGGAAAACTTCTCTCACCTGGTGAAGGAAATAGATATAAAATCCCAGGAATCCCAGAGTTCCAAAAACGGGGACTCCAAAGAGGCCCACATCAAGACACATCATAATTAAAATGCCAAAGGTTAAATACAAGGAGAGAATCTTAAAAGCAGCAAGAGAAAAGCAGTTAGTTACCTATAAGGGAGCACCCATAAGACTGGCAGCTGATTCCTCAAAAGAAACTATGCAGGACAGAAGAGCTTGGCACAAAATAGTCCATGTAGTGAAAACCCAGGAGCTACAGCCAAGAATACTTTATCCAGAAAAACTATCAGTTAGAGTTGAAGGACAGATTAAGAGCTTCCCAGGCAAGAATAGGCTAAAGGAATTTATCAACGCCAAGCCAGTATTATAGGAAATATTGGAGGGACTTCTTTAAGAAGAAAAACCATGTATCAAAAACATGAATAAAGAATGGTAGTAACTACATTCCTATCAACAAGTACCTCAAATGGAAAAGAATTAAGTGCTCCAGCCAAAAGATAGAGTGGTTGAATGGCTAAGAAAATAAGACCCCTACTTATGCTGCCTACAAGAGACTCACTTCATATTAAAAGACACCCACAGACTAAAAGGAATTGGATGGAAAAACATACTACTTTCATGGCCCTAAAGGGTGTTATACTGAATGAACTAAGTCAGATAGAGAAAGACAAATACTATATGATTTCACTACATGCAAAATCTAAAGAACAAAATAAACAATAACAACAAAAACAGAAACAAAGTCATATATACGGAGAATATTTTGAGGGCTACTAGATGGGAGGGGCGTTTGGGGAACAGTGAAAAAGGGCAAAGGGATTAAGAAGTACAAATGGATAGTTACAAAATAGTCATAGAAATATGAATTGTGGCATAAGTAAAATAGTCAATAATGTTGTAATATGTAAGGGGGAGAAGGGTACTACATTTAGTGGGGTGATCACTTTGTGACTTATATGGATCTCTGATCACTATGCTATAGAACTGAAACTGGTATATTACTGTATGCCAACTATAATTGAGAAAGAACTCATTGTCTTGTACAGTATAAATGCAAGCAACTAATTGTTGTATTTCAATAAAGCCAAAGAAAATTAAAAAAAAAAAACTGAATGACCTCTTTGCTTACTTCCTTCTACTGGCCTTTGCCATCTTCTGTTTCATGGAACTTTCTTTCCCCTATGCTTACCCACCCTCTGAGGTTACCTTCTGCTTGGGCTCAAGTCCCGAGGCTTAGTGTCAACTAACAAATTGCCTCTGAGGCTAGAGGACACACCTGAAACTTGATATTTGGGTCCTTAATGTTTACCTGAATTTAAAGAGATGCCACTGTTAAATTTTATTATTTTTTTCCTGGATCCGTATTGTGAAGTTTGACTCTGACCCTATGGATAAAATTCCTTGATGAGCAACATATTAAATGGGAAATACTTCTGTGAAACAAAATCCATTTAATAATATTACAGTAGTCTTCCCTTTGGTTTTTCTTTCCATGGTTTTATTTAGGTACGGTTAACCTTGGTTTAAACATATTAAATGGAAAATTCTAGAAATAAATGATAAGTTTTAAATCACATTCTGAGTTATGTGAAATCTCATGCCATCCCACTCTGTCCTGCCCAGGACTTGAATCATCCTTTTATCCAGCATATTCACACTGTATACACTACCTAGTCATTAGTCACTTAGTAGCTATCTGGGTTATCAGATCGACTGTTGCAGTACCACAGTGCTTGCATTCAGGTAACTCTTATAGTAGCCTAGGACTACGTCACAATGATTATGTCATTCATCTCATTTCATCTCATCACCTAGGAATATCTCACATTATTACAAGAAGAGGGTGAGTACAGTACAAGATATTCTGAGAGAGACTGTATTCACATAACTTTTATTACAGTTTATTGTTATAATTGTTCTCTTTTATTATTATTGTTGTTAACCTCTTACTGTGCCTACTTTATAAGTTAAACTTTATCATAGGTATGTATGTGTATAAAAAAACCTTAGTATATAAAGGGTTTGGTACTATCTGAGGTTTCAGACATTCACTGGGGGTTCTTGAAATGTATCCCTTGTAAAAAAAAAGGGGGTACTACTGTACCTTGTATATAAGTAACAAACACAAAGAACTCCCATCTCCTCATCCCTGCTAGCCATACAGCCAGAATGAGAAAGTAGATCTTTTTTGTTTGTTTGTTTCTTTGGTTTTGATTTTACTTAAAAAGTGAATTCTCAGATCAGACACACTTCTCTTTGTACAGAAATCCCAAAAATATTTGTTGCAAATTGATCCAATAAGCCAATTTGGTTGTCCACAATTATTAGGTTCTATTTTGGTGGGTGTCATTGATCTTCAGTAGTTAGAGGTAGGTGAGGGCTATAGGTTTCCTCCTCACAACCTGTATATTGCGGTGAAATCAGTTCAGATTAAGTTCTACCACACATTTAGTAATAATCAGGCACAAAATATAGCCTGATCTATACACCCAGAGACAATCCATCTCTTATTCTTTTCATCCACTATCTTGTGTGAAAGGTTCACTGGACGTAGATGTGACAACATTCTAGTGGTATGATTCAGCTTACCTTCCAATCAAAGGGCACATCTGAGTCTTCCATTAAGAGTCTGACATAAGATTTGTTTGATTCATGAGCCTAAAGTGTCATTCCAAAGGGGTGAAGGACTTTGGGCCAACCAGTCTTATTCATGCAAGGTTGGGAGTGCCTGAATAATATTGCTAAATGATTCATGTATCTTGAACACCAAGGAATTCCCCCAATGAAATACTTATAGTATCCATTGTTCTAATAAAAATTAACAAACCATTTGAGTGTGGTGGCTTTTTCCCATTAAAAAATTAAAGTATATCTTAGATATAGTAAAATTTACCTTTTTTAGGATTCAGTTCTGAGTTTTGACAAGTATATACACCATAATTAAAATAGTGTTTCAATCACCCACCTCCACAAAATAATTGCTCCACAACTTGCTTGTGGGCTTTTAAAAAGAGACCCATACAACTTTATTGAGATATTATTTATGCCATACAATTCACTCATTTAAAGTGTGTAATTCATTGGTTTTTGGCATGTTACATTATTAATTTTTAAAATTGTCAAATATATATAACAAAATTTGCCATTGTAAACATTTTTAAATGTACAATTCAGTGACACTAATTATATTCACAATGTTCTACAACTGTCACCACTATCTACTTCTAAAACTTTATTACCCCAAACAAATTCTGTATCCATTAAGCATTAAGCAATAACTCCCTATTTCCCCCTCTCCTAGCCCCTGGTAACCGTTGTTCTACTTTCTGTTTCTATGAATCTGCATCTTTAAGTACCTCATATAAGTGGAACCATAACAATATTTGTTCTTCTATGTCTGGCTTATTTCACTTAGCACGATATTTTCAAGGTTCATCCATATAGTGGCATGTATCAGTACTTTACTTTTTTAATTATAATATACCACATTTCATTTTTCCAGTCATCTGTCCACTGGACAGTTGGATTGTTTCCCTTTGGCTATTGTGAATAATACTGTGAAGAACATTGGCTTACAAGTAAAATATCTCTTCGAATCCCTGTTTTCAGTTCTTTGGGGGTATATACTTAGGAGTAGAATTGCCATGTCATATGATAGTTATGTGTTTAAATATTGGAGAAACCACCAAACTTTTTTCACAGCAGCTGAGCCATTTTATATTCCCACCAGTAATGTAAAAGGGTTCTAATTTCTCCACATCTTCTCCAGTACTTATTTTCTATTTTTGAAATTGTAGCCATCCTAGTAGGTATGAAATGGTATCTTGTTGTGGCTTTGTTTTGCATTTCCCTGATGGCTTATAATGTTGAGCACCTTTTTATGTCCTCATTGGCCATTTTCATATATTTTTTAGAGAAATGTCTGTTCATGTTCTTTGCTCATTTTTGAAAAACTAGATTGTTTGTCTTTTTGTTATTGAGTTCTTGATTGCGAGCTTTGATTAGAGATTTTGATTGCTAATTAATCATCCCTGGTGTATATATTCTCAATTAGGGTCCTTCAGATATTAATAGTGGTATGCTGGTAAATGTTTAAAGCACTGATTTATAACATTTGTCATTTCCTATGACACATTTCAATCTATCAATCTCTCTTCACTAAAGTAACAAAAGAGTTGGGGAGGGATGAGCATAATCAACTCTTGTTAGCCAGTACTTTGGGCTTCTTCCAGCACATACTGAATGTTAACTAACTGCCCCACAGTGGAGAATAAAACTAATGCACACATACGTTTCAAAGTGTCTCTGATGAAAGTAAATTGGAGACATTATAACTAACAGTAAATGAAAATGATTTTTAATTGCAGCACTTTGGCTTCCCCATTGAAAGTAAGAATAGGTAGGTACCCTTTGTTGAACACATCATCTGCTAGACATGTTCCAAGTGTTTCATACATATTATCAATAAATAGAGGAGGAAACAAAACAAGTTAGTGGTAGTCTGAGACTTGAAACTGGACTCCAGAGCCCCTACCTTTAACCTCTACCACACTGCCTTCTGACCCATCCATGAGATTTACTTCCTGAGTGCCAACTACAGAGTTAATGACTTTCTTCTAACCCCAGAGACTCTTCTTTGATAATTTCTTCCCTCCTGCCTCTCTAAAACCTATACAAATTGGAAGTGAAAACCAAAGCTATGATGGTACCACATATTGATGAACTATAGGAGATTAAAATATCATTGCAAAGACAGCACATTTTTTGGAAGAAAAATTTAAGCAAGTCAGAAGTGGCAAAAATAGAAAGTGAAAATCCCCCATAATCCCACTTACCAGAGATAATCATTATTAACAGCTAGCATTTATTCTTTCAGATTTTTTTCTCTACATAATTTTTACAAAAATGAGAAGATTCCTTATAGCCTGATTTCTTTTGTTTGACAGTATAGTTGGATGCCGATGCATATAGCACTACATTCCTTTTAACAGCTACATAATATCCTTTCTGTGTAGGAAGATTTCGAAGGACTATTTTGAAGAAGGGATGATAGGTGGCACCTAGGACAAAAAGGGTGATAACCAACTGTTGGGTACCAAAACAGAGCACCATTCTATCCTCTCCCCTCTCCAGAGCTACCATAACTTACTTACCTGGAATGATAAAATAAAAATCAATTAATGTTAAGAGTTACATGAAAAGTCTTAAACTAAGCTACTTAGGGATAATTGTGAGATAATGTCAAAATCTTTCACATTTCTTTAGGGCTTTGCAGTTCTGGTCTTTGAAACCCCATTTGGACTCCCTTCAACTCCAGTAGGCCCTGCTCTGAGTTAGAAAAACATTCTTTTCAAGCCAGTGCAACCTTTTAATTTCTTTTCATCTGTTACTTTGTGAGATGGCCACCACCAGGTTCTCAATGGTTGTCAGTGTTTTTTCTTTATTTTCTCCTCTGTCCAGGCACTTGTCACTAGCAAACCTCCTGTCGATTTTGTTCAGGGGAAGCATTTATTGTTGTTGCAACTGGAAATTGATAGGGAAAAATAGATTGTGTAGGGGAAGGTTTAGTTGAGAAGTAGTACAGGTGTCTGACAGTCATTATGAAGGGGCTGTCAAAGTAGCATTTTTTACTCTCCTGCATGTATCACTCCACAGAATAAAATAATCCAAGAATGATAAGCACTCAATTGCTATCTGTAGGTTTGTGAAGCTGCTTGTCTTGTTCTAATTAACATTGAACACTGACCTCACATGACACTTGGAGAAATTTTGAAGATAAGATGATCATAGGGTGTAAAGCAAACTGACTGCCTGCTAAGAGATAAGCTAAAGGCCAGTGCTGTCAGTTTTTCAGAATTTGTCTATCTCCTGCTCTCCTCTCTTTTCTTTTTTATCTCAGGCAGTTGGCACTATGGTGTTTTCCCCTGTAATACAACATATTTGTATTCTTTTACCAGGTTAAAGAAGTTAGTTTAGTAGGGGTGGAGGGCTCAGAGGTTAGTGTTGGGGTCAGATGCTATCTTTTTTCTTAATTAAGAAAATAAGAACATGGGCGTTCGAAGCTCATGAGTGGACATGTCATTATCTCTAAAATTACATGCTAAGCATCAGGCCTATACATATATTTTACTATGCCTTCTGGTCCACATCTCCTTTGAAGGCAAACTACTCCCTACCAGCTATGCTAGGAAGTTACAGCCATGAACTTTGCCAGAGATCTTGCCTTCATGGCTTGGGATATTGGATGAAAGTGGCCACCTCTCCTCAAAACATAATATCTCTCACCTGGCCAGCACCATGGGCTTAACAAGATGAGCTGCATCATTTGTATTCCTCTCCTAGGAAATTAGAATTGAGAAGGTGAGAGATTAAATAAGACTGTTAGCAACAGGGACAAGAGCCAAAAGATGATGGGGGGAGAGGAGCAGTCATGTTAGGCCAAGTCTAAACTGCTGTTATGAGGAGACAGAAACCTTGAATAAACAGAGGAAGCTAGTAAGAGAGGAAAAGACATGCCCTGAGAGAGGGATGAGGTATTCCCCATACCCACCTTGAACTCAAAATGACTTTCCAATTCTCCTGAGGGCGAGCTTTATCCTGCACTAAGATTCTTATGACATTACCTGTTTTCTTATCACAGACCTCCCTTTTCTTGAGCCAGCTTGAGTAAGACTTTGTCTTCTTGCAATAAACATTGTTTGCTAACACTTGTCTTTTGTTTTTTTGACAATAGCCAAAAAAAAAAAACCCTGTTGGTGAGGATGTAAAGAAATTGGAACCCTGGTATACTTGATGGGAATGCTAAAGGGTATAGCTGCTGTGGAAAAGTTTGGAGACTCCTCAAAAAGTTAAAAACAGAACTACCATATTATCCAGCAATTCTACTTCTGGGTATTTATCCAAAAGAATTGAAATCACGGTCTTGATGAGATATTGGCACTCCAATATTTGTTGCAGCACTTCACCATAGCCAAGATGTAGAAACAACCTAAGTGTTCATCAACGGATGAGTGGATAAAGAAAACGTATATACATACAAGAGAATATTATTCAGCTTTAAAAAGGAAATTCTGCCATATGCTCTGGCATAGATGGACCTTGACATATTATGCTAAGTGAAATAAGCCAGTTACAGAGGACAAATGCTGCATTATTCTACTGATAAGAGGTATTTAATAGTCAAACTTAGAGTGTAGAATGGCAGTTACTATGGGCTAGGAGAGATGGATTATCAGGGATTGGCAAACTGCTAATCAATGGACAAAAAAGTTTCCATTGTACAAGATAAATAAGTTCAGGAGATCTGCTTTACAATATTGTGCTATAGTTAACAATACTGTATTGTATACTTAATCTTTTGTTACGAGGGTAGATCTCATATTAAATGTTCTTATGACAATAAAATAAATTCTCTGACAAGATCTAGCCCCTACCTTTACAATTTCAGACTTTTGGGCTGAATTGACAACAGTTGGTTAACATATAGGGTTAACATTAAGTGCTGAATTAGGAACAGTGGAAAAACACAGATACCTGATTATTTTTCTCAAGCTCAGTGCTGACGTTATGGACTTTAAATCTGTGTTCCTGGCAAACAGTGAGAATGAAAAGGCAGGGATCCTGACTGTTCATTTATCACTTCACAGCTCTCAACCAACAGGGGGCTGTCTTTATCCTATTTAACCTCTCAGTCGAATATTTGCCTTTCATTTATTCCCCTTTCCAGTCAACTCTTGATTATTCACGCAATAGAAGAAAGCATTAATGTGAATAATAGAAGACTACCCCACCTTGGCCCTCTTCCCTGCCACAGCAGCACTGAGTTCCAGAAATGGAAGCCAACTAGCAGTAAAGGTAAGGAGGCTGAAAAAAGTTGGGACAGGGCTGAGCAAATTACAATGTTTCTTCTCCCACCTTTATACCTTCTTTCTAAATGGACCCTTTTGAGTTCCTTTTCTAGAGTCAGTAGGAGATTGCTGGAAAGGCAATGCCATCTGCCTGATTAAAGTAAAAATGTGGAATTTTTAAAAACTAAAATATAGTTGGGGGCAAGTTAACTAGGATGCTGTGTTTTTCTCTCTCATCTGTTTTGCCGTCTGTCAGTGTCACATATTATAGCCACCCAACTTTCTGATTGGCAATTATTATTCTCAGGTCAAGATTTGGGACTTGGCTAACTAAAATATGTACAGTGGGATTTCTCAAAGTTTGATTCTTTTTTTTAAAGGTTAAAACAAAGGCGTTTTATTTTCCATATGGTGTGTGGGTAGCAGCTGTTTGACAGATTATCTTTGGCTACTCCACCATCTTGACTGGAACCTCCTTAAAGTTTGATTCTTGAGCCACTCACATCAGAGTCATCTTGGTTACTTATTTAAAATGCTGATTCCTGGGCCCTAGCTCAGACCTATGGAGTCTGATTATGGGGGAGGGGAATTGACCTGGGAATGTGAATTTTAATCCACCCCTCCCCAGGTGATATTTATACACATACAACTTTGAGAATGACTGCTCCATAATGACTACCTGATGGATTTGAATGGTGGTTCTGGGAAATTACCAACACTTCTTTTTCCCTCACTATTAGTAGACTAAGTGAATCAGTGGAGAAGTTGGGGCATTCCAGGTGTCAGATGGTGTTTTTCTGAGTGCAAATAGATAGGAATTCTCTATTGAAAGGAAAGTGAAGAAAAATGTAGATCCCACCATGCAAAATTAGATGGCACTTAACATTTAAATATTTGTTGAATTACTGCCTAGGTTATTGAGAGTTGTTTGAGCAGGGACACAGGAAGATTGTGTGTTAGTTACAGACTTGGTTTGCATCCATGTTTCTTTCTAAAGAGACCACCTTCTTCTTCATTTCTGCATTGTCTTTATTTAGAGTGAAAATATTCAGTCATCTCCAATATATTTTGGGTTTTATGGTAATTTAAGTATATAAATAGGCACTACATGATGCCACTCAATGGTGGTATGTAAATATAACCCACTAATCAAAATAAGATACTGTGTTTAAGACAGTGGTTATAGTGTTCAGTCTATTTTTCAAACACTGGCTGTATGGAATAAAGCAAGGTCCTGTTGTATTTCATTGCTTGCCAGGCATTCCTCAACAACTGTTGAATGGGTTTTTTTTCAAATGTTTCTTTGGAAGTCTGTTTAGAATTCAGATTGCATTTTCCCATGGATGCAATATTCTTGGGGATCAGGTTCGCAAACCAGCTGGCAAAAGTCTATTGAATCTGAAGTGGAATGAAACTGTAGTCTCTTAGCCCCTGACAGCATTCCTAATAGTGTATCTATTGTGGAGGGAGGACTTCAGACTTGTGATCCTCAGCACACATCCCAGTTTTACTCTCTGAGTAGAATTATAGAGATTTATTGTTGGAGGGAACAATTCATACTCTTTCACATGACTTCCTAGGCCTTGCTTAGTGATCTTGCTTCTGTACAGCTCTTCAGCATAATTTCTTGCCATGTTTTCCTGGGCACTACACATTATCCAGGCAAAAGGAGCTACTTTGAGTTTCCTGAACATGTCTTTATAACCTCTGGGCCATTGAAGTCTTTACCAATGCTCTTCCCTTGTGAGGAACCTCTTGCCCCCTGCCTGCTGTCCCCTTGCTGGCTCTGTTACAGGCTCTCAAAACTCTGATCATAGTTTTTATTATAGTGAGATTTGCATGTTTTATGTAATTTTCCTTCCTGTCAGACTGAGTGCTCCACAAAAGCAAAGGTCATGTTTGTGTTACTTGCTGTGATATCCCCTACACTTCACATGGTGTCTGGTGTGTAGTAGGTTCTTAATAACTGTCTGGAAAGTGAATGAATGATTTAGTCCAGGGATTCTCAACCTTGTTGTAGCTGCTATACACACGATGGATGGTCTTCGCATACTCAATAGACTAAGCTGAGGGTTGCATCAATAAGAATATAATTTTGCTCTCTGACTCAAGAAAGCACAAAGGAATGCAGGTGAGGAAGTAGATTGTCAGTGAGATAATGTACAGATGAATATATATGCAGATAATTTGTAAACTTCAGTACTTTGTTATTCATTATAAATCACTTGTCTTACCTCTCACTGATGAGACATACCTCTGGGATACTAGACCATGCTGAAAAGCACCAATCTGGTTCAACCCTTTTTTACAGATGTGGGCTCCAAGATTTAGTGAGGGCAAGTTTTTTTTTTTTTTTTTTTTTTTGCCTAAGTCCATACTTTAGTTTGCAGATGTTCTGAGATTGGAACCTAGGCTTCTGACTCTCAGGCCTTGTATTTTATTCCAGAGGTATACATTAAATAAATAAAGTCTGCATGCATTGAAACAGCTTATCTTTCTGTGGATATTTGAGGAAGTCTCAAATCACTTGACCTGGGTCACTACTGGTGATGGATTAAGGAAAACAGAAAGGCAAAGTAATGTTTAAAATACATATTATAATTTAGATTTGGTTCATTAATGCTGGGCCTGCAGGAGAGCTGAGGGA
Source organism: Macroglossus sobrinus (assembly GCA_004027375.1). Classification (NCBI taxonomy): domain Eukaryota; kingdom Metazoa; phylum Chordata; class Mammalia; order Chiroptera; family Pteropodidae; genus Macroglossus; species Macroglossus sobrinus. Next base: position 12,136 of record PVKZ01002843.1, on the reverse strand, counting down.
GTATAGCTTAGCCAGGGAACTGTTTACAGAATTGAGATTTAACATACTTTTCATTATTCTAAGATTCCACATCTGTAGAGAGTATAGAACATAATTGAATGTTCAGTGGGTATTTCTTGATTATGTGATCTGCTGAAGTCACTCTGCTGGTGTGATTTCTTTATACCATTAAACATTTAATTGGTAAGCATGTAGTTTAATAAGTGATGTTGTTATTAGTTTTATGTAGTTCCTACAGAGCTGGGAGGATCCTTTAGGCCATTTGGTTTGGGCCCCTGCCTTAGCTATTAAAAACTACATGTTACCTTAAATACCTGTTGCTTAATGTTATTTGCACTTCTTGTTTTGGCTCCTGTGTGTTTCTTCTGCTCAGAATAGAGTCTGCCATAAGACTGGATTAAAGGACACAGCATAATGGGTCACCTAATAAAGTTCAAAGGCATCTAGGAGAAAGGACGATTTGTAGGCCCCTGGAGAGGAAGGGAAAGTAGTGCTTTTGCAGGTGTAAGCCTGTGACCCAAAGTTGGATTCTTGAGGAAAATATGTGGCTGGCTAGAGAGGAAAGCGTAACTCAGTATTTCACCTGACTTCCAGTAGAACGCACTCCAGGAGTCCCATATCAGGCTGGGTTTTTTTTTCTCCCTGTGGTAGAGAAAAAAGCCGGTGGCTAATTAAAAATATTATAAGCCCAAATGCCAACCTCAAAGGCTTAGGAGAACCAAGCATCCTTCTATCAGGCTACTCAAAATCCTCACTGGTGGGCCAAGGAAATCACCATTCATTGAGTTCCTTTAAGAAAAGATAAAGTATGGCTTTGTATTCCCTCAAACTGCCAGTAGTTGGTTCCAACGCAGTTTTGCTTGTATGCCCCTTCTTTAATGTCACTCTGAATAAACTCTCAGCTGTCTGTTTGGACTGAGGGAAATAGAATGAGCCTAGAGGGCTATTCTTAAAGTCATGTATTTCCTTCCCACTCCCCCTGTGACTACCAAATCACCAAATTCTGGGCCATATACATCTGCCTTAATTTCTCCTCATAAGGTGTGGCAAAAGTATTTTGCTTCTAGGTACAACGCAAAGCTTTCTGGAGTGAACTGAATGTGTAAAATATTACTTGAAGCAGTTTTCAGAAAAGAGCCCCTTTTGGTACAGAAAGGTTCATTTTTCTCTTTTCTTCTTTTCTTTTTTTTTTTCCATTAATGCTTCATCACCTTTTGTCCAATTTTAGCTCATCACAGGCTGATTTTTCCTTTTGAAGTCTGCTTTCCGAATAGCCCCTGCCTGAGAAAAAGGACAAAAGGCCAAGTCCATGACCTTCAATTTTCAGCATCCTCAGCCCTTTCATCCACCTCAGTGCTTCCCTGCTTGGGAACAGAACTTGAACTCCAGGGTCAGAGCACATATGGAAGAAGAGCTCTTTCTAAAAATCCAAGTACATCCAGATGTAATGTTTCATTGTCATTCTGCTTTGTTATACAGTCAGGTAGAGGTGGGAAGTGAGAGGGCTTGGAGGAAAAGATTGGTTTGTAACCTCTGCAACAGGAGACATTCCCATTTTTTTACCCCAGATGTTAAATTAGGGGGAAAAAACGTGTTTTTAAGGATTTAATTCGCTAATACAGGGTTGCTTTCCATCTTTAGGGCATTTGTGTCAAGGTACCCAGTTTGGAAGATGGAGCTAGGAGTATGATGTGCTGACATCAGGTGCTCTCTCAGATACCATGCCTTCATTCTCTAGTTTTCTGTACATTTTTCCATGTTTGCTTTCAGACCTCTACTTTTTCTCTTCTCCCTCCACTGGTTTCAAATCGCAGAGTCCTATCTCTCTATGTTCCCAGTTTGTTGTCTTGGTTACAGACATCTTCCGCCTGCCTTTTTTTTTTGAGGGAAATATACTGCTTAAAGAAGAGTTCCTAAAAATAGGGACTGAGCGCTCTTTCTCTAAGGATACTGGGGTATTCAGCGGTAGGTAGAAGTGTGGTTTTCGAGCCTGACTGTATACTGAAATTGCCTGGGACACTCTAAAATATTATTGCCCAAGCCCCAGGCCCGACAAATTGAATCAGGATCTTGAGGAATGGGCCCCAGGTATTAGTATTTTATTTTGAATAAACTGCCTAGGTTATTCTAATGTGCACATTCAGCATTTAAAACCATTAACTTTTAGCAGCAAAGAGCTCGATTCTGGGCTGATTGAGACAGGTGAGATAAATGTGATCGACTTTTCTGTACCTTAGTTTTTCCTGCCCGGAAGATAGGACCAGTAAGGCTTGAGGAGTTAAAGAGGCCCTGTCATTACTGTCACATACAAAAGACAGACACCTTCTCTTCAAAAATATCCAGTTATCTAGCTGGGTTGATGTCTGGGCTGTAATAGTGGCTTGAAGCAGTCTGAGGGATTAAAATAAATCCAGTTGCTTGAAGAAAGAGCTTATCTGTGGGGAGGAACAGCAGTTTCACTTTCCCTAGTACAGTCTGGATAGAGCTTTTTGGATTTTTGAACCCAACTTCTAGCTGATTCCATTCTCATACTCCAGGTGATTAGCAGTTAGGGAAAGACTTTTGTTAATATGTGTCATATGCCTATAATGTTTCAGGTTTGAGTCATAAGTGTGTGTTGCTTTTATAATAGAAAAAAAACATGATAAAAGGGGAATTTTACAAAGAATTAAAATAATCTTCAACCTTTATTCTTCCCAGCAGTTTTCTTCTTTTCCACCAGAATTTTCATCTGACAAAATGGCCTGCTGAGAGTTAGAAACTCCCTTATTTAAAAATACTCCCATCCTACCTACCCCCTAGTCCCCCACAAACCCTTGATTATAGTCACATAGCTTCTCAGTGGCAGAGCTCTGCAAACATTTGCTGGCCCACACGACTGTGACCTGACATAGTTGGTCCCTTTTCTGCAGGGAACTGGATACCATTTGTCTCTCTCATTGGTTTGCCTAGGCTCTGTTTTTTCAGAGCTGTCTAGAGGAGTTTTAAGACAACCAGGTCATGCTATTCTAAATGTTTTAAAAATATTTTTCTGGGGTTGAGGTCAAAGCAGCAGCTTGATCCTCTCATAAATTGGTCAGAGGAAGAGGACTCATGTGGCTCTGTGAAAGATCAAACCTCTCTGTACCCACTGCCCACTTCCTTTCTCTTCTAGCTTGTGTCTTGGGCTGGGTTCTGGCCAGGGAACAGAGTCATGTTCTTGGGGAACAGTGTCTGACACTGTTTTAGGCACTGTAGGGAGTGGAGGCAGAGGAGACGCCTCAAAAGGTAAATTATCATATGAGGGTGAAGACAAAAGGTTGTATTGGCTACAAACAAGATCTTTTGGATCATTTCTGGGTTCAAGGCCTGGCTTTCACTTAACTTAGTGCTTGTATGACCTTAGGCAAGTTACTCTATCTTTCCTGAGTTTGGTTTCCTCATATGCAAATGGGGGAGGGTAGGGTGGGGAAATAGTACTTACCTCATAGGATTACTATGAGGAGTATATGAAATAATACATGAAAGATGCTGAATATAGTGCCAGGTGCATAGTAAAACACTCAATAAAGAATAGTTGCTGCCATTAGTATTATTATTACTACTACTGTTGTTATTATTAATAACAGTAGGAGACCAATGGAACAATAAGTGTATAATACCACTAAGTACAAATGGAGTTCAGAATAGGAATGATCAGTTTGGGTGGGTTATTCAGGAAATCTCTGGAGGAGGTAGAAGTGGAATGAAATATGCCAGAATGAAAGTGGAAGGCCAAATTGAAATGTAGTGGAGACAGAAGAAGGAACAAATTTCATGTCTGGTGTACTCGGGCTCTAATACTACTAGCTCACTTGTCTTCGTAGTCCTTTATGACTCTGCATTTTGGAGAGTCCCCTATTGATGCTTGCAGTTTAGAGGTGGTAGTTGGAGTGGGTGCTTGTTGGATGGCTGCTCTGGCTGAGATTTTGAGGGTATCTGCCTTGGTGATGTTGACATGGGTCCTAATTCTGCAACTTGGCTTATGGGTTCCAAGCCTAATTTTATTCATCTTAACCAAGAGTGTTAGTTTCACACTCCCCAATCTACAAAATACTTCTTGATGAACTATAAGGCAGTTTAATCATGGATTAATGATGGGAGAGAGACCTGCATAGAGACATAATACTTGTTTGTATCAGTCAGGTCACTTCTTTCCTGATAGCAAAGTTCCTAGAGCCAAATTAAACAGGTTTTTTTTGGTAACCTAAAATCAGATCCTAATGGAGTTGGAGGGTCTCATGAGAAATATGCAGATATAGCACACCTTTGCATAGACCAGTATGTATGTCCTTTTTCCACTGTTAGAAAAACATCAGTGACAGTTTTTCTCTTGGATGTTCCTGGTTTCTAATCCCATGCAAATACTGTGTAAGTGCTATGAGCATGTTATTTTCCTGAGGGTTTTTAAAATTTTCTTGATACAATTTGGAAAATATCCACTTCTCAACAGCAACATAGTTATAGTGATTCTTTCAGTGAGTTCTCTCTTTGTCTTTGTTTCCAAATTCTACTGTTGTTTACAAGCAGGGCTGCCATGAGTGGCTATGTACTGCACAACCCTAGGAATGTGTGCCATTCACATAGACTAAAATTGAATGGCGCCACTAGGGTTGTGCAGTGTACAACCTACACAACTATTCTTGGCAGCCCTGGCATATTGTATTGTCAATGCTTTGTTCATCAAGGACAGAGTTTTGGGAGAGGTAGAGAGTAGCAGTTTGGAACCATTCTCAGGGACTGAGTAAGGGAGCTGAAGCAGTGAGCCATTGCTGTGACTAGAAAAGAAAGAAGTGCAGTTGTGACTTTGAGAGGATTATCCTATTGCAGTGGCAATCATCATATGGGAGCACTACTTGCCTTTATTTCAGTAAATAATTTTTTGAGGGCATATAATGTGATGGTTGAAAAACAGTGAAGGATATGCATTGGATGGAGTATTTGAACTGGGCCTTGTGAAAACGACAGGATATAAAAATGTAAAGATGAGTTGTATGGAGAGAGTTCCAGGAGAATGGAATAGCAAAAGGGGGAAAAAGATGAGAAACTTCATGGGGTGTATGGGTAATGGTGAATAATTCATTTTGATTTGATAGAAAGGCAGGTGGAAAAGAGTAGTGAGCAATAATGCTGGCTGGTGGGGGTCAGTGATGATGGGCAGGGGTAGGTCAGTTACTTCATGGGAGAGGAAGCGGGTGGGACATAGATCCAAATTAAGGAATTTGAAATTCATTTAACAGGCAATAAGGAGACATTTGAAGTTTTAAAAAAAAGTTTATTGAGATATGATTCAGTTACTGTACAATCCACTTTTTAAAGTATTCAGTATTTTTTAGTGTATTCACAACTATGTGCAGCCATCAATCACCACAGTCAATTTAGAACATTTTCATCACCTCAAACAGAAGCTGCATACCATTTAGCTATTACTCCCCTACCTTTCCTTCCCCTACCTTCCTAGCTCTAAGCAATGACTAATCTGCTTTCTGTCTCTAGATTTGCCTATTCTGGACATTTCATAAAGATGAATTCATGTGGTCTTTTTTGACTGGCTTCTTTCACTAAATATAAAGTTTTTAAGGTTCATTCATGTTGTATCATGCACCAATACTTCATTCCTTTTTATGGCCAAATAATATTCCATTATATGGATATACCACATTTTGTTTAACCATTTGTCCATTGATGAGTATTTAAGCTGTCCCACCTTCTGGCTATTATGAAAAATGATGCTATGAACATCCATGTATAAGTTTTTATGTGGACATTTCTCTTGGATATTTAGACACACACACACACAAATACATATATATGTATGTGTTCACACACACGGAATTGCTGGATCATATGATAAGTCTATGTTAGACCTTTTCAGGAACTACCTTACTGTTTTCCAATGTTTTAGCATCATTTTACATTCCTACCAACAGTCTGTGAGGTTTCTAATTTCTCCATATCATCATGGACACTTGTGATTGTCTTTTTTATTTTTACCTTGCTTGTGGGTATAAAGTGATATCTCATTGTGGATTTGATTTTCATTTCCCTAATAACTAATGATGTCGAGCATCTTTTCATGTGCATATGGGCCATTTATATGTCTTCTTTGGAGAAATGTCTATTCACATCCTTAGCCTACTTTTTAATTGGGTTATTTGTCCTTTTATTGTTGAGTTTTAGGGACTATTTATGTATTAGACCCTTATCAGAGATAGGATGGGCAAATTTTTCTCTGATTTTTTGGGTTTTTACTTTCTTGATAGTATCATTTGAAGCACAAAAGATTTTAATTTTCATAAAGTCCATTTCACCTATTTTTTTGTTGTTGTGCTTTTGGTGTCACATCTAAAAATCCATTGTCATATCTGGGGTTAGAAAGATTTACCATTATGTTTTCTTTTAAGCGTTTTATAGTTTTTGCTTTTACATTTAGATCTTTGATTTGTTTTGAGTTAATTTTTGTATATAGTTGTGAAGTAGAGGTCCAAACATCATTCGTATGCATATGGAAATCTAGTTGTCCCAGCACCTTTTGTTGAAGAGACTGTTTCCCCCATAGAATGTTCTTGACACCCTTATTGAAAATCAGTTGCGAGGGTTTATTTTTGGACTTTCAGACTGATTCCATTAGCCTATAAGTCCTTATGCCAGTACCATACCGTCTTTATTGCTGTCGCTTTGTAGTAAATTTTGAAATCAGGTAGTGTGGGTCCTCCTTTTTGTTCTTCTTTTCAAAATTTGTTTTGCTGTTTGGGGTGTCTTGCAGTTCCATATGAATTTTATAATTAGCTTGTCAGCTGAGCTTGTGATAGGGATTGTGTTGAATCTGTCATCTGAAAGGAGGTGTATAACATGATCTGGACTCTTATTTTAAGAATAGGAACCTGGCAATACTGAACTAGAGTGAAGAAGGGTAGACACTGGAGACATGGAGATCAGATAGAAAACTGTTACAGTAGTTTAAGAAAATGATGGGGACTGAACTAGGAAAAGATAGCGAGGATGGATTTAAGATATATTGAAAAAGGTTGAGATGACAGGGTTTAGGGGCTGACTACACGTGGGGGCTGAGAAAGAGGAGTCATCAAAAATAGCTCTGAGGTTTGAAGATAGGCTAATGATTGAATAACAATACTTTTTCATCTTACAGAAGAGTTGTAAAGATATTACAAAGAATTTCTGTATACCCTTCACTCATCTTCCTCTAATGTTAATATCTTGCATAACCATGGGGAAATTATTAAAACAGAAATTAGCATTGGTGCTATCAACAAATCTAAAGACTTTTTCTAATTTCACCAGGTTTCCCACAAATGTCCTTTTTTTTCTGTTCCAGGATCCCACATTGCATTTTAGTCTCTTCCATCCATGACAATTCCTCAGTCTCTGTCTTTCATTACTTTGACAATTTTGAAGATTTCTGGTTAGGGTTTTTGTAAAACGTTTCTAATTTGGGCTTATCTGATGGTTTTTCATCAGATTTGGGTAATTTGGGCAAAAATACCACAAAAGTGATGTTGAACTCTTGTTGGTGCAGCATATTGGGGGGCACATGATGATATTCTCTATTACCAGTGATGCTAACCTTGATCACTTGGTTAAGGTGACGTCTGCCAGATTTCTCCACTATAAAGTTGCTGTTTTCCCATTGTAATTACCAAGTGTCTTGCATGCAAAAATTATAATACTTTCATTGCGAATCAGAGCATCTCTCAGTGGTTCTTACCTGCAACAGTTATTGCTGTAGTGTTTTCCTAATGTTGATTTTCTGTTTCTCTTATTCCTTCTACTTTTATCAGTTGAAATTCTATTGTTGGAATAGCTGTTCCTTCTCTCCCATTTTCTGAGAGAGCAGTTAGTGATATAATAGGTTAGGGCGATAAGATGGCAAGTTCAGATTTAGGCATGTTTGGACGTACCTACCTGTGTAACAGCCAGATGTTAATATCCAGAAAGGATTTGGTATCTACATAGAAACAACAATTGCAGTTAAGATATCAGAAGCAAGCATTATGATTTTATTTTCCATTTTAGAATGTAGAAACTGAGGTTCAGGGTAAAAACCTGAGGCATAGTGGGCAATACAACTGGTAAGGCAGCTGTGGGTTGGTGGGCACATTGTTGAAAGCCATGATTACTCTACAAATGCCTTTGAAAATTCTTCAATGGCTCACCAATGCCAATTTAAGGTTTGTCAGGTGGAGAAAATTGATCATCACATCCTAGCTCTCAATTTACTATAGCACTGTGTGCAACATTAGAGGGCCATTTAATATCCCAAATTTAATAAAATCTAAGTACCTAATGCATTTATAGGCTATTGGAAAAAGAAGAGAAATGTTATTTAGAGTTATTTTGGAAGGCTTTGTGGAGGAAGTAGAACTTGCCTCGACCTTGGATGGAATTACCAGTGAGGGTACCTAAAGGGGCAGAGAAAGGATATCTAAGAGGGATGATGCTTTCAACACTTCATACTTATTCCTTACAAAGTGCTAGGCTCTGAACTAAGTGCTTGAAGCATTTAATCCTCACATCTACCTTATGAGATAGTACTATTGTAGTCTCTATTTGACAGATGAGGAAAATGACCCCAGGATAATTAAGTATTCCCTCCATGTAGGCAGCTGGACAAAGGAAACCAAATAATATATCAGAACATTATTATGCAAGCATGGAATTAAAACAAGTGCACTTAGATGAACTGGAAGTTTAATATGAGCTGTTTTAGATGTAGCTCATAGTAGGGATGGATTTTCTACTGATATCAGCATAATTAAAGCTACTATATATATTGAGTGCTAGTTATGTGCTAGGCATTGTGGTAAGTGCTTTGTGTGCTTTATCTCATTTGATCCTCTCCAAAACCTTATCAGATAGTTACTATTTTTATTCTTATTTTAGAGTTGAAAATTACTGAAATCTCTTGCCCAAGGTTACAGTGCTGGTGAATAGCAGAGCCAACATGTGGACCCAAGTCTGTCTTGACTCTAAAGCCCATGATCTTAGCCACTTAGCAATGCTAACTATCCTGTTCCCATCCTCTTAATAGGGTTGAATTTGCCATTGAGAACAGAAAACTTAATGTTTATGAGCTAAGGTTCCTTGACTTGTCTATGTAAGAATGTCCAAACCTAAAGAGAATTTTTATAGAACTTTATTTGAGCCAAACAGAAGATAAACCTGGAAGCAAGATTTCAGCAAAATGAGATAAATGCTTCCAAGAAAAGACAGTTTTTATCTTCTTTTATGCCTTGGAATTAAGGAGGGAATATAAGGAAGATTACATGTGGGTGGGGGAAAGCAAGGCAGGGATATGATTACAGAATAGTTAACAAGATTATGTGGTGCTCTCTTGTAGGTGGTCATGCTTTAGAATGAGGGTTCTGAAAAGAAACCTTTCAAAGGTATGCTAACCTAGATGCTCAGAAACAATGGACAGGAATTGCTTAAGGCAAAGATAAACCTTTTACTAAAGAAGTAGTATGCCTGGGGCATGACTACCCACTATGACCTGACCAGTTAGTAATTTATGATCAGATCACCCTGTACAGTTATTTTCTATAGAACCCCTTTTTCCTCCATAGGCCCCTGGATAGTGCTTGGGTGTGGACACTGCCAAATATGCTTTGTGACTCTCCATATTTTATACCTCAATGGTTTGACCAACTTCTTTCTTTAGGTATAATTCAAGGAAGTTACAATCTGGTCTTTCAAGTCTGGGAACCATTGTGACTTTAAGATGATCTTACAACCTTTTTAATCTTGTGTATGTTGATTTTAAAGCCCAGATCTTAGTAGGTACTCTTATTTTCCCTTTTGTCTAAATTCTCGAGGAAAGGCTCTCTTTATAAACTCCTTATACTGAACAAAAATGATAATTTCTCCGCAAAAGATAAGCAGAATGGTAGGACGAAGGATGGGCATTTAACCAAAGGAGAAAATGATGCTTAATTTAGTATTTGAAGGATAAATAGGAGTTAGAAAAGGAAAGGTGAGAAGGCCATTCTGAAAGAGTAAGTAGGATTAACAATGGTACAATTTCTTGATATTGGAGATTGAAATTTTATAAATAAAATTATAAAAGTATTAGGAAAACAATAGATGACTCTTTTTATAATCTTAAGGTTGTAAAAACTTTCAAAGCGTGATAGCAAAAACAGAAGCCATAAAGGAAATGACAGGCATCTGATTACATAAAGATAAAAAAGCTTCTATACATCAAAAATACCATAAGCAGAGCTATGACAATAACAACCTGGGGAAAGTATTTGCAATAAATGTCAATTAGTTTGTACAAAATGTCATTAAAACATATATACCTCTTACAATTCTATAAGAAAAAGAACATACCAGTTGAAAAATAGGCAAAGACCACAGATGGTCACATCCCAAAAGAAGAAATACAGCTGGCTAAAAAACATTTTAGAAACTAATTATGCAAATTAAAGCAAATAGGTAGGTGTGTGTGTGTGTGTGTGTGTGTGTGTGTGTGTGTGTGTGTGTCAGGGGAGGGACAGTAATTTTGTCCTTACTCTTCTAGGTTTTTAGCTGAGACCGCCCTTGTAATAAAAGACAGATTAACAGGAGAAAAACAAACATATTTGATGGTATGTATACCTCCTAGATACATAGGAGTGACCCAGGGAAACTGAGTAACTTCCAATAATGGCCCAAGACACCACCTTAAATGCCATCTCCAAGGAAAGACAAAAGGTGTTTGGTGCATGTGTGGTGGGAGATGTGTGGAGGTCAATTAGAGAGGGTTACCAGGAAAAGCAAGGTGAACAAGGGTAAGGCTGTTAAGCAAATTTGACCGTTTTCCTTCTCTATCAATGACTTTTTAGAGATTTAATCATTCTTCTCTTCCTAGTACAGTGAGAGAAATACCCCCACAAATGGAAATTTACCTTATAACCATAAATGTCCTTTTTCAAAGGGTAACTTTGAAAACTTATACTCAGTTTTCAGAGCTTCTCCCATGTCTGCTGTTTCTTGAAAATTAATTAGCCTAAGATAATCAACATCCCAAGGAGACATATTTTGGGGTAGCAAATTCTGCTCCTCTTCAGGTGTTGCAAGATACACAGAGATGGGTCATGGAGGCAATAAGCAGGAAGTAGTGTTTATTGGTACCAGTACCTATTCAGTAGATTCACATCCAAAGGCTAAGCTCCAATGGCAGCGGGCTTTCCCTTTTATACACATCTTATACTTCCTCGTGTTCTTTCTATATAAGGAAAGTGTATTTTAATTGGTTGGCAGGCCATAAGGGGAGTGGCTAACCAGGGCCCATGGTCTATGCCACATCAGTTTTGACACTGAAAAGTCCTTACCTATTATGGGAAAGGAAGTGAACAACCCTCAACCATTATAGGAAACAGCTTGGCATCTGCTACCACACAAGGGACTTGAGTTTTTTTCTGTAGATACTGGTAAGCCATTAAGGGATTTTAAATGGCAGATCAGAGCTTCATTTTAGATAGATCCCTTTTGCAGCAATGTGCCTGGAGGCTGGAGGTCAGTGAAGATATTGCAGTGGTTCCAGGAAGAGTATGAGGGCCTGAAAGTATGAATATAGTGAATACATAGAGGCTAGAACAGACTTTGAGAGACCTAAGGGATGGTTCTTTCCTGAGGTGGTGTAACCCAAAATTAATTTTAGAGTGTAATAAGGTATAAAAAGCATTTATTTGACCAAAAAGAGCTGAAACCCGTGAGACACAGATTTAGGTAGCAACTTAAATTGTGTTCCATCAGGACAAAGGGGAGGCCACCTTTTATAGTGAAAGATGCTGCCCAGGTTCCCAGTTAGGTCCATTTTATGTAAATGAGGTATCCAAAATTTGCAGTTCCGATAGTGTAAATAAGCAGGCATAGTGCAGGTAGCCCAGAGTTAGTTTGGGGTTCTTCCTGGTACACAGAGTATATGAGGAGCCTGTCAGCAAATGGCCACTAGGCTCTTATTATTTATAAAATTTGGGCCCTTTGTTGACCATGAGGAATCTATCAGTAGATAAATCCATTCTTGGAATTCACATCAAATGAATCTTTTCTTCTTGAGGTCCACACTGAGAAATGATTATAAACACTATTCCTTAGGAATCCCCAAATAGCTGTG
>PVKZ01002842.1:115000-181528 GCA_004027375.1 Macroglossus sobrinus | reverse complement strand
TTCTTTCTTTCTTTCTTTCTTTCTTTTTAATAATACTTTGTGGTTTGTTGAGAATTGCCCTCCAGCGGTTAACCACTCTCCTGCCCTCCTCTGTCCTCTGGCTGATTGTGTATCTTTTCTACCTCATCCATTGTGGCCTGATAATGCCCCACATCAGGGAGCCATTCTGCCAAGTTCAGCCTTTCTGACCCCACTCTCTAACTGTCCAGCATAGCAACATTTTGCTTAGATGCCCTCCTGCTTCCTCTTAATTTATATTGTATTGTGAGAATTGCAACAGTGGGAGAGTTTAGCGTCCTATGGCTTTCTAACATCCAAAATTGAGCCAACATCATCATCCCTGTGACAACACAATGAATTAAATCCTTCTCAGTATCACATGTCTAGCTATCTTCAGAAAAAAAAAATTACATTTTAGGAACATTAAAATGGACTGACTTTAATCCACAATAGCAAAGGAAGAAAGAGATATGGCTTAAACCCCACCCGATGTTCTGACCTGAACTTACTCTGCAGATAAAATCGCAGAGAATTCTTTGCATTTCTATAGTTTCTTTCAGTCAAGGATTGCAAGGTGCTTTACACACAGTAATAAGCTCCATAACCTTTCTTTGATGCTGCTTCCAGCTCCAGGAAGGGTTCATGCATCAGAAAACGACAATGACAGACAGAAAGGGACAGGCCCAGGCAACCTCCAGCTGGCAGTGGTGGAGAAGTGAGAACAAGGCTTCTGGATGGCGGTATTCAACACCAATGATCAGGAAAATCATTGTACTTTAAACCACAAATGTACTTCTAAGAAGAAAAATAAAAAAATGGCAGTAAGGCCAGAATTGTGATTTGTTCTCTAAGGGAGGAATAATGTTTTTCCTCTGCCCTCCTGGATTCTTTGACCAGGGCTCTGCAGATTAGACTGAAAAAAGACAGGTTAACCAGAGAAAAACGAACGGTGTTTTATAACATGAACAGCGAACATATTTGCAGAGGAATCCAGTGATGAATAACTCAAAGGGGTGAATAGAACTTGTGGCTTAGATAGTATCTTAAAAAGAACAACAAATTTGTGGAGCCAGTGACAAGACAAAGGAAGCTGGGAGTTTGGGCTTTTAGGGATGGCAAACTGTGGAAAGGTAAATGTATGGGCGAAACTGGAAGACAAGGGTTGTTTTCAGAAGGGGTGCTGTATAGATGTCTCTGGATTGGTAAGAGCCTCGAATTATCTGTAATGATTAAGAATCATCCTGTCCTTCCTGGCAGAGTTTGTCCTGTGTCTGCTTTTTCTCAGTTGCTTTCATTTCAGAATAATCCTTATGCTAGAGTCACATGTTTTGGCATGACAAACTCTGAGTTCCTTCAGTCCTTCAGGGATCCAGTTGATCAAAGGGCATGTGAATGCAACAATCAGAGGGAAATGATTTCTGTTAATAAACATGCATGTATTCATTCACAGTGATCCTTATGTTCATAAAGGAAATAAATTCCCTGCAGTGTGATAGTTCCAAAACTTTGTGTAATAAACCAGACAAATGGGTTTATAGGATGGACAGAATGCCATTGAATGCCAACTAAATCTCTGTCCAATAGTAATAGTGACAGGTAATTTAGAGCAGGTGCTGCACTAAAACCTTTATATGCATTGTTTAATTTAATATTCCCAGTAATACCTCACAGATATCTATCCAATTTTCCAGGCAGGTAACTGAGGTTCAAAGAGTTTAGGTAACTTTCCCAAGTTCACACAGCCTTTACGTGGTAGAGCTGTGATTCTAATCTAGGTAATTTGGTTCCAGAATTAAGGCTGAGTGTTCTCTAACATGACAGTGAAGATACAATACACATCTGGCGGTCTGTTAATGCAGGTGAAAGGAGTGGGTTCAGATGAGAGTGGGGGTTCAGATGGAGAGTTCAGATGGGAAAGTGGATGAGGAATCTTTGTCTTAGACATAGAGTGGGTCTAGTTTTTGGAATGAATCTTTGCTGGGCTATCAAGCTCCTTTAATTCCAGCAGATCAGAAGACAGACAGTGTGTTGCAATACTTAGAGAGTATGGACACTAAACTGGACCGCTAGAGTCTGAATTTCTGATCTGCTCCTTTCTAACTGTGTGACCTTGACTTTTACATGCCTCTATGTCATCTGTAAAATGCAGGTAATAGATACTGTCTCAGAAATTTGTGATACGGATTGAGGTGATACAACAGTGTTCAGTACTCAGTATATTTTAGCTGCAGCCTTGGGGAGAGGACACAGCAAAGGGAACTCTGGGAAGCTCTGTCAGCTAGGTTTAGCATTGGCAAAGACTGTGGGGGTCCTCATAACAAAGGCTGCAGACACCGGCGGTGAGTAAGGCCTGCTAGGCTTTTCCTGCTCTCCTTTCTCCTACGCAGTGTAATAATTCCAAGGAAACCCTTCTTGGCACCGAGCTGCTCTGGACTGGGGGTAGGCTGATGTAGGTACAATGCTTCCTGCATTTTTCCAGGTAGCCATCCTCTGTTTTGGAGCTCCACAGAATTTCTGGTGCTTCTTCGTTGCAGTTTGGAGCTGTCCCAGAGCTATTTTCACTAGATTTTAATTGTTTATTTATTGTTTTTGTTGCTTTGTGGAAGGGATTACCATTGAGGCTTCCTAAACGACCGTCTTGCTGACGTCACACCTTACTGGTCTGTGATCCGTGCCTTTTGGCTCATTCAGAGTTTCCCCCTTTTGTCAACTTTTGCCTGGTTAACTTTTCCTAAGACTGAGTAGTTTGTTTTTGTGTAAACTCTTTGCCAGCAATGAAGTTTTTTTTTTTTCTAATTATGGTGATTCTTGTAGTAAACTTGGCCCCCCAAAAAATATTTTCTTGGTATTTAGAAGGTAGCACAACATGGTGGTTACAAATCCAAGCTATGGGGTTCAAATTCGAGCTTCGTTATCTACTACCTGTATGATCTGTGATTGAGATAACTTACCTCTCTATACCTCACCGTTCCCATCTTTAAACAGGTGAAATTAATAATAATAACTTTGTAGGGTTTTTGTAGACAATTCTGTGAAGAACTTTGCAAATGCTGGGTACACACATAGTTGACATTTAGCTGTTATTATCCCACTGTTACTTTTTCATTGTCGTCAACATCATCTAAATCACAACATCAAACAGATTCAAGTGTGGAAGGAAGAGTTACAATAACATTTTGTAAATGTATAATCTTTTTTTAAAAAACAACATGGCACAAGGGAATAATTCACTCGGTAAACCTAAAGATCTTTAGGCCAACTGAACTGGGGACATTAAAACAAATAAGGACTTTTATTTCGGAACCAAAGACCAGAAAGAAATTAGATGAGTTTTTACACATGCGTTGGGTATAAGAAAGGAACAATTCAGTCACAAACTTGTGTTTTTGTGAAAAGAAAAAAGAAATCTTTGTAGCTAAGTAGGAAAGTGTTTATAGCTCAGGACCTAGGAGGCCCCAATTACTGGGTCTCTGTGAAGAAGACGGTGTCAGAGGGTTGGTAGAAAACACGCTCTCTGAGGCTGATTCCAGCGCCTGCTCATACAGAGCAGAACTCTAACCAGAGCGGGATGCGGTTCACCGCTGGGGACCTGTCAGGAGCTCTAGAGAACCACAGGGCTAGCTCCAGGAGTCTGATGAAGGGCAGATGTTTCTGGAGGAGGGTATAGAGAGAGGCAAATTTGGGAGACTGACTCTCCCTTTTAAAAAAAATTTTTATTATTATTTTTTATTACTTTACTGCACCTCCCAGAAAGGCTTAGCATATTAGTCAAGACACATTGATTTCCGGCATGTTTTTACTTAGTGGTCAGAGGCTTCTGGGCGGGAAAGACAAATATTGTGAACAATGAGAAATATAAAATGAAAGTAAAACAGAGCTGACTTCGTACTAGATCAGGCGCATATCCCTGAGAAACACACCAAAGCTGTAGAGGACGAAGCCTCTTCAGAGACTGACTGTGTCTGGTCCCTCGGACATCCAGAGCCCCGAGCTTCTCCACCACTGCTGCTTCCTAACCGTTTCTCTGTTCCCTAGAGCTTTCCCAGAGAGACAGAACCTGCTGCAAGGCTTGGTGCATTAGAGGCTAGGAGAGAGGGAAGGATGGATGAAGAGGGAGGTGGAATCTCTTGGCTGAAACGGATTTTGAATTTTTTGATGACTCTCAATTACACAGGTTTTCCCTGAGGCCTGTTAGTTACTTCAGAGAATCAAAACTACTGTCATTTCTAATAGAGTGAAAATTCTTAGTCTACCTCCTTTTAGGAGGGCATCTGCCCCCAGGAATTAATGAAAAGAGGTGATTATACGAGCCCCCTGGGAAAAGCGTACTCTCTCGTCACCCTTTCAACCACAGAATAAACATCTTCCATACAGAAGAAAGTTTCCTAACTTCATGGTTTAGCATCAGCCCTCAGTTGTTACTTAATAAATAACTATTGAATGAGTGGATGGCTCTGATGATCTGCATGTGGGGTAGCTTTCAGGGACTGAAAAGCAGTAAAGATCAATAAAAGGAAACATCTGGTCAATGTGATGGACTAAACAATAATGGGAGACGTCTCATCCTGCTCCAAACACAAAATGCTGAGTAACAGAGAACACACGTTTTATTTTAAGTCACATAACTAGGCGGAAAACAAGAAGGGGAAAAACTTACAAAGTCCTAGAAATAAAAAAGAACTTAAAAGCCAGAGTGGTAGAATGCACACGCTTGTGGGGGTAAATGGAGGAAATATGCACCTCAGGGTGGGGGACGAGGGGTGGATGGTGGTATCAGACTAAGTAGAACCAAACTGTGGTAAAACAGTCATAGATCATTTGAGAAAGAAATTCAGTTAAAACATGCTACATTCCTCATTTTATTCAGTAATATGGTATAGATAGTGATTAATCTTAGATTTGGTTAACTTTATACATTGAAACTATAAAGGTAAATACAGAAAAAATATTAAAAAAGGAAATAAAATTAAAACAAAAGCTATAGAAAAGGGAAAAAAGATAAGAAAAATACAGCCAATCCAATAAGAAAAAGCCTAGTGAATAGAAAATGCCAAATAAGATGGTATATACTGCTACATATATATCAGAAATTACTGTAAATCTGAATAAATTATATTCACCTTATAGTCACCTATTAAGAGGAAAATGGGAAATTGGAAATGAAAAATTCCTTCTATATGTAGAAATTCTTAACATGTGGCATAAAAAGCTTTAAAAGAGTCAGGAAAAGATATAACAGGCAAATACTAGTCAAAATATATAATAATGTTAGGTATATTAGTTGGAATGTATGTGGTTTGGAAAAGTATGGGAGAATTGTAACTATAAGGAGAGAAGGATTTGTGGCTATTGCTATCTTCTATTGATTGCTCTGGAAAAACATAACAAAAAGCTGAGTGATTAATTAGCAATGAAAAGTCCAGAGTGAAAGCTAGAGGGTCTCCTCTGGTCTAGATAAAGTCTCATCTCTACAGGAGCAAGATGACTGTGAAATTTAAAGACTAAGTACAAGACTTAATTGTAAGCATGGCCAAGCTCTAAAGGTTAAGCTCCTAACCCGAGGAGGTCTGCTATGCCCAGGTCAGGTCTCTAGTTGGGACATGTGACAGAGGGGCATTTAAGTTGATGCATCTGAAAAATCTTAAAATCTCAGACACACCTGAACAAGGCGAGCCTTCAGAAGTGGCCCTTCCCTAAAGAGAGCTAGCACTCCGCCTTGCTTGAATATGATGCAGACACATATGTTGCCTCCATCCTACTCCCAGTTTCTGCCTCCATCTCCCTTCCAGGTCAGTAGGCCAATACCAGTATTATGTCAAAACAACCTGGCCGTAGGAGGTTATCGTGTACCTGAGCCTACTAGGGTGGCGTAAGGGACTAACTCCAAAGGAACTTCAGGACCGACAAGCGTGTACCCGCAGGAGTTGGTACCCTTGGGACTGTGCTTTGAGGCTGCTAGACCAAGACAAAGGAACGTAAATGTGGATGCAGGAGACTTTGTCAGTGTGGGAGTGCATTACAAGATGCAGGCACACACCCTGGCCCGGACCTCAGGAGAAGCTGTGAACGAGCAGGTGTGATGGTGCCTAGAAACAGGGAGCAAGTGATGCTCTATGTTAAGTGAGGAATAAAAACCAGACAGAGGTGGAACAAAGAAATTAAAAGGCTCAGGGAAGTGGGCAAGTTAGAGTGGATATACAATAAATGATCAGAAAACTCGTTAGATGACTATATCTCATAAGAAGGCCAAGAGGAGACATTATTTACCAGAACAATAAGGAATGTACTGGTGGGAAAGGCGCCAGCGTCAGTAGGAAGTTCAGTAGTACTTCTCCTCTGTAAGTCAGGGCTAATGAGAGAAGAAGCCATTACAGAAGTAGGCTCGTTAACACATGGTAAAAGAGATCCTCAGGTACTCTGGCTGCGAACAATAGAGGCCAGGCGGCAGTATTTTGTACTCAGAAGCCAGTTGAGCACAACTATTCTAATGAGTGGCACATTTGTAACATCAGCCAGGGGCCTGGCTTTGAGAAAGTTATGGAGATGGTTAAATGAATGTGGCATTCCTAGGGGCAAAATACATATGAGTACTAGTAGGGGTAATGTTTTATCTGTAAAAGAAAAAGGAATTGAGGATGATGATCAGAAGGCTAAGAGCAATCATTCCAATAAAATTTGCAACCCTTCATCCAATATCCAGTTTTCAAACCCAGACCCTAACTACTAAAGCAGATACTGATTCAGAGGAAGGCCCTGCACAATCGTGGCAATACATGGCAATATTTTCCTCAGACCTTTCCCAAAGGGACCTGCTGCCATGTATTTGGTGACTAGGGAAATAGGATTATCCAAACATTTTGAGGATTGTTGCATACAGAGTCCAAGTTGATATTGATGCCAAAGTGTCATCATGGGCCCTCTGTTAGAGTGGGGACATGTGATAGGCAAAGTAAGCCCATAGTGGGTCCACTATCTGTGAACCCAGCCAGTGGTCATTTCCCCAGACCCCAAATTATAATTGTAATAGATATATTTGGGAGTTGGTCTTTGGTCTGTAGGATAAGAGCTTTCTAGTGGGAAAGGCTAAGTGGAAGCCCATGAAACTGCATTTCCCACCCCTTTCTAGATAGTAATTAAAAAAGAAATCATAATCCAATATGAATGGCTGAAATTTGTATCACCTTTAAAATCCATTAAAGAATGTGGGGATAATGATTCCCATGTCTCCATTCAATTCAGCAATCCGGACACTGCAAAAACAAGACATGGCCTGATGTATTAGAGTGAATTACTATAAACACAGCCAGACATTAGACCTAATGGCAGATGCAATGTCTTTGATAGAGCAGATTAACATGACAGATATGCGATAGTCAGCCAATAATCTAGCAAACATTTTTTTCCATCCTTAGAAAAAGAAGGTGAGGGAAATGTTTTCATTTACTTAAAAAGGACAACAGGATACATTACAGGTTTCTTCTAGGGCTGTGCTAACACTTTGACCCTCTGTCAAAATATAGGCTGAACAGATGTAAACTATCTGAACATCCACATAGAATATAACATTTGTGTATTTTGTTGATAACATCATGCTAATGGAACTCGATGAGCAAAAATTAGATCTTAGTCAAAGGCTTTGTTAAGAACCATCTGTTCCAGAGAGTTGGAGGTAAACACTATGAAGATTCAGGGCCTGCCACATCAATATAATTATAGGTGCCTGGTGTTTATAGTAGGCTGAGAATCATCCCTCTACCCCCATAAAGAACAAATTATTGAAACTTATGAGCCTGAAGAAGGAAGCAAAATGTCTGATATGCCTCTTTGGGTTCTAGAGTATATTCCATACCTGGGAATCAAATCTGGGAATACTAGTCTGAGCCATATATCAGATGGTATGGAAGGCTGTCATCTTTGATGGGTTCCACCTTTAGCCAGAGCTTAGGCACTATGGACAGGTCATACCAATAAACCAGCAAGTAACAAAGTGAATCACAATCTTGGCAGGAGTAGATAAGAATGCTGTTATAGAATGAGAGAAAGAGGAATATATTTAGTGACTAGATGATACATTTGGATATCTTTTAGTTCTCCTAGAACACATTTTGACAGAAAATGGGAAAGTGTAATAATTCTGGTTTGAGAAGTCCAGGGAAGGAATTCGACCCCACCAGAATAATGAAGATCTGGTTCACATCACCAGTTGTGCTAGCTGTAGATAAGAGGAATTTATAATTGATAGTAGAGAAAGGAGATAATGAGAATAAGCTATGGCCCTAAGATTGGCTCCAGCGGTGGGAACTGTAGTTTATCATACTAATTTTTTTCTAAGTTTTTCCTAGAAATCAAAGCCCACTGGAATGCTAGAGCTGATCCCAGAATCTACATGAAAAAGTGGATCCAGGCAGCTTAAGGAGCAGACTGTGGTGAATGCTGTACCGTTCTGCCCAAATCTCTCTAGAGTAATGGATTTTCTCCCCAAACTTCTAGGAATGCTGTTGGAAGATGGCCCTCCACTCTAGGCCTATACTAGGGAATTACATCCCCTGAAAAAACCTGCCTCATCCAAAAGCACACCTCTTTCCAGGGAAACCTAAATCTAATCAGATCAGAGGGAATAAGGTCCTAGCACTGTAGCCTCAACTGGAGCAACTCTGAAGGACTGTTCCTGCTCCAGAGCCCATCACAGGCTTATCTTAGAGCTTTTGTTCAGACTACACCATAGTTGAGCATCTCCTTCTGCCCAGTCCCATTTCTTTCCCTGCCCTTTTACAGGTTTTGATTCTAAGAGTCCCGCCTAATAAACATCTTGCATGTTTATTTTTATCTGGGTTTCTGCTTCCCAGAGAACCCACGCTTTAACAAACATTATATACTGATAATATAACTGGAAATATAGCTATCATGAGTATATATACACACATATATATATATGTTCATAAAATAAATGCCGATAGAATTACAAGAAGAAATCTAGAAATGCGTGATACTTATGTAAAGGTTTTAACACTTTTTAAAGAAAAAGATCAAGAAATTAATATTGTAACAATGAAAAATATTTGATAAACAGTTCTTTTATATATAACATAAGTGATGCAACATATATAATATAACAACATAACACAACATAACAATATAACATAGCATAGCATAGCATAGCATAGCATAGCATAGCATAGCATAGCTATATACTCATGTCCAAGAAGTTGGGCACATATAATTTTTAAGCACACATGTATCATTTTAGGAAGCTGATCATATAGGAGTACAGGAAAAAAAATCACAAAACCTTCTAAATAATTGATTTCATACAAAACATTTATCTTACTACAGTACAATAAAATGAATACAATTGGACTTTCCCAAACATTTGTTGGAAAAATAATCATCTATGGTAAAAATAATTGAATAAGTGATAAAAAATTTCTTCCTGCAAAAGACATTAAGATCACACAATTTTATGGAGAAATTTTTGTCAAAATCCATAACTCATAATCTGTCTCATACAATCTGTTTCAGTGAATGGACAAAGAGCAAACTACCTATTATGTGTATCAAAATTAGGCACATAGAGTATAAAAAATAATATTTCTTGTCCAATCTCACTATAGTGTTGGTGAACAAATCGTGATAACATACTAGCAAATCCAGAATTGTAAACATACTATTAAATCCACAATTGTACACTAGCAAATTCAGAATTGATAAAACAGAGTTTATCTCAATAATAAAAAAGTGTATTAACATTAGAAATAAAGTAGATAAACAAATAGAAAAAACATTTAAAAAATCAACAGAAAATAGACAAAAAGCATGTAATTATCTTAATAGGTATAGTAAATATTCTATAAAAGTCAATACCTATTCATAAATTAAGGGGGAAAAATGCACTAACAATAGAAAGGAACTTTTCTGACCTGATAATGAGCATGTCTCCCAGACCCACAGCAATGCCGTCCTTAAGGGTCAGATTTGAGAAGCATTCACATTAAACTCAAAACAAGAAACTAGTCACTAAAACCACTTTTATAGAGCAATAAAATGTAATAAAAAGAATTAAACAATATAATTATTGGAAAGAAGGAGGCACAATTGTCATTTGCAGATATCACTGCTTGCATATAAAGTACAAAAGAATCCACAGACAAACCATTTAGAATAAAAGAAGCTTGGAAAATTTGTTGGAAAAATAAGATCAACATATAAAAATGATTATAATGTGAGGTTTTATTTACCAGTAATTGCAAAATAGAAGACGTTATTTAAAAAATATTCCATTAACAATTGCATTTAAATTTACATGGTACATAAGGAAAAAAAAATTAACAAATGGTATTTAATGCTATTTGTGGAAGAAAATTGTATAACTGTACAAGGTCAAAATATTTTGTTTCTGCATGTACAAACTCAACATCATAAACATATATTGTAAATTATTCCCAAAATTGACTTACAAATGCAATGTAATTCCCATAAATATCCCAGTAGATTTTTTCCATGAACTTTGATAAAATTATTTCAGAATTCTTGTATTGAGTAAATGTTCAGGAATATGTAGGACAGTTTTATGAGAAGATCTAAGAGAATTTGCTCTCCTGAATATCAAGAATTATTTTAAAGCTATAGTTATTAAAACAGTGTGTTATTTTGTGGGGTTAAAAATAGATTTGTTAGCCTGATTTAAGAGCTTAGAAATAGACCTTGGCTAATAAGGGAACTTAATTTACAATAGAGGTGGCCTCAAATATTGAAACTTACTGGAATAATTGACTATGTGAAAAGAAAGAGAATTAGAACATTACCTCTATATAAAAACAAATTCCAATTGAAGGCCTAAATTTGTTAAAAATTATTTTAAAATATGATATAAGAGGACAGCTTTATGGTCCTGTGAAGAAAAATATGTTTAGATACTTGAAAAAACAAGTATCAAAAAGAAAATTGATAAATTTACATTAAAATTTTAAAAACCTACATGACAAAAATTAACAAAGTCAAAAGACCAAGATTTTTACCCAATACATAATAGATGCAGAACCTTTCCAGAATATGTAAGGAGCACCTTCCCACCTGTAAGATAATAATAGCTAACATTTATTAAGCATTTACTATATGCCAGCATCTGTTCTAACTGGTTGGTATGTATTAACTCTCTTAACCACCATAATCATCCTATGAGATACATTTTTATCTCAGTTTTATGGGTGAAGAACCTGAGCCACAGAAAGGTTAAGAACACACCTAACTAAGTACAAACATTAGTGACAAATGTGAAATTGCAGCTTGTGCCGACCAGCTCCAGAATGCTTGCTGCTGACCATTATGTCGAAGTGTCTCCCCCTGCAAAAAGGAAAAATGATCCAGTTGAACAACAAGCAAACAATATAAACAGGTTATTCATGGAAAAGGAGCTGAATTGCTAATTAAAAAAATGTGCTCAACTTTACTAATCAGAGAAATGCAATTTAAAACATGAATGATGCTTCTCACCCAGCAGATTGGCAAAATTTTTAAAAGCCCAAGAATACCAAATGGTAACCAGATTTGACAAAACAGAAATTCATATATTCTGCTGGAGGGAATGTCAACTGGCACGCAGACTTTGGAGAGCAAGTTGGCAATATCTAATAAAACTGACACTGTAGGCACCCGATGGCTCAGTAGTTTCATTTTGAAATATAGTCACATATAAAGAAAACGTGCACAATGAAGTTCAGTGCATTTAAAAAAATAAACAATCAGAAGGAGTTTAAATTTAGGGGGAAATAAGTTGTAATGGCATTTAGCAATTAAAATGAATAAATTAAATGTATATGTGTCAACCTAGATGAGCCTAAGATTGCATTGTTGAATAAAAGAAGTACCATGTAGTTCATCTGCATATGTAAAACATAATACCATTTCTGTAAATTTTTAGAACATAAAAATAGTTGATTGTGTTGATTGTGGTACATATGTATGGTATAATCAAAGTGTAAATATGTGAAGAGCAATGTTTGAACTACCATTAAGATAGTGGCTGCTTCGGGGGAGGAAAAGAGGTGAACAGGATGGTGCACATATAAAATTAGATGGTGCACATGTAAAATTTATTAATTCTAGTGTTGGGTGCACAGGTTTCTGGTTGATTACTCTCTGTACTTTTCTATCTACTTTTAATATTAAAAACACAAAAAGAAAAGAACACGTTAAGGCATAGTCCTTGATGAATAGAACTCATTGCTCTTCATCCTGGCACAGAGTTCTATAAGCGATCAGGACTCTTTTAAGCAATAAAGACAAACAAGAAGCATGCTTCCGGTCCACCAAGCTGTCATCTGTCCTCCTGGCTTCTGCTTTTGCCTGCAGGTGAATGATAAATTAGATCTGAAGCAAGACTCGGTGATCATCTAAGCCCCTTATAGAACAGATGAGGAAACTGAGATCTACAGTGGGAGCACTGGCCTAAGATTAGTACACATAAATTATATATATATATATATATATATATATATATATATATATATATATATAAATAAACACACACACATATATATACATACATATATATATATATATATACACACACACACACATACATATAAAGTTACCATATATAGTAAGTATATATTACATTCTATATGTTTTATTATAATACATATCATATATCATATATCATATCATATATAAGTAAGTACATATGTAACATAAATATATGTAACATCTCTATGTATACATACTTACTTATATGTATAATACTTTATATAAAGAAGGGCAAGTAGAAGATATATATGATAGAACTTAGACCAGAACCTATCAGGACTTACAAAACAGACTAAAGGCATGGATTGGAGGCTAGCAGGCTGAATTAGGTTCACAGACAAGTTTTGTTTGACCCATATGTTGTTTAAGTTTTAAAAAAGAAATGTGAACCTCATGACGGACTGTGTCTGTAGTTGGCCACAACCCCTCTGATTCCCTGTTTTCTTATGTGGGCACATTATTCACTGATGTTGCTATTCTGGCCCTTCAGTATATTTTCATTTGTGATCCTCATCAGGATCTTTGACTTGCAAGGGACCTTGGGGAAGGTCACCTATGTCCAATCAACGCTCAAGCTGGTCATTTCCTCAGCAGTGCCCCTAATGAGCTTACCAGCTCTCAGCATAGCCCGGCTAATTTTTGGACAGCTCTGACATACAAAGTTCTGCCTTTTATGGAGTCAAAAGATGCTTGCTTGTGACATTCCACTCATTATCCCTGGCCCAGCCATTTAAAGGTACATGAAAAGTCTGACCACAGTTCTGCGATTCTTTGAAGACAGCTGTCACGGTTAAACTAAATCGTTTTTTCTTCGTGATAAACCCTGTCAGTTCTTCCAGCTCTTCTGGAATTGCTTGGCGTTTCTACTCACTGCTCACCCGGCTGCCCCCCCCCCCGACTGTGTTCCAGCTCCTCGCTGCTGGAAGGTGATGGGGAGAGACTCTTCATGGTGGTCACCAGCGCCCCCTCTCCCACGAAACCATCCACCTCCTTAGTTAGGGCCAGAAGAGGTACCACGGGTCCGCTCCGACTACCTCCCCAGCCTTCTCCCCACTGCCCTGTTACCCTCATCCTTTCTTTTGTCTTCACCTTCTGCCGGAGTCACATGCTGTTTTCACCCCAGCAACAATAAACTTTTTCAATTTCCCAATAAAGAACTGTGGTATTTTATATCACTATTTTATATTGCATTCTGTTCCCTCCACGTGGAGCGTTTCATTAATGATTTCCTGCAGGAACTTCTATTTATTCTTCAAAACCCTGCTTCAGTGACATGGTTGTGTGAGGCTTTTCTGTGCTTTTAACCCTTCTCTTTCCTCTTTTACACTCCAGTCTAAGTTAGTCACTCCCTCCTGTGTGCAGACTCCCCACTTCATAAGTGGGTCTGTTTTGCATTTCTCACTGGATTGTAATTGTTTTGTGCATTTCCATCATCCTCTTTCACATTATAATATATAGGAGGGGCAGTGCTTTACTCTTTTTTGTAAGCTGAACACTAAGCAGAGGGACTGGCACATAGTAGGTGCTCAGTAAATACTTGTCGAGTTGAATGTGGCTCTGAGACCACTGGATATATTGCATAGATATAGTTTGTCTGAAGGACAGCTTGAGTTTTCTCCATTTTCTAATCGAATTTGAGTTGCTTGAGAATAAGAACCATGGTTTCTTTTCTATTTTTTTTTTTTTTGCTCTCCTAGCACCAAGCACAACTCCCATTGGTCAATCAGATGATTGTTTAAATGAATAATGATGATTCAGAGGTGTGTGTACTGTGACCATTCACTGAAATAGACTTCTTTTGGCTCTTCATTGTAAAGAAGGAAAAAATGTATATGTACGTAAAGATTAAATTTGTATTTATACACATATGCTCACAGATATCTGTATACAGCTACCACTGTATGTGTATATTTATATATAAAACAGTGTCGCCTTTGCACACCCAGGCACACATATATCTTCTGAATTGCAAAGTGCACTCCAGATTATTTGAAGTCCTGTACAATATGTCTTGCCTCCCAGGCAAAGTTTCTTGTTAATTTCCATTGCCTTTATGAATATATGATTTATTTAATGAAACTTCTATGCAGCAAATTAAAGAACATTTGTTCTACCTAGAGGGATAGTTCTCTAACATCACAGAAATGACAGGCCCACTTCCAAAGGCTTACACAGGAATAGTGGTCCAACTCAGAGTCTCAAGTACAATAGTGTCTTGTGGCCTATTCCCACCAGATACCCTCTAATTTGTCATTACCGGGGTGGGGCTGAGGAATCTGTAGTCCTAACAAAGCTTGTGGTTGTTGATATATTTTTGTTAATTTTATTTTTTTCCCTTTGTTCTGTCCCCATCACTTCACAGGGATGTAATCAAAAACTAATAATTAATGGAATCTCTTCTTTCTGTCTTCCTCTATTTATTCTTTTCTTCTTTTCTCCGTTTTTCTCTATTTCTATCTTTTGAAAGAAAACCTATATTTTTGTTATTTAATCAGAAAATAACAAACACTTAGCCATCTGTTTCAAAAATTTTTACTTAGGAAAAGACCTTGAGCCATTCCAGTCTGAACCTCTAGGAACCTATCCAAGAGAGATGAGAAATGTACCAAACCTGATCTTCACTCTGCTCCTTTGCATTCCCAACTCAAATTAAAGAAATCATTAAATGAGCTGCAAAGTAAGGAATCTGTAAATTATTAATAGCAACAGTTAACATTTTTATCCAGCTTGCAAATCCACATCGGTCTATGCAAAGCACATTTCTGACCAATAGAAGGTAGATTGGTTTGATACATTTTGATAATATTTTAGATTTTTTCCCCATTTTTCATGGAGCTCAGCATCTTAGGAGATGTTCTATGTTGGGAGGTTCACTCTTGGCACATATTACAACTTAATTCATGACTGGCATACTTTTTATAAAGCTATACACATTCATTCATATCGTCGACATATATTGAAAACTTACGTTGAGACTGTAAACATGAATGGTATACGTCCTATCTTTAGTAACATTCCAGTTAACTTTTGCTTCATAATGAGTTCCTCCAGAGCATTACGCTTTTTTTTTTCTATTTTGCTCATAGATTCTTTGGATTAGAAATTCAGAAGACATGGTAGGGATGGCTGGCTTTTATAGCACAATGTCTTGGGCCCCAGCTAACAAAACTCAAGGCTGGGTGGGTCGGGGAGGTGACCTTATGGCTGAAGGCTGACATTATCTGAAGGTGTATTTGGCAGTCACATGTCTGGCAGTAGACTGTTGATTGGCACGTAGCTCATCTACGGCTATTGGCCAGTGTTCATGTGGCCTTTACGTGTTTGGACTTTCTCACTACGTGGTAGTTGTGGTAGTTGGACTTCTAATATGACTCCAAAGGAGAACGTCCTAGCTAGAAGCAGAAGTTGTGTCGCCTGTTCTAACTTTTCTTAGAAGTCAGACATCACTCCCATCACATTCTGTAGGTTACAAGCAAGTCACAGCCCAAATAGATTCTGAGATAGATTCTGGGACAGCTCCCATTTGTTGATGGAAGATTGAGGTCACATTGCACAAGAACATGTACAGCAGGAGATATTTTGTGGCCATTTTAGAAAATGGAACCTGCCACGGGTAGCTTATAGTAGTTCAGCTGGGAAGTCAGACATGTGAACAAGTCGATACAGGAAAGGGTTATAGCTCTACAATAGAAGACTGTGTTGAGTGCAGTAGAACACCTAGTCGATCACACTAGGAAAAAATCAGGAGGTCAGGACAAGTTTAAACAAGAAGATGAGTTTGAAGATAAATGGGTTAGACATAGAGTGGTACACATTTTGGTGGAAATTGTTGGATTGGGGGTTTCTGAGACATAACTTACATATAATTCTCTTTTATTGGCTACACACACACACACACACACACACACACACACACACACAAATAAAATTACAGGCCACACAGTCATGATGACCCTTGACCCGCGTAGAAGCTCGCAGGAGAGGGCTGCCCGCCAGGAATTACACTATCCAAAGTGCATCTTTATTCCCACTTAGGAAATGTCTCCTCAAGGGTCACTGAGGCCAAGCCACCATAAGCTTGGTGTGTCATCTGTTCTCCCCATGTCTTAGGACTTGATAAAACTATGGATTTGTAGAGGTTTCAGGGTTTGGTCCCAAGGAATTCAAACATTATATGACTTTATTTAAGGGCAAGGTCAATTCTTGCAGCTTTGGGGTTGCACAAAGGCAATAAGAGAGGGGCCAAAGTTCCTAGATCCGAGAGAAGCAGAGCATATGTGTGAGCGTATCCCCCAAAGCAAACGAGAAAAACTTCTCCATGTTTTATTTACTCTGTGTTATTGAAGGAGCATCTCGGTGCCATCCGTGCTGAGCCAGAGCAGCTAATTCAGTGGAAATGAAATTCCAGCCCAGTGTGTGCTTCGCTTTCCCAGCATACTGCACTTATTTTTCTCTTTGTCTCTGTCTCATCTCCCCCTTTGTAGTGAAGAGATACCCAGGGCTCTGGTGTAGTCTGACAGTGGGAAACCACTCTGGCAATTTCTGAATTATGTCTGAAGAAATGAATTGAGGGGCTTGCCTGGGGTGGAGACACAAGACAGACCATGCTTTTATTGTCACTGCTGGGTTTATGATTTGCTGTGCACGGCTTATCTATGCATATTCTTTTCTATTTCAACACATAAAGAAAAACATGCCCATCTAGATGCTCCCCAGCTTATCGCTCCATATCGACACAGGAGCAACACTGGTTTTCAATTTCCCCACTTGTGAGTAACTGTGGAAAGTTAGCAGAGGCTTCTGTGTAAAGGAAAAGTGACTAGAGGCGCAGACTGGCCACAAAAGATAGAAATGTTGGGTGGGAGGTGCAGGGCAGGGTCTGGGGTTGTCGTGCCACATCTGACCCCCGGGAGCTCTGGCTAGCAGTGCTCAGCTGCTCCTTACTGGACTGGGCTGCTCTCTTTTGCTTCTGAGCCACATTATTTGCTTCTGCTTGGAGCTCTCTCCAGTCTCCCCAGTGACTCTCCATCTCCTTCCACACGCCTTCTTCATCCTCCTACTCCAGCTTCCTTCAAGCTTCCATTCTGTTGCTACTTCTTCCTTTACCGTATTAGGTTTGGCCCCTCCCTCACTGTCTTCCCTTAGTCTCTTATTTCCGAGAAAGACTTATCATGTTATGTAACAATTTGCTTTTTAAAGAATTATTTTGTTTTTGATGCTGCACCTAGACTGAAAGGTACTTGAGAGCAGAAAACCTATTTTTTCCCCCTGCTGTTCTATTTCTATTCACCTTGTACAATGCCTACCACATTACAGGAGCTCACACAAAATTATGGATCAGAAAAGGAGAGAGCTATAAGCCAGAAGTTACAGGAAAATAGGTGGTCAGAATTAAAGTCCAAATGAGTGGATCATAGGATAAAAAAAAAGAAATGAGGTTTTATGCCAGCCAGATTTAAAAAAGAAAATACAGTGTTGGTAATGGCGAGATTCTGGTGAAGTTGTTACCTACATTCCAGTGACAGCAATGGTACATTAGCAGGATAGTTTTGAAGGTAATACCTCAATATGAATCAAAAACTTCAAAATATATATATTAAATTGATTTTGTAATCCTGCTTCTGGGAATATAACCTAAGCAAATAATCTTAAAGTATGAAAATGTTATATATATGAAGATAATCCATGGTAGCATTATTTACAAGAGTGAGAAATTGAAATCAATTCGAACAGTATAGAAATGTCTAAATAATAACAGTATCATGCAATATAATACTATATTATGCAGCGATTAAAATGATAAGCATGAGCCTTATTTTCAACAATAGAACATATTTATTATATAATTTTAGGTTAAACAACACAATTGTACCTGTATCAAAGTTTAAAGTATATAAGATTATGTTTTTGAATAGACAAGTTCTGGATATAAGTAAATGAAAATAGCTGTATTTACTGAAATGGTCGAATTTTATGTGTTTTTAAGCTTTTGTGTAGAGCTTCTTTAGTATTATAATGCTACATGCATGACTTTAAGATTCCATGAGACAATGTTTATAACACACTTAGCCCAATATCTGTCACACAGGACCCTCTTTTTCATTTCAAAAAATATTTATTGAGCATCTAACCCAGAAGTGGATATAGCATTGATCCTGGGACAACTGATCCAACTGACCACCTTACACAGACTTTGTTTTTATGACAAAACATGAATTTCTATTCATGGCTGAATGGCAGTCAAAAGGCAAGTGAGTACAATCCTGACCCCTCTGGGAAAGACTGGGTAGCAGTGGGTGATGACCAAATGATATGTCAGGAAATAGAGATTCAGATGCTCTATCTCTTGCTCTAGTGGATAATTCACACCCTGTAAATGGGGGAAATAATAGTACTTAAAGAGATAAGATGGATAATTAACAGAATATAGACAGTTAAACCTGTGCCTCATTGACCTAGCTTTGTCCCCATTCTGGGACTCTTCATTTTCAGCAGTGACTCTAGTTCTGGTCAGAAGTGCTTCACCACACAGAAATGGACCAAAAAGAATCCTTTTCTCTCCAGGTCTCTTTCTACTGTGTAGATAGTAAATACCTTATAAGAGTGGAAGGTCAGGGAACTGTGGTTGTGATCTCTTCTCCCAACTCCATTCCCTATGTGATTTTGGGCAAATAGCTGAAATTTTCCAAGTCTCTGTATCATCATGTCTTTAAACTGTTTTTAACAATTCTGCCGAATTCCTATCCATAAATAATTCCATGAGGAAGAGGAGGAAACTCTGCCACAGGGATCCTGGTGAACTTGGAGGAAGGACGATGCTGCAAAGTCTGATGCAGCACGTCTGGGGACGAGGGTGGCCTGCACATGTGAGCCCGACTCCCTCCTGGACTCCATCTCTGCACAATAAACATATTTACATTGCAAATAAAATTCAGTGTTTGGCCACCTCTTCACACTCAGCACTATCATTCTCCAGGCCTCTTCTCCCGTGGGGGAAACAAAAGTCAATTCCTTCTCCAACTCTCTGTCTATTGAAGGCAGTGAAATCCCTGGAGCCGTTGTCGACTCATTGTACTTGACAGCCACCCCCCCTATAGCATCTCACATTAGTTTTTGAAATATGTATGTGACCTTTTTTCCACTCCCACAGTGTTCACCCTACACACAGTCTCACCGGCCTTCCCAGGATTCCTGTAACAGACCCTACAGTTTCCACTCATGGCAGCAGCATCTTTCTTAGTGCTTATTCTATTCTAATTATCTTCTGATATAAAAACTGAGGTCAGTCTCTCCTTCCTCCTGCATTAAGTCTAATTTCCTCTCCCTGGCCTTTAAGGATCTCTCCAACCCCTCCACTTCACCCTGTCCCCAAGCCCACACACCGGTGCTCCCCTGTCCACCCAGGCTCCCCTTCTCCTCTTTTCAGAGTAATTTTTCTTCTGCCACACAGGACCTCTTTGCTTAGTTCATCACTGTGCCCCAGGATTTGAGCAGATTTCTTTGCCATTCCTTTCTTTTTTTTTTTTCATGCTGCTAGTTCTGGGGACTCAGCTTGTGCTCCTCTCATCTTTTAGGGACATCCCCCTCTGCAGAGCTAAAAGAATCAAACAACATGTTTTAGAGGCGCGCTCTCTGATCCGTAACTTCCCCAACCTTTCTGCAATTATTTCTCTGTTATGATTTCTATAAGTGTTGTGTGCAAACCTCCTCCTTCGGTTGTGCTGATAGAGCCATAAAATCAACTCTGTGACAACTTGGAAAAATTAATCATCTTTATTTTGTCTATAACACCTGCGGTGTTCTTCACAAGCCTCCAACTTGCAGTGTAGAAAGAAAAACTGTATTTAGTCCATCTGAATTGAAAGTTGCCTAGGAAAGTCAAATCTCAAGGTGTGAAGCTCCCTGAGCAAACTCTTCACTCTGTTGGAAGGGCCGTGATCCTGATCTTCAGACAGGAGGAGTTTAAGGGAGACAGGGAATAGGGGCAGAGTTTCCTGATGTCCCCTTTTTCCATATTATCCCCATGAGCCAATATGTTCGTTCATCCCATGCCTAAATTCAGAGAAAGACACACACGGCTGCTCTGCTCCCTCTTTCCTTCCCTTTCCCATGTCCTCCATCATTCAGAGGCCTAGTAGGGTTGACTTTGTTCCCTTCTTTAGGCATTTATTTCATTTATAGATGTTCAACATCTTTGAACAAATTTTTTTTTTCATCCGTATTTCTCTTCCTCTATCCCCAAAGTAGAAGCCAGAACTTCACTGGATTTCCAGTCTGCCTTATACCTAGAGCAGGGCTAGACCTAGGCTCATAACCAGATGTACCACCCACGTGAAATCTGGGTTTGGAAGAAAGAGCGTGGAGAAGGAGGTGCTCTCAGCCACGTGCCTTCTGGTGACTATGGTGGAACACAGCAGATGGACCCTGAGCTTACAGAGGTCTGCATGCACACACCCAGCACGCACCCAGCTCTGTGGAAGTGGGTGCACTGTTATGCACATTCCACTGATGTATTTTACAGATTGTTCCTGATACTGCTGCTTCTGAGCCTGGTTCTCTGGCTCTCCTGGAAATTACATGAACTTTCTAATATTCTTTAAGAATCTTGCTTTAAATAGACAGAGTGTATTCATTCTAATATGCTAATAGGATATCACCCATTCATCCCATATGCACCCTGATCTTTTGCCCAGATCACTCTTACGTGTAATTTTTGGGTCTATTTTGATATATGTCAATTGGCAACATGTAAATACCTGGTTTTCAAGCCTTGTTTTGCTCATGGAGTCAGGTTCCCATCCTGACCTGCCATGATCTCAGAATAGTTTTGGAGGTAGAAGGTTGCAAGGGGGAAACACTCTGAAAATAATAGCAAACTGTATCACTTTAATATTTATAAAACTATGAATGCATTAATTATGCTTTCTGGGATGGCCACACTAATCTTTTCCTCCTTGAAGATTCCTTTCTCTGGGAACTGCCTAAAGAATTCACTGACACAGTAAGTCCTATCCCAGAGCCTACAGGGCCATGTGTGAGTCTGAAGAATACTAGACTGGGAGAAATCTCTTCCTCTTTGGGGGCGTGTCTTCAGATCTATGCCTGCACCATTTTTTTTCTCTATCTCTGCATTCTTGGTCTTCCTACTAGAAAATTCCAACCAGGCCACCAATGGTGCTTTCCAGGCCACCTGTTCTTCACAGTGATGGTATGGTGCCACATCCCTTACATCTTCTTTCATTGGCTTGAATTCTCATTGACTTCTCTCTGCTCTACACTCATCTATCATTTAGAGTTGCTGTCACACAGCTTAGCATTATTGTAATATATATCAGACCCTGGCAAAAATAAGCCTTAAGAGAAAATACTCTAAGAAGGGCAGTTTCTTCAGTTTTACCCAATCTAGAATTTAGATTCTTGATTATTAGAGATAAAAAGACTTGACTCAGCCAATGGTCACATATTATAATAAAAATAGCATGAAAGGGTTGTTTCTTCATCTCACAACTCCAGAATTGAGTATCTCTACTCAGATGTCTAATCAGCATCTTAAGCACAATATGTCTAAAACGAAACTGCTTTTTCTGCCAAACCCATTCTTCATAAAGTCTTTCTCATTTCAGTAGTTGTTAACTTTGTCCCAGTAACACTGGCTAAAAGCTTGAGCTCATACTTTCCTCCTCTCTTTTACTCTCGACCATATATCCAACTTACTTGTAAATCCTTTAAGTTCATCCTTCAATTACATCTAGAGTGCAGTCACTTCTTATTAGCTTCGCAGCTCCCATCACTTCTCTCCAGGATTATTGTAACAGCCCCCTGACAGGCTTCTCCAATTCTGCCCTTGCCCTCTGCACCCAACCACCACATATTCTTAATATAATCCTCAGAGTGAAACTTTTAGAATGTATGTCAGATTCTGGCACTTCTCTCTTCAAAAGCATCCTATAGTTTCCCATGTCACTCAGAATAAAAGCCAAAGTCCTTTAGTGGCTAAAGAGACTTTATATGACCACGCTCATGGATATCTTTCTGATTTCATTGCCCACCATTCTTCTGCTTGATGCTCTAGCCATGTAATCATCTCTGCTGCTCATCAAAGAAAGAAAGCCTGCACCATTTCAGAATGTTTGTCTTTGCTGGTTTTTTTGGTTGACAGGCTTTTCCCCCCCAGATTTCAAAATAACTACTTCCTCACCTCTTTTGGGTTTTGCTCTGATGTTACCATGTGAGACCTTCTTAAACCCAAACTATTTAATTTGACAACTGTCTAGCTTTCACTGGAACTCCCTTTTCTAATTTTCTCGATGGCACTTATCACTATGTAACATACTTTATACTTGCTGGGGGATTTACTTTCTGCCTGTCTCTTCCCATTAGGATGTAAGTTCCATTAGAGCAGAGATGGGAATAGTGCTTGGGGAACAACAGGTACTCAATTAATAGCTTTTGAAAGAATGAATAATTAAATGAAAGACTAGGACCAAGTGTCAACCGAGAATGACTGAACCTGTACTCCACTATACTCTAGCATAAAATCATGTAGAATTTTCTACATAGTTAACTTAGACATAAATTTGTTTTAAAAATCTATAAAAATGACAGTATGTAATTTAATAACAACTCCCAGTCCCTCCTCACTGAGCAAAATAACTTGAGAATCTTTCACTGCTGTGGCCAAGAGAAGAGTCTCAAATTTGGACAGATTGAATGCCTCCTCTTGCTCTATCTTGGGTATATGTATTTATTTTACTTTCTAATAATCTTTCTGTCTGTGTTTCCAATGAGAATGGTCCTAATACATCTGGGATTGCGATGGCTGATGCCTTCCTTTGAGTGCTCTTACTATAAAGCCTTGCTTGTGTTATCTTTCATAGTTGGTTTACATAAATTTTTATGGAGGTTTTATATTCTCCAGCAAGCTCTGCTTACTGCTTTCTGCTTGCTCTATGTATCCCCTTTCTGTCATCTGTGTAGATTTTTTATCTGCACACTGTGGTCTCCTGCCATAACTTCTGTATTCTCCATACCTTCTCTGGTGCTCTAGGGGGAAGGTGATAGTTTTTGATTTTTTAATTTGCTCCCTTTAGTGAGAAGAATCATTTGTTTGTTAAATTTCAACCTAAAAAAAAAAAAGATTCTGCTATGTAGCATCATCAAACATTCCCATCTGCTGAAGCTGCAGGCCATTGCTATGATCTAAGCTTCCTCACAGTCCTGTGGGCTAAAGATATTAATATACAGTTTGATGGTAATTTTGTTGCCCAACCAGATTATAGGTTCCATAAGGAACCACGAAGAAATTCCTGTTT
Source organism: Macroglossus sobrinus (assembly GCA_004027375.1). Lineage (NCBI taxonomy): Eukaryota > Metazoa > Chordata > Mammalia > Chiroptera > Pteropodidae > Macroglossus > Macroglossus sobrinus. The sequence goes on along the minus strand of PVKZ01002842.1, from coordinate 157,694 downwards.
TTTACATAGAATATAGTAGAGTTCTAGGTACATTGTCAATTCTTAATAAATACTTTTTAAATTTGTTCATTTATTTGGTAAGATTCTTATTTATTCAACAAATATTTGTAGGCCCATTATGTGCCTGGCACACGTATATACATCAGGAAAACAACATTTAAAAAATAGACTTGAATCCTTGCTCTCATGGAGCTTACATTCCAGTGGAGGGAGGCAGATAATAAGCAAATAAATATGAGAATATGTGATATATCAAATTGTGACTAAGTGCTAAGAAGAAAATTGGAGTTGCAGGAATAAGATATTCTTGGAAAGGGGGTATTGCTATTTTAAATAGAACATTAAAAATGCTTGTTGATGACAGAACAGGAGAGACGTGAGGAGCTGTGGGTGCAAGTAATGAGGATATCTGGGGAAAAGAGTGTTTCAAGCAGATGGAGTGACAAATGCCTGGGTCCTTAAGAGGGAACATGCATCTTGAGTCCAAGAAAAATCCAGGAAGATCTTATAGCCAGAGTGGAGTAGGCAAGGTGAAGACTATTAGATAAGATCAGTGAGGCAGAAGGAAACAGACATGAGGCCACTGAAGGAATTTCTTTATTACTCTTGGAAAAGCGGAAAGCCATTGGAGGTTTTCAGCAGAGGACTGATTTGACTAATTTATATTTGAAAAGACTCATTCTCAATACTGTATTGAGAATAAACTAGAAGGCATAGGGCAGGACAGATAAATAAGTTAATAAGCTATTATAATCTCAGCAAGAGATGATGTCGTTTGGACCAGGGTGGTAACTGTAGAGGTGGTGAAAAGCTGTTGGATTATGAATGTATGTTGAAAATAGAGCTTACTGTATTTGTCAAGGATCAGAGGTGGGATATAAAAACATGAGTGGAGTCAAAGGTGACTCTAGGTTTTTGGCCTGAGCCAAAAATGACTGGCAATTATAGGATGATTGTGCAATTACAGGAATCATTCATTAATGAGCAAAAATTTAATAACATCAGAGCAAGATCAGAGAATTGCTGTAGACACATCATTGAGTAGGTGAGAGGGGATGGGGTCTAGTGCATGAGGGAAAGCTTAGCAAGCAACACAGATAACTCGTCCATTGAAAACAGAAAGATAGGACAATTATTCAGTGACAGATGTAAGTAGGTGGTTGGGAAAGCTTTTATGATTACTTCTACCTAAACTGGAAGTAAGGTCATCAGTTGAAGATGATAAAGAGGAGATAACAGAAGTTTGAGGAGAGAGGGAAAAGTATGAAACGGTCACTAGAAAAGTGGGAGAGTAGAATTGTCTGGCAAAGACAAAGGCTTACTTGAGGACATGAATTTATTCAGCAAGGCTCTCTTTTTCTAGATACATTTAAATGCTTAGATGGGAATTTTGCTGGGTGACTTTTGAAGTGAAGAGGAGAGAAAATACAAGAAAATGATTATCATCATGACATTTATTCCAATGTAAGGAAACTAATGATATGTGGGGGGGGTAAGGGACTTCAAAAAATTGTGGAATCGATAGATTTTTATGCATATTTTAACAGGTTTGGGATAAAGAATTATTGGAGTTGTGGTACTTAGAGTGATTTGGGAAGAGTAGATGCTGGTAGGAGAGCAGGATGCTTGAAACTGATATTAAGAAGGAGGGACAGTTATTGGCAATTACAGGGTGGAGGGAAAGACCATGGGACTGGGTGGCTGAGACGTTGGAGGAGAATAAGTCAAGGACCTGAGAGTCCAGGGTCTTGAAAGGAGCATGCTCCGGTATATTGAAATCATAAAGAATTGTGACAGGAGTTGTGCTGGGAAGAGTGTCAGTAAACCAGGAGGTAAAATCACCAAGGCATGAGGAGAATTAATTCATCTAGGGGTCCATAGATGAAAAAAGGGTAAGGGGTAAGAGAATTTGAGACATGAGCCTCAAAACTAGAGAGGGAAAGTGTAAGGTGAAACAATTCAAGGTCAAGCAATGGCATTAAGAAGAATAGACAAAAGACCTGTTGTAGGCAGTGTTACCAGTGGTATGGGACGTATAGCTTTCTAGAGTTTTCTATGGTAAACCACTTGAGAGGGCTGCAGGAAAGGCAGTATTTTAGTCACAATCTAGCAAAAACCAAAAAGCTAAAAGGTTCAAAGGGAGTGAGACTACAAAGGGCATCTGCTAATGACTCCAGAAGCATTTCAGAATATATTCAATGCACAGATTTTTTATTTAAATTTTGATGATCATTGTATTGTAGAATGTTTAAATGGCAGTTAATAAGACAACTCCAAATAGCTGAGTGTACTGTTTTATTATTTTGACAGTTCCAGGCCCTTGGCCCGTAAAGAAGAATGTAAACACCAGACCCTCTCCCTGTACATAACAATGGAAATGGTCTTTGACTTTCCATGATCAGAGTTCTCCCCAGAGCATCAAGGCACTGGGAACCACGAGTCTTTTCCCCTGGGCTGGGGCCTCAAGCCAAGATGAAAAACAATCAACTTTCAATTTTCCATTCTTGTTTGCTTTCTGCCCAGAATACACAGAAAAGGCTTTAAAGCAAACTTTTGGGTTAAGTTTTCAAAGGACACCTTTCCATTCCTTCCTGCAAAGGGTTTGAGATCCAATTGGTTCTGGGCCCCAGGAGTTCATTTTTATTATTTAAATGTGGGCGTCTTCACAGCCAAACAGACTCAAAAATCCAACCCAAGCCCCTCAATCCACCATCATTTGCTAAATGAAGCAAAACACTTTAATAGTCTTAATGATGTGGATTTATCTCCTAACTGTTGTTTTGAGATCAAAACAAGTCATTAAAATCATTAAGTCTTATAGCTAAATTAGAGCACAGACCTTCCAGAGTGCATGGTCCTTCCATAACACCCTCTCCTCCGCACGCCCACCCACTGCCCCGTGCCCTCATTTACTATTCTTCTCAACTTTCTTCCATGAAGAAAGACTTGGCTTAATACAGTCAAAGTCACACTTTTAAACAGCTTTGTTATCTCCTTCCAGGTCCTTCCCTCCACTGTACCCCAGAGCCACTACCCTAGGAAACATAGGCAGCTAAGCTAAGCTGAGGTTTGGGATCAGTGCTGACTCTGGGAGCCTGCACTGTGAAGTTCAAGAGAGGTGGGAAAACATCAGACGGGGTTGTGGTGCACCCAGCACTTCTGTGTGAGCAGGAGCTCTCACGACTTACCTTCCACTAGATCCTAGCAAAGGTGGAGCATGCATGCACAAATGCCACTGTCAGAAGGATGATGGAGTAGAGTTGGGATTCACCCTCTCCTCAGATCTGTCACTTTCTCTCTAGCCCTTTCAGTCCTGTGGAAATGGAGGTAAGGGAGCATGGCTTCTGTTTCTGGCTCAGACCATGTGGGGGTGGGAAGACTATGGGTGTTGGGGAAGCGGTTGGGGCTTCCTAGACCTATATACATTGGAGAAGTTAATACCTATTCTTCTAAAAGATTCTTATGGAAATGGGATGATATGATATTTAAGGAACTTAGGGATAACTATTTCTTCATCTTTATTCTAGGTAGAAAGAATGGAGAGATATGTATCATGAGGTGAAGAGCTGGTGCAATGAATCCAGTTGATAAGGATAGTGAATTAAAAGGCATTTAGGATAATTGGTTAAACTCAGCTAGGTGAGGTTATTCCAGCTTATTTTACACTAACTGCTGACCTAAGCTGCTGTCAGTAACATATGGCTCAGTGCGGCTCAGGCACCAGGAGATGTCCAGTTACTGTTGGTTGAATTAAAGATGGTACATTTGTAGCAATCTCCTTTGGAGTCCTAGAGTTTCTTAAATTAAACCCACTTTATAAAGAGGTTATTTATTTATTATTTATTTATGTAATATGTCCCTTGTATAGTTGAAACCTGTAGTACTGTTAAGCTAGCTAACACAATGTTCTTATAATTCAGTAGGTAGAATGCAGGATCCAAAGTTATGTTTGAAATCTAAGCGTGTTATTTACTGTCAGTTGTGTGTGTTAAAAGGTTTGGGAAGTTACTTTTGCTGGGGAGTCTCAGCCCTGGCCAGTCTAACCTCTAAGTTCCTGGTTCCACTCAGAATAATTAGACTCCTCAACCTGTGCTTGGTAAGGACAGTGATTTAGAAGGGGCGGTAACAAAAAAATGGTCCACTGGTGAGAAACTCTCCACTCACTACTGTGGTTGGAAGTTTTAACCATTTCTTCTCCAGTGGATTTTGAGAAGAACTGGAGTGGGCATTAAAGCTGTGTTTTAATTACATTCTGTGAGTCCAAGTGTGTGTGTGTTAAAGTTCATCTGTCTAAATAGAAGTACCTGCTCTAAGGTTTTTCCTTGGTACTAGAAATTAGTCTTTTATCAGGCTAATTCAAGACCAAAGGAAGGATTACAGAATGTAAATTAGTGACCTTTTATAGATGGGCAAAGTCAGGATGATGAGAGGCAGTGAGGTGGCCGGGGTAGGCAAAGGAATACATGTCCGCTCTAAGTGGCTGCTTGTAGGAGAAAAGCAAAGGGTGCATGAAGAGGAAATGGATTTCGTATTCTGTGGTGGTCCTGTGCTCAGCTTCAGAGATCGACGTGGGTTTAGCACTGGGGCAGCCTGGGAACTTCTGCTTCAGATCATCTCTGTGGGCAGGTATACCAAGACCTGGCTCTGCTGCCTCACTCCAGACCTGATGGTCTCATATGTGCTTGTCTCAGGCCAGTAGCCTGTGAGAAAGGGGATGGGGGACTAAAGGACAGAATAGGCATAACCAGAGCCCAGAGTGGCTCCTTGTGTGGCTGCTGCAGGCCTGCTCCCCACCACACATCCCTCTCCCAGTCCCCCAGTCCCTTGCCATTTTCTAAGTGAGGTTGAGCAGTCTGTCACCTTCAGCTCTGTGCTGTGACTGAAGGAGCCATGAGTGGCAGCTGGTGGTCTCTGTTTGCAGCCTGATTGTTACACCCTGGACTCTCACATAACCCCAGTGTGCTGCTCTCAGGGGTCAGAGCAGGGTTCAGCAGCTGTCCTCCCTGCCCCAGTGCTTCCCTATGCCAGCCTAGGATCAGTGCCTGCCTAACTCCCCCTTCCCGCTCCCCTTTCACCCCCCAGAACTGTGATAAAAGAAAACATCAGAGGGAAGGTAAGGGATATATACGGATTCACTCACATGATATTCTTTGCTTCCTCCTCTGCAGATTCTGTGAAGTAACGTGATCTGCATTTTAAAGCTCAGGAAGCTAAGGTAAAAGAGGTTAGGTGACTTGTGTAAGGTCCTAGAGCTAGTAAACGACAGGCTTGGCATTTAAACCCAGGCTCATCTAGTTCTGACTGTAGGACTGTGCACACGTGTTGTCTGATGAGCCTGTTCAGGTAGGGAGCGCAGCCTCCAGGATGCTGCTGGCTGACCTCTAGAGACAAGCTGAAAAAATAGTAATGCAACCTCCCCCACCCCCCGCCCAACACACAAACATTTATAGACAACCTCTCACACACATTTATACACACTCATATAATTCTCTCACACATCTGTTCACACGTACTCTTTTACACACATATTCATACATGCGCACAGGTGTTCACACAGCCCACCTTGCTTGTCCCTTCCTGCCTGTATTGTTTTGCCCTTACTGAGGAAATTACCCAACAGCCAGGCTGCCATTTACATATTCATGGACCGCCTGTAACTTTTTCTCTCCTTAGAAAGTTCAGAGCACCAGGGACTTGTAATGATATGGACCCAACCAAGGAATTATTTAGCTGGCAACTATGACTTTGGTTATTACATTTTTTCCTGTTGTTCTTATTTGTTTGCTTTGGCAACCAAGGCAAGACAGGCTTCCAGACCTGGTCCAGATCCTCACATGTGGATTGTTGTCACTACTGGGCTCTCTTTGCCTGATTCTAAGTCAATCTTATATTGAGGTAAATTTTTTATGTTGAGCAGAGTGTTTGGCATGTAGTAAGAGCCCCTTCAGTGCTTCTAGCAGAAGACTCTTTTCAAGATATTACTTTTATTATTAGTCTCTGCATAAAAATCTTATAATGGCTCTCCATCTCCTATCCCAAGGCCATCCCCTTCACAAACCCAGAAAAGTGTGACACCTTCATTTCCATCTTCTTGCCTTCCTTCAAGGGACTCCTCTGGTTGGAGCTTCTCACAGTTCCTCCTTCGCAAGGAGAAGTCCCAGTCCCAGTGCCCCACACAGCCATTCCAGGCCTCTGGGGCTTATTCCCCTGCTAAAGTCCTTGGCACTTACTGTCTGAACAGCTTGAGGCATGTAATCACATTCTTTCTTATTTTGTTACTTAATGCTTTCCTGGGTAAAATCTTAAAAATCGTAAACCCATCAAGTACTGAGATCACATAGATAATGCTTTCTGTATTACCCAGAATGTTAGCCCAGTGTTAAGACTAATGAGGATATGAGAATTTTTGAATTAAATTAAAATACTATTCTATTGTGAGTTTACACAGCATATTATTTATCAATCTTGAATGTATGAACTCTTTATAGAGAAGAAAAAACATTTTTCATCAACACCCAGTGTTTATTTTTATTGTTACTTAAACATGTAAACACAAAACTAAATATAAACTCTTAATAAAAGCTTAAGGTTCTTAAATCACTATAGAACCCAAACAAATCTATAAGATTTAATATAAATGATAGTATAAATACTGTAAAGTTTAAATGAACCATATGAGTGTATTATGATGTATAATGTTTGCCAAAAGCATATCATATCAAAGACTGCTATGGCTCAAGTTGTTTTGAGTTTTTCAGCCTGACATGATTTATTTCTTAAACCCCTCTCCTCTGTTGAGTACATAATTCAGTAAACTCTTCATTAACACAGTTCGATATCAGGTCATCGGGGCTTTTTTTAGCCAAATGGCATCTTTATTAGTAAGGTCGTTGTTTTCTTACTGCCTGAGACAAAGACACGATGTACTGAGACCCTTTGACAGTGTTTGGGTTTATGTGGTCATGTTAACATAAGCTCATGTTAACTTTTTAGGATTATCTTTGAAATTAGATATTCGAATTAAAATATTCTATAACAAAGCTTTTGAACCATCAAGAATCTTATCAGCAGGTCCCTGGTGGGAGTAACACTGTCAACATAGGAAAGGGAGAAGAATTATTGAAAGCAGAAAAAAAATGGAAAAGGTTTTCTTCCTTTTCCATGGAAGGCTGTCAACCAGAGATGTATCTTTTTATTTTATCTAGTACTAAATGTATTATTTATAAATTATTACTAAAATTACCTTTTTCTTACACAGAACATCATAGAAAATTTAAAAGTCACTTGTAAGTTTCTTTAAGAAAAGGAAACAAGGCCCCCAGTACCCCACCTTCCAGAGATAACCATCAATGACTCACTTAATAGTAATATCTCTTCTTCCATTGCTCGTAATATCAACATCAGCAATGACACGTGTCGATTACCACATGCCAGCAAATAGTCAAAGCACTTTATATGTATTAATTCATTTACTCTGCATAACAAACTTATGGTGTAGGTGCTATTAGTGTTCCTATTTTACAGATGATAAACTGAGGCCTACAGAGTTTAAGTAATTTTCAAACATATAATTAATAAGTGGTAGCATGATTCTAACTGAGGCAAAAGATAACATATAAACAAAACAAATGAAATAAAATACAGGATCACTTATTTTCCTTAAAAATACTTTAAACACATTTTTGTTTCACTATCAATAATGTTTGCAGGTATCATATGAGTGTATTCCATTATAAAACTACATCACATTTTTCAATCCATACGCCATTGACAGCCTTCTCGGTAGTTTTCAATTGCTCACTATTATAACAGTGCTGAAATAAACTTTCTTGAACATAAATCTTTGAGCATGTTCTTACTAGGGAACTATTTTTATTTCTTATATAACTAAACAATCTAAGAAAAGAATACAGAAATCTCAGCATGTTCAATCTAACATTGTTGTAACTGTTAATTTTATTCACCGGGTAAGTTCTTAGTTTTATAGAATGTTCAATTATATGTATTTGTTTAGCCTTTAATCACATTTTAAGTTTTCTCTAATGCTAGTAGGTACTTTTTAGCTTTATGTATGTACACAGGAGAATGAGCTAGAATAAAACATAGAGTAATGTTTTAAAATATATGTCCTAAATTTTAGAAATTAAGAAGCTTCCATTTAGTTGTTCTAAACCAGAAATTGTTATTCCCAGTGGGTAGATAGCAATCCATTAGGTATTTTTAAAGTTCTATTTAGCTGTTTATTTGGAGAGTGTTTGTGTGGGAGGGGGTGGAGTTTCTAGAATAACCACAAATTTTTGTGCTTGGTAAGCCTAACTCTAAATGTTAGTCAGTCTTTGAAAATTTTAATATATTTTGTTAGTCATACATACTCACAGTTAAATACTACTAAAAGGGTTTCTTTTTTTTTTCTTTTCTTTTCTTTTTTTTTAATGGAGGAAGGGAATTCTCACCATGTTGTTCTGCTCTCAGGGGCAACACCTTCTAACTCTTCTTTGTCGTTTTGTATTTTCTTAATATTTTCTTTTTTTTTCTTTTACTTTTTTCCATCTTTTTCCCTACCCCTTCACTTCTCCCTCTGCCTCCTCATCTGCCATCTCTTCCTTCCTCCTCTATCTTCTCCTGCTTTTAGGGTGGCAGAAAATATAGCGTTCTTACCACCCCTCTTGTTTTCCTCCCATCTTGCTAGTACACTTTCATCATAAATGGTTAATTGCCTCATTTTTTCTTTCCGTTTGCTTGTTTTTCTTTGAAATGCCATCTATCTTCCCATAACCTCCAACAGCTTCTGAATAAAAGTTTCTGCGTAGCCATGTATCTGATGATCTCTAAGTTTCTTTACTATTTTTTTCTGGAGATCTTCCTTCTGGATCTCTCTGGACTCCTGATCTAATGTGGACTAGTCTCCACGTGGGCTTTGCAACCACCATTCAGAAATTCTATTCACTTTTTTCCTGGGATTTCTCTTCACTTCTAGCCTATGTTAGAGCCCCTATCTCCTAGCTTTTGTGTATCTTTCTTTCTCTTTTTGAAATAACCCGCCTAAAAGAATCCTCCTAGAAGGAAAGATGTATGAGGAACAAATTTTTTGACCCTACATATTTACAAGTACTTTTAGTTTACCTTCACACTTAATTCCTCTCAGAATTTTGAAAATACTGTTCAGCTCAGTTTCTTTCTGACTTCTGAAGTTCTAATTGTGATGTCCAATGTCTTTCAGATCCTGGATACTTTGGATATGACTTTTTTTTCTCAAGCTCTGGAAGTTTATAGTGTCTTCTTTTCCCCAATGTAAAATTTTATGGTGCTGTGACTTGTTGAGATCTTTTTTTATTCATTGATCTCAGGTTATATTTTAATTTAAATAAAAACTTCAATTCTGAAATTTAGCATATGATTTATTTCCTGATTTTTCTTTACTATTTCATTTGTTATCTTTCTATAATTCTCTATCAAATGTTAGACTTGCCTCATTAATCCTCTTTTTTATTTTATCACTCCTATTGACCCTCTTTTTGTGTAATTATCCTATTTGTTGTAGGTTATCTCAACTCTCTCCTCCAATCCTTCTATTTGAAGTTTTATTTTAAATTAACCATTATGTTATTAATATCCAGGAACATTTCTTATTCTAGGAATGTTCTTCTCCTTCTCTTTCCCTTCTCCTCCTCTTCTTCTTCTCCTTCTCCTTCATTATACCATCTGTTCTGCTTTCATGCAAGCAGAGTCTTTCTTTATCTCTCTGAGAATATTAATTATAATGTATTTTAAGTGTTTTTTTCTGTTTCAAGCCTTATTTCCCCTTATAATGAGTTTCTTTTGCCCTGTTTGTTTCATGTCTTTTATGTTAGATGATGCTTGGCTGTCGATTTCTATTTTTGACTGTTTATAAACACTAAAACGTTTATTTTAAAATGATAGATTTCTGCTAAGATTGCCAAAGAATTTATGCATATTTGTGGCAGGTTCTACTATAGGGTATTGTATATTAAAGAACATCAAATATTACCACCTGGAGGTTTTTATTCTGAGTCTATAGATGTGCTGCAAAGGAGATTCTTCTAGCTTTTGCCATGGGTGAACAAACTGATTGGTGGGGCAGGGTCAGGATGGAGACCTACTATGGAAACAGGATTTCAACCAATCTCCCTGATTTATACTCCACATCTTACTCCAATTTTTAAAATCTGTTATCTACTAGTCCGAGTTTTTCTGAGTTTCTGTTGGGTGAGGTGGCTTGACTCTCATTGGTATTCCTGTCTCTATTCATTGAATTCAAATGTATTTCAACTTATTCATCAACTTTTTATTTTCACATATTCTAATTATGACTTACAGACGTTCTGCATTCACTGAATGTAGAATTTATGCGTCTGTTTGTATGTTTCTGTGTGTGTTGACATCTGACATCTTTATCCACTTAAATCTAAAATGTGCCCATATTTTTAAGTGTTTTTGTTTGTTTGTTTGTTTTTCCAAGAGAAAGAAAGAAGCCTGTTAAGAGGGTATTCTTGAGTTAGGACTAGTGGTCCTTGATACTTGACTTTAGAAAGAATCCAGACGAGAATAGAATGATTAATTACCTGAAGGTTTTACATACATACCATACATACATACATACATACATACATACATACATACATACATACAATCTTATGTTACTTATTAATTTTATATCCAGAATTGTAATTATGGATGTATGTCTCTAGCAGGAGCATTTTCTGACAAATTTATTATTTCCTCTATCCTTGAGGAATGGATTCATATCTCATTCCTCTTTGAATCATCATGGGTCCTAGCATAAAGCCTGGAAAAGAGGATATACATAATAAATGTTGAACAAATGTGTGAATATATACAGGTTCCAATAATTCTTATTTCTGGATAAGTGGAAAGTACATTTTGAGATATCCTATATTGCTGTCATTCTGAAAGCTTACAAAAAATAGAGCAAATGCATTTTTTACTGTAGATTTCTTGTGCTCTGAGATTTGAGAGGGAACTACCATGTTGTATCAGAAAAGTCCCTCTGATGTTCTCCACCAAGGTTGTTCCCTTCTTCAGAAAAATCATGGAACTGGGCAACTTTTTCTGAGAAACTTTTAAAGACAAACTCATCTTTATTGCCTTCCTGGTTGACTCTTTTCCTTACCTTTTTTCAGTGACCAAGTACTTAGGACCCCCTTTCAGAGCTCCAGTTGAATAAAGTGAAAAAGCATAATTTCTTAACAGACTGGGTTTGAATGTTGCCTCCATCACTTACGGGCTGGACCATCGCAGGCGAGTTAGGAAATCTCTCCTCACCTAAGCATGCTCCTGTAAAAAATGAAAAATATAGAAAACATTATTCTCTAGAAGATGGTCATAAAGCTAAAATAAGAATCTATGTAAGGTCCTTAGAACAGAAAAGATCAATCCTCTTTGCATTTCCTCTTTCTTAAGACATCCATTGCATTGTTTTCAGGAATATTAGCATTTTCAAATAATCAGTGAGAGAGCAATGCTTAACTAAAATAGAAATTCTTCTGGTGTGACATCTCATGATTTTTGTGTCAAGAGCTTCTAGAGGCTTTTAAAAACATTACATCTTAAAAGCACTCAGAAGTATGGAATCATTTTCCATGCTCTCAATTCTCAAGGGAGGAAATATTTAGGGAAATATATTTCTGTTAGAGTAGGGCAAGGAAAACCACTTTTTTTCAATTTTGCTTGGAATTATCTCAAGAATGTTTGATGTGAACAGGTATAATTTCCTTCTGCCTTTGCTCCACTTTCAAAGTTTATCCTATCACAGAAGAGAAGAATGTGTGTTTCCAGGGCATGTATTCTAAATACAACTTTTCTTTGTTTGTCTTTTTGAAGTTGGTTGAGTACCAAATGATGGAGGAGGAAAGAAAAATTTTGTACCAGTAGGAAGATCGTCTGTGGGCACTAGAGCTATAGAGATGTGCTATTTCAAACACTTCACAGAGTATAGAGCATTTGGGAAAGTAGAGCTGGGTAAGATACACTGGCTTCCACTGGTTTCCCTCCTGTCCTCCAGCATGTTATCAGACAGTTGTCAGTCACATGTTCTAGTGCACACAGTTTTTGCCTGGATGAAGGTTGAATGGGCTATTCCTTCATAAAAGTCTTTGGCACTCTTAGAAAAAATCTATCCTGCCAGATCTTCATTAGTTAATGCTAGTGACTAACAGACTTATCCAGCTTTTTTTCTCTAAAAGTCAAGACAATTAAAGTTTTAGATGTGGCAATAGGGAAATGTTACTTTATAACAGCAAAGAGTGTCAAAATCTAGGGAAAGGCTGGAGATTCTTCATTCTAATATGTCATTAGCATGAAAATGCTCTTTGGGAAGAGTGAAACGTATTACAGCTCCCAGCTCCGATGCCACAGAAGAAAGTGATGTTTATTGAGGCCTACTATGTGCAAGAACTAAACATAAACTGTGTGAGGCCATCTGCTCACTAGTCCTCTGAGGAAGGTGTGAGTCCTTTCATTCCCAAAATAAAGAAAGTGTCTCAGCAAGGTGAAAATTTACATCAAGTAACAGAATGCATTAGGGATCAAGACAGGCACTCACACTGCTCTTTTCCGACTGCACCATGTTCTCTTCCCGAGTGAAATGAACTAGAAGATCTACAGAACATACCTCAAACAGGTGTTTAAGGTTAGGTGTGAGCTCCAGCTCTCTGTCACCCGACAGCTGATGGCCCTCTTGCGCCCTTGAGAATGGTGCCACCTCCCTAGCCTTTCTTCTCCCTCCTGAAATGTGAGTTGCACCCACAATTTACTAACAGTGTGGGAAGTGCTTTTCTTTTCTTTTCTTTTCTTTTCTTTTCTTTTCTTTTCTTTTCTTTTCTTTTCTTTTCTCTTCTCTTCTCTTCTCTTCTCTTCTCTTCTCTTCTCTTCTCGTCTCTTCTCTTCTCTTCTTTTCTTTTCTTTTTTCTTTTCTTTTTTTCTTTTACCTCCACACAAGAACAACATATTTTCTCCCAAAGAGAAAAGACAGCTTTGTCACCATCAGGTTCATTTCCAGAGTCACCATATTGCAGGAACAAAAAGATAGAGCCCCCAAAGATTCCATTTGCTTTCCTATCACCCAGTCTTAGAGCACCCACGAGAGAAAATCATCCCTCAGGAAAGAATCTGGGCAGCCAGAGTAGGCTTAGCAATGTGCAGTCCTTCTCTGCCTGAGGTCACACCCACATGGAGCAGTTTTTCTTGTCCTTCTTCTTAGACCAAGTCTCAGAGACTGCCAGCCAGATGGATATGTGAAGCAAATTCACCACAATGTTCACCTGCTGGTGGCAGAGATAGAATTTCTCTCCTACAACCTTTAGAAAACTTCAAACCCTGGTCACATCTGCCAAATTGGCAGATGTGGTTCTTCCTGGTCCAAGCTGGGCTTCAGTAATGGATACAAAGCATCGACGTAACTTCTGTGGTTACAGCGAGCCAGGTACTGGTACAAGGCAGTATTGCCAGCAAATGGGCATTTTGTGCCATTTGTGAAAATTTACTTCCCTAATTAACGTGCTCATATGAATGCACTCAGGATGGAGACATTAGGATGATTACCTAGGAAATTACTACCTTGGTAGAGTCCCCCATGCTCCCTTTTGCTTCTTAAATGTGCCAAGAACAAAATTGCTCTGATGACATTGTCAGATCTCTGAGAGCAAATAACTGATGAACTAAAGGATGTTGCCACGTGTTGGCTCTTGTAACCCTTATTTTAGCTCATGGATTCTGCTCAGCATGGGGTGGCCAACAAATGATTTTCTTCATCCAAAGGGGAGCACTGGTGAGGATCAGAATTACTTCTTGGTGCATATTCAAGCACCTTCTCGAGCACCAGGCTACATAGTAATTATGGCTAAATGAGTTTTGCATCAATTAGGGCTGCTAGGAGGGTACTCTGGGGGGCAGCAGTAGGAGGCCTACATTTTAGAAACAAGAGGTTAGAAAATTCCGTTTGTTTACCCAGCCTACAAACACAGGTTTATTTTATTTTATTTTTTTATGAACCTGGATATCTCCATGTGGAGCCTTAAGATTATGAATCATTTCTAGGCCTAGGGAATTGACTTCCTCTCTTAGAAACTCCTTATGTGTTAAGCGTTGGTCATTTTTATTAGAGTCGAAGATTTCTGGATAATTTTCGTCTTTTCAGTGGTTTTACTTTACTCATATCATGTGAGTGAGTCACTCCTGCAATAAAATGTATGTATACTTTCCCCAAATTTTGTTCTGTGTTCTTTGTTAGGTCAGGTGTGAAGGGAAGACAGGATATGGGGTGTGGTTCAGTGTTATTGATACGTAAGAGTAATGGTGTATGCTTTCTACAAAAATTGGAGATAAATTTGTATTCTGAAAATTTAAATGGATGGTTTTCAATTCTGAGACATGTGAGTTTTTTTTTTTTAAATGCCAGTGACTAAGCCCCATCTCAGAGCAGTTAAGTTATTACCTCTGGTGGTGGGGTCAAGACATCTCTGACATTCCCCAGATGATACAGGTTTGAGAACTGTTCATTCATTCCTTTCATAAATATAGACTCATCACCTATTATGTATATGCTAGGCATTATTCTAGAGGCTGGGGATATGGCAGTGAACAAATCAGACAAAAATCCCTAAATTCACATAAGCTTATACGCTAGTGAATTTTGACTTAAAACAAACAAGATAAATAAATACCACTAATGGTATGTATGTTGGTGATAACGGCTAAGGAGAAAAATCAAACAAGGAAGAGAGATATTTATGAAGAGAGTGGCATTACAATATTGTATAGTATCCCAGAGTGGCCTGACAAGAAAATGGCATTTGAATGAAGATGTGAAGGACAAGGGCAAGGGTCTCTGGGCAGAGGGAACAGCAAATGCAAAGCTCTTGGGGTGTGAGCATGCCTGTAACAAGAAAAGCAAGAAGACGGGAAGGGAGTGTAAACTAGTGGTTTAAACTGAAAAAATCCACACAACAGGTAAAAGATGAATTGTTTATGTGAGTGAATCAAGAGGCTGCATATGATTAATGAATAGGAGAATATTCTCAATCAAACAAGGTGATCCTGCTATGAGTTGAATGATACAAGCAGGAGTGTTGATAGTTTAGTAAACTGACATAAAGTATATTCTATTTTAGCCTATTCGGAGAAAGGAGGTAAAAGTTGAAGGTAAGTCAGTCTAGAGAACAAAGGAAGGAAAATGAAGGAAGCAAGAGTGAGAACAGTCCTCCATGCGCTGGTGAGGGGTGAAGTAGGTTGGAGGAAGGCTGTGGGTCACAAGAGGTCATGACAGGTATGTGGTTAACATTTGAAACACATAACTGATAATAATCATCATTGTTCATTAATGTTCTTCAAGCTAACCTTTGAAAAATTTTGGCTCACAGGGAATAGTTGTGTTGACCAGCCATGGGAACGTATAGCCCACATAAATGTTATTTCTCATGATAAATAAAGTAATTGAATTTGGGATTCTAGGTATCAGTCTTAGTAAACTTTGTATAAGCTAATTTCCCTGAATCAGATCAAACTAGCATCAAATGCTGAGAACATAAGGCTTTTAAGCCTGTGGATTGGGGACAGTGAATTTTGGACGACACAATGTCCCTTGGTCAGCTGACTTTGCATTGCCATGTTTCGTCACCTTTTCTACTGAAATCTTTAACATTCTTTTCAACCTCTAGCTTGCTGCTTTGCTATTGTTTTTCCATAGTATAAATCACAATAATACTTGATATCTGTCTGTTACACATAGTATGAAAATTAGATGTGAAAATATAAATTAAAGTAATTTGAATATTAAAATGATGTGCAAATAAGGCATTCTTTTTATTAATTACAGGAAGAGAAAATCTACATAAAAAGAGAGTCAGAGATTTGTTAAAGCCATGTTGTTCTTACTATATCTATAGATTGGATTCACCATCTCTTGTAGATAGATAAATATATTTTTGATTTAAAAACAAACTCTATGTGTATAGACATGTGCTATGAAAAATGACATAAACAGAGTTCTCTGAATATAGAGTCAGAGTAGCCACTTCAGAGGAATTGTGCTGAATGACTTGTTCCTTGCCTCTTTGGACTTGGCTGGACCTTTGACTGGGCTAAAACCAACATTATTTTATAAACAATTGGTTATAAAGCCAATAGGAGAGCAGACATACTGACCACATGGACTGCTTGACTGTGGACTCTGTGTCTGAAGACAGACTCAGTGAGAGTCAAGAGTAACTCAGCTTGTCAGCAGCAGTAGGAATTCTTTCGTCTTGTTCCTTTTCTCATTAAAACCTTTGCCTGTACCCTTTAATTGAGATGCTGTTTGGGTTTCTGCCTGAATCTGTGCTTCCAGAGTTATAATTCTTTGATTTCAAATAAATGCTTTTTGCCTTTTATTTTGGCCTTTTAATTTTAAATTAACAATACAAAAAAAACTCTAGAAAGTTAATACACAAAAATGAAAATTGTGGTTACATCTTGATAATAGAATTTTAAATTGTTTTCTTTTTACATAAATGCAATTTAATGGCCTTTCATATAAAATACAGTAATATCTATATATACTACAAATTTAATAGCACATATTATGAAGATGGAACAATAAAAGTCACTTTAAAAAAGAACCACACCCATCTTTTTATGTTGTTGTTGAATAAATGGAGTCTTTGAGTTGACATCATTGGTAATGAGCTGGGTGATTAGGGCCAAGAATCAGAGCTTTTGTGTTAGTCAAGAGATGCTGCCTCTCGTGATCCGAATGCCTTTTGAACACACTTTCACACTGAGAAAAACATGGGCTGTGTCAGAGGCCAGTTTCCTTCAGAGATCAGAGTTTTCAAAGAGATGTTCTGTGTACATTTTTCCTTTCCTTTTGCAAATACCAACAATTCCGAGAGAGAGAGAGAGAGAGAGAGAGAGAGAGAGAGAGAGAGAGAGAGAGAGAGAGAGAGAGAGAGAGAAGATTGGATTAAATTAAAACCGAGATAGGCAAATGTGCCCTTGCACCAGAATTTAGGCTGGTAGTAAAGACATCTTGACTTCAGCTAAGGAATAATTGGCAGAAGAACTTGGTCAGGTCAAATAAAATTAGTCACTTCTCTTCTAGGAACTTCTTTTCTTAGGGCATAGTCGAGCCGTGAAGACAGCCTGGGAGAATGAGAGAGAAGGAACAGGGAGTGGACTGGGACCTTTCATCTCCTGCAAAGAGAAGCCCTTATGTCAGTAACAGCCATCAGTGTGACAGCTTGCCAGCCAGAGCACCACGATGCACCTATAGTCAGAGCTCAGTTGATTAGCTGGCAACAAGGGGCAACAGACATTACTGAGGAGCTGGGCGGCATCTCAAAAGGGAGCAGATAGGAAAGGATTCTTATAGATTTGAGAGGCCTAGAGTTGTCTATACGATAGCTCTATCTTGGCAGAGCTTGGTTAGAATTTGTAAATACAGAGTTGGCTGTGCAGTGGTCTCATCTGCAGAACACCTGAATCTGTGCAGGATGTGCAGGAAACTGATCTGTATGGTCAGTTTCCTCTAGTCATATAGAGCATGTGGATCAGAATGAGCTATTAAAAAAAGAAAAGTTAAAGCTGACATAGTTTTCTGCCATATTAAGGTTTAGTGCAGTCAGTCTGTTTTGTTAGTCATGGTATAGTTCTGCAAGTTATGACATCTGTTTCAATTCCATTGGATGAATATATTTCAGGGAAGAAATAGGGAATATGAAAGTATAGAGAGAAAAGGGAACAGGCCCTTGAATATCCAGTATGTGCACAAGGGATAATGCTTGTAAATGTTGTACATCTGCTTCTCTTTGTTCATTTTAATGTCCTTCCATTGATCTTTATTTAACAAAATGTTTTCTGTCAGCAACAAAGCAATAAACTCGAGGAAATTTTCTGTGGATTAATGTAGGTCTTTCTCGTTTCTTTGTCTTTTTTGAAGTCGGATGCTGAACAAACCTCTCCATTTCCTCTCAACCACACAGTCAGGCATATATAGTACTTGGGCTTTTTCTTTGTCTCCCATTACTATCAGGAAATATGACACAGGCCTCTTGCAGATGCCCAATAGGGGCATTTTATCCAAATGGTCCCAAGACTTTCTGGTCTGGGTCTATTCTCACTTCCAAAGACATGTTCTTCATGAATAAATCATTGTATCTTTTATCATAAGTAGCATTTTATTCTATCAAATATTTTACCCATTGGGTCAGAAAGCATGACCCCTAAAATTGACCCTGCACGTATTTTTGCTCATAGCCTCCAAAGTTGGCCCGGGATATGTCAGAGCCTGAATTACTCCATATTCTCCTGTTTATTTGATGCAAAAAACATAAAGATACAATTTTAGCTATAGCTTTCTCTTTGATCTTTCTTTGACTGAGAAACACCCCAAGGCCATGGTCATGTGGAAGCCCATTCTGATCTGTGTAAACAGAGGTGGAAAAGAACTTGCCTGAAGACACAGACTGGGGCCAGAACACACACTAACTCTCTGATTCCCATTTCCTCCTCAGGCCTCTCAGTTTAGATGCCACACTCTAGCCCTCAATTTTCTCTTAACTACAATCACTGAGAATTATGGTATTCTAAGAAATCACTAACAAGCCACAAGCAGTAGCTTTTTGCAAATCGAGTAAGTCAGCTACAAGAGGACACTGGGGATAAGATGCGGGAGTTGGAGGAAGAACGTCAAAATATTGTTGTGGCCATTGGCCTTTTGTTAGCATTTCCTTCATGTCCTCACCCAACTTTTCCTGAGTTATGCCGCTTGCAACACATTCTTTCTTCACTATGGAAACACGGCAAGTTGCAAGTGTCCTTCATTAGATTTATCTCTTTCTCTCTCTTTTTTTCATATTTCTTCCTGGGGAAAAAATACAACTCCCTTGTTCAAATCCATTTTATCTTAATAGTTGTTTTGGCAAAGCTGCTACAATAAGGAGAAATAAAAGAAAACACTGCAGTAGCAATCTGTATTCTCGATTTTGAGCACACTCAGAGTGGGCCGAGGACCCCAGAGAGATCAAAATGCTGCCAGGTAGCTGGGTTAGGGTCACAAGGATTGATTAGTTTAGAATGGGTGATTGTAAAATAATTTTGGACTCAACACTTTTGTTTACTTTATTAAAACAGCAGCTCCCTAGAGTCATATTGCATTTGACATGAATGGAGGGAGCAGTGTCTTGTGCATGTGGAGCAGGTTGATGCTAAAGCATGATCCTGGCATCGAAGGCTTGGCTTTCTGGGACTAAGATTCCCCCATGATGTTATCGAGGGTATTTCAAAACTAAGCCATAGCCTCCTGTGCTGCTAACGACAACTGCGGTTGCAGAGCTGTTGGGGAGGGCCTCTGGAGAGAGGTCAAACTGCCAAGCCACACGTTCTGGATCTGGCTTACCAGGCCAATCACAGATAC
Organism: Macroglossus sobrinus; assembly: GCA_004027375.1. Lineage (NCBI taxonomy): Eukaryota > Metazoa > Chordata > Mammalia > Chiroptera > Pteropodidae > Macroglossus > Macroglossus sobrinus. The sequence goes on along the minus strand of PVKZ01002842.1, from coordinate 138,265 downwards.
CAGCTTCATGGGCCCAGGTGAAATACAGTTTTGTTTTGTTTTGTTTTCAGTCCAAATTAAGAGTGGTGATTTATGTCTTTTTACCTCCTAGGTAGATTCATGAAAGATAGTTTTGAACCTGACATGAAGTTAGGGCACTTCCAGTGCTTCTACATGTTGTTCCTTCTGGAATGTACCTTCCCCATATCTGTTAAACAAACTCTTGCTCAAATATTACCTCCTCGGTGACACTTTCCTGGCTCTCCCAGGTTGAGCCCGTTACTCCCCTCTCAAGGCTTTACTTCTGTATGGCTAGATGGACTGTGAACTGCTTCAGAGATGCTAGTTAGACTTCTTATATCCACGGGCCTAGCACAATACCTTGTTCATAGATGCTCAACAAAATCGATTGTGTCTCCATTCCCCTTAAGAATACTCCTGAATACTCCCAGGTTGCCCTGTGAAAGGGTCATCCTGCTATGGAGATTTCACATGAAGTCCATCTGGCCCGACCCTTGGGCCACCACCAGGATGTTCTTTCTTTTGGGAAAGGTCAAGTTTGAAATCTTCACTTCACACTTTACCTTTCAAAAACAACTTGGAAAAAGGATTAAGTTCAAGTCACTCTTGAAAGAAAATACATGAAGCTGGGCTGGATGATTCTCATAGACCTCCCCAAGCCCTCCCCCTACTCAGCAACCCTCACTCACTCAGGGAAACTGATATAGGTAAGAGGTCACTTGAGTGGCACCCTGAGGCCCCCGTTCCTCTGCCTAGCTCTACCACTGACTAGCTGAGTTATTTGAATAATTTCTTCCCTGCAGCTCGGGTTCATCATCCATACATGAGAGGATTAGGATCAAGAATGCCCAAATACAACGTCTAACTCCAACAGTGGTCTTAAAATGTTAGAAGTCTCCCGTCTGTGAAATGCCAAAGTTAGCAATCCAATTACTGCTGTTCTTCTATCTTAGTTTAGCAGATGGGTTCCCTGCACCCCTGTTGTTTAGAAATTTTTCATCGTTAAAATAATTGAGTGGGATGTTGTTTTCATTCTTTTGACCTTTCTGTTCTCCACTGCTTCAGTGAAACTTTGCTCTGCTATTTGGTGACTAGGCTTCTGGGGAGTTCTCTTCTGTGCTGTCGCAACATAGAAGTGGAGTGGGAAGGGCAGTGGGATGGAAGCCAGGCGTTCCAGGGTCCAGCCCAGCTCTGCCACTAACTAGCTCTGTGGCCTTGGAATGGTCACATCCTCTCTTGGGGTCTCCATTTCTCACCTGTTAATTGAGAGGTCTGAACTAGAGTTCTTCAACTCCTACATTCTATGAATTCTAAGCAATGACACCTCCCTAGAGAACGAGGGTTGAATGGAAACTATGTCACACTACTCCAAATGCCAAGTAATTAATTATGGGATGCCAGCATTCAGCTCCCTCTCCCGGTTCCCTACCCCCTGCCTGTCTGCATTAATGGCATTTTCAGAGCCTTCTGTTCAGAACAACATGTCAGTCCCAGACTAATTGGCATCTTTCCATCAATGTCCAAGGGAGCCAAAGTGGTCTCTGCTTAGAACTCTCATCACTCTCTTCTGTGGGGTAGGGGTAGGGTGTGCCCTCAGCCTCAGACACTCTAGTATCTAAAAGTCTATCCTGACTGTATGTATTCTCCTTAGGTCCTCTTTCTTTAGGATATGTGCTCGTTTGAGAAATTTCTCCAAACAGAATAGCTGTCTACATCATTTGATATTCACAGAATGTACTGGGCCAGATTATAACCATATGCTAAAAAAGACTGAAGTTCAAGAAGGAAAACAAGGAAGATACCTTTTCCTGTTAGTTGTAGTATCATGTAAGATTTAAGAGCACAGACTCTGGAGGACAACTCCTTGGGTTTGAGTCTTAATTTGCCACTGAGTCAGCCATGTGGTGGTGGGAAATTTGCTTTCTGTGCCTCTGTTTTCTTATCTGTAAAATGGGGCTAGTAAATTAAAATACAAGCCCGATAAGATTGATAAAATAACGCATGTTAATTAGGATAGCTTTTAATATTAAAATTACGATGTTTAAATTTATTTTGTGTAGCCATCATTTTCAATGTACCCCTTCTACTGGTGGAACCAGTTATTTTTCAGTGATTTGACAGCAGCTCATCACTCTCCATCCCCTGAGTCCTTGAGCTTCTGGGCTCCTTTGTCATGACTCCTATGAGATTGCTCTGCTCTTGGATGATTATTTAGTAAAGTGCTTTTCTATTGGGAAAATCTTTCTTTCAGCACTTCCCCCCAGACCCTGGGATGCTCTATCTCATGACCTGAGCGACTGTGCAGCTACCCTTTTGTAAGAAAGAAGATGCTTAACTGCACAGAGGGTTTAAATTATTACTTCTGATGTGCACTCAGTAAGCACGAGGTATACAATCCACACATATTTAAAGCATCTTATTCTGCTCAAATAAGAGAGAAACGTCCCTCTTTTATAGAACTCTCTGAATAGACATATAGTTTGTGTTAATCTTTCAGTAACCAATTCCATTTTCTTTTCAACCTATATCCCTTTCTTTAATACAAACAGCTGGTACTGTGCAGCATGTAGCCATAAAAATTAAGAATTTCTCATGAAGGGGAGAAAGTAGAAGCAATTTATTTAATGTGTTTTATTGATCGTACGGCGCATTTACTCCATAGGTTCAAGACACCACATGTCCGTTCTCTTGAAGGCAAGTCCAAATCACTTACGGCACCTTTACGGAAATTCAAAATTAAATGGAAATATGACTATGCAGCCATCAGGTAAAAAGCACTGGCTTCTCATGGGGGATTCTGCTTTTCTTTCCTCTCTCATTTGTATCGTCATTCAAAGCAGTGTCCTTAAAGAAGTCTCCCTTGAGGCTTTTCTATGGCTCTTGGAAAGCCAGCTTTGGTAAAAGGCAGTAACAATATACAGACCATAGAATTCAATTGAACAAGATACCTGATTTGGGGAATGCATCACCACGAGTAAGCCAGCAATCATTTATAAAACGAAATTGGACTGTATATAAAAGTTGCCTGCATTTGTGTTCAACATGTGTTCAACAACACTCAAATTATGTAAACACTAGGTGTCTGGTTCTCGTTAATGTGCACAGGATCTATTGTGGTGGTGACGCCTTTGAAGACCAGTCTGAACAATTCTGGGCGTTATCTCTGAATCGCTACATAGACCAGGTATCTAGAGGAGAAATGTAAATTGTAATCAAGGTGACGAGCCAAGGCAGTATCTAGAAACTTGAAATGGGTGCCAGTTCCGTGAATGACACATATGTTAGCGGAAATCAGAAGTACAGGGAACGGGATGAAATGTAGTCTCAGAAGAGTTTTGGAGCAAGATCATATAGCACCGTAGGATGACAACGGTCCACTTTCAAATGATCCATGTATGTGGCCTGGGAGCAGCCTTGGCATAGACGTACTCTCTCTTACTCCAGACAAGAATTCTCATGTGTGTATTAATGGTGACTATAGAAACTTTTAAGACCTAATTGTCATGGGTGAAGGACAGAGAAAAAGGAACTAGAGCAAAAGGAGCAGACAGCAGAGGTCCCGAGTGATTACAACTTCTTAGAAATTAATTTTCTTTTTCTGCCTACTTCCAACTCTGCTGAAAGACTGACAGCTGGCCCATGCTGCTGAGGAATTAAAACTTTCTCATTGGAGGAAAAAAAACCTCCAAAAGCAATTCATTTAATGCATTTTATTGATTATAAGGCTCATATACTTCTTGGATTCGAGATAGCACATGTCCATTCTCCTGATGGCAAGTTCAGATCATCCCTGTCTTCTCTATAGTATCTTCTTCCTCCACAGCAGGGAGTCAAGAAAAGGATGAGGAGTGTTTGAGGAGTGTTTGTGTGTGTGTGTGTATTGGTTGGGGAAGCAGGGGTAGCGAGTAGGGAGAGAGAAGGAAGGAGGGAGAGAGAGAGAAAGAGAAGTAAGAAACCTAAGAGAAAAATACTTAAGCACTGAAAGGAATTAGTATTTTAAAGCAAAGAAGAGATCAGGAGAAGGACAGACTGCCAGTGTAATGCTGTCTTTAGAACAGAGATTGGTACTAAATAGTTTTAAAACTGTTGCAAATGTGAATATCTTGTATGTGAATCTTGTAGCTTCAGTTTCATTTCCCCCAAGAGGTGACAAAATAATGGACCCCAGCATTCATGAGGTGGCTGACGTTAGGTAAAAGGAAACATTTGCAGGTTCTCTGTCCAGGCCTGCTTCTTATCTTGCAAGGATAGGAAGTCTTGGGTATGTTTATCTGATTCTCATATTTCTGTTTTTTACAAAAGCAATTCATAATTAGCTTAAGTTTTATAATAAAATTATTTGATACTCTGAAAAAAAAAGGTCCTAGAAATTTCAGAGTCTGGAGTTAGGAAGAATAATCCTTTAGAAGGTTTTGAAATCTTGTTGCCTCATACCAAAGAAATAGCCCATAAAAGTTTTTATCTTCCATAAGAAAAAGATTGTGAGGAAACCTCTGAGTACAGGGGTTGTGGCCAGTTTACAGGTGACTGACAACACTTAGAAGAGAAGAAAGACTTTTCGGGCTGAAGGGTGGCCAGCCTCTGAAGGAGCTAAATGCTCTACATTTAGTCTACAGTGTAGACTTTGAAACCTGCTGAGCTTAGCAGAGCTTGGGCTCCAGAAGATTTGTGCAGAGAAGAAACTGCTTTTACTACGAAGAAAGGATTGAAAGGTGATTTTGCAGATTATTCCCTTCAGCAGGGCAGGGAGACACTGAAGAAGATGGAGATGGGCTCCTTTGGGTGTTGGCAGACATGACCTACAGGGAGGGCAAGGGTTATTTTGTGCATGGGGGTCCATGGACTTGGGGCCCTGAATCTCCTCCAACAGCTCTGTTCTTCAGCCATTGGTAATTTACAGGGGCCATGACTTAGATCCTGTCTGTCCAAAAGTCTCTGGGTACCTCAAACCAATTACAACTCTTCACTCCTGTTACGGATTTAAAAATGTATCTGGGATGATGTCAAATAGCATTGAGAAAAGACTGGGCCTCCAATAAAACAGCAGTGACCTCCTTACCCTCAATTTTCCCAGAATGTCAGGATACCCCTCCACTGGGTGAAGGAGTATATAAATTTAATCTGGTTGTTCATAACAGGGTTGAATAGAGGGACCAATCAGCTGTCACTCTGGGCAGTGACAAGCTCACAGCCTGTCAGTAATGGGCAATGAAGCACAAGCAGCCATTAGATACAGCCGTGTCACCTGAAGAAGAAGGAAAGGGGTGGAGGAGTCCTCACAGCAGTGCCTTGGGTAGGATGACATTCACAGCCCTTGAGAAGTTCTGAGCTCCCTAAATAGTAAGTGAGAGGGGACCCCTCCCGAGCAAGTCGTTGGCTTCCTAATCAACCATCTTTTCAGGAGATGTCAGAAACCATTTGGTAACTGTGATTCTCTCTCTCTCTCTCTCTCTCTCTCTCTCTCTCTCTCTCCCCCCCCCACCCCCAGATCTCATCTCATAACATGTGTTTGCCAACAAGGACCCTTTTGTGGACTCTTTTTATTCCAAATGTAGTCCACAAAGCAGCAGCCTCAGCATCACCTGGGAGCTTGTGAGAAATAAGAGATTTCAGGGCCTACCCAGACCTACTGAATCAGAACCTGAATTTTAACAAGATTTTCAGATGATTTGTACTCATATTAATCACTGTTGTACATGAGTCTCTAAATATCCAGGTTTACTAGAAAAAAAAAATCCTGTAGATGTTGCTGCTATTACTTAGACAAATAGCAGGGACTCTCTTTTATATAATACTAAATGTAAAGTTTTCCAGCCATTCAGCTGAATTGGATCAGGTAAGAAAAGAACATCATTTTCCTTCACCACCCAGTTGTTGCTTTCCATGGAAACCAAACAAAAATTGAATAAAAATGAAATGCAAGGAACATTCAATTTCTTTAACGCTTGATACCTGATGTCATTCAGATTCATTGTTACTTTCATGGCTCAACTGAATTGCTTGATGTCTCAATATGTGTGTATGTGCTGCATATGTGTGTGTGGCCTGCACAGACCTACAGCTATTTCTAGATAAGGCAATAAGCTTCCTCTCTCTGCAATGTCTCTTTCCTTTAATTTCTTGAAGAAAATGATATGGTGCCCTCGCCACAGTCACGTGCTCTGAGAGACAGTGGAGCAAATAACGAATTAGGGAAAGCGAGCTAGACTGTCATGTTAAAGTTACCTTGACCCCTTTGTGTTCATCACCACAGGTCCCTGCTTGTTCTCACCAACTTCTCCTCAGGGCAGCCTTGCCCTACTCCCTGCCAAACTGCCTCCTTCAAGGTGGATTTGGAAGTGTCGAAAGGAGAAGACAGGAACACTGCCGTGTCCTCTTTCTTTACCTAGGAGAAACTAGAGGAGCTGAGAGGCCCTGCGGGCTGGTCCCGGAGAGAAGGCATTGCAGAGTGCAGGGGCTCACTGGCCTTGGGAAAACACGAAGTGGGAGTTCGTCTGGAGTGAATCTTTGCATTCGTTTCCCTTTGTTCTGTCCCACTGATCTTCAATTACATAGCAGTCAAACTTGGAATAGTCACTCCATGTTTTCCTCTAGTCACATTCCACCCATTATGTAAGCCCTGTTTGAGAGACATTGTATTTATTCATTCAAATGTAAACTGAGCTCCAGTGAGGTGCTTGTTGCTATTCTAGTTGTTTTAAATATTTGCATAAATAAGGCAGAATCTGAACCACTTGAGCCTCAATATAGTATAATAAAATGAGTGTGGGCTTTAGGGCCAAAGGGGACTGGACTCCAATTTTGACTTTGACCCCAACTCTGGCTTTGAAGCTATATCGTCAAGTTGCTTAAGTTCTGCAAGACTTGTTTCTGGAAACCAGTCTTCTCTTAAAAATGAGATTGCAAACATCTTAAACATAATGACCACGACACAGTCTTACATCTTATCAGGCACCCATTAGCTGCTTAACAAATACAAAACTGAACTGAATTTTGACAACTTAAAAATCAATATGATATAGGAAAACCTGAGTTAGCTGTGCTACCAAGTAGCTGAAAGTTTTTGGAGAAATCATTTAACTTCAGGGTTTTTTTTTTACAAGTAAGAAGAATACATTGGAAAATTTCAGATGCTCTAATATGTGATTCTTTCCTAGAACTCCAAACTTTTATGAAATTTATTTAACAAATTTTATATTCACAACTTTCTATGATTTGCATATATAAAAATATATATATATATATTGTATAAGTTTGTATATATACACATCTATAATACATATTAAATCAATAATACATATACTTATTTTCAGTCTTATTTGCTAGACTGAAGTTGTTAATGTCAAGTTAATGCCGCTATTTCTGTTATTGGATGTAGGCTCATATTTTAGGCCACTGGTACCCATACTAAAGACGGGTCATAATTCTTCTCCTTAAGACACTAGTACTCAAGAGAAATTATTGGCAGATAATCAACAGGCTCTTCAATCTCATTGTTAAGATTCCAGCTGTCCTGCAATGTGAGACATATACCAGCGAATGTGTAGTATTCAAAAAAAGCTTCTCACATTTGGTCAGCAAAGCCCAACGTTTTTTCTTTTAGAAATGACCTCACCACAAAAATCTGTGTCGCTCGCATTCCTAAGGCCTGTCACCTCTGTTAAGGTAAGCTTCTTCGCAGTGCGATGAAATTATTTCCCAAGGGCTTCTGATCTTAGGCCTTGAATAGTGAGGAAGATAAAGTTAAGGACATTTCTGAAAGCAGAGCCTGTTTCAGGGGCTTGATTGACACCACCAGTTTACATCTCCAACTGTTACGTCCTGGACCACTCCTGTTTCTTGTCTTGACATATTGGGCCCTGGGGATGGCTCCTATTGATGATTATGGAGATTCACAGAAAGAAGAAATTGTTTCTCAATTTAAATGATATGGGCCTGGTTGGAGGTAAAGACTGTTTATTGGCCTCCACTGTTCAGCAACTAATAAAATTAATTTTTAAAGAAGAGTTGCACGTGAAAAACTGTAGTCACTCTGTAGTGTTCTAGCTCACTAGGATAGTAAATGAGCTTGAGTTAGGTGTATGAAAATTCCCTAAGAGACTGTTCATGGAGAAGCCAGAGTAGTTGATGCAAAGATTAAGTACTTCTTAGCAGAAATGCAGTGATATCATGTTTTGAGTTATGTTATTGTCTTTGCATTACAGCCAGGAAACAGGTGACCAGCAGTAGACTGCAATGAGCACTCTGATTTTTAACATAGCAAAGGACAATTCTTAAACATGAATGTCATCTGAAATTGAGATGGAAAGACAGAATTCATTGCAAATCAATTATTGGTTTTGAAATAAAGAAAGGAATCATGGCCATCGGGGCACTATACGTCTTGCACATCATCCTCTAGCCCTTGCAGCTTCTTTGGTTACCAGAAAAATGACGGAAGGCTGACTTATAGTGACTTTGGTTTTCAGAGATTGTTTCATCCATCATACTGGTGATTCTGGTTTCTCTTTATAATATTATTGATGATCAGAGAATTCTGTGAGCACTGGTAACATAGAAATGATAAGTTAGGTAGAAAGAAGAGTTCCAAAATCAAAATCATTAGAGTTCCCACAGTTTTGTAAGATGAATAAGGCTAGAGATCTAAGGTATGGCATGATGGCAATAGTTAAAAAAAAAAAAAAAGCCCTGAAGACTAGAAATTTGCTAAAAGTGTACCTTTCAGGTGCTCTTATCACAAAAAAGGTAACTATGTAAGAAGAAGATATGTTAATTAGCTAAACAGTAACAACCACTATGTATATGTAGATCAAATCATCATGTTGTATACCTTAAATATATACAATTTTATTTAAAAATAAATAAATACAAAACAAAATCATTACATTTACAATCTTTTTGGATGAAATAGAACTGAGCTAGATGTAGTCAGAGCTAGACACAGATAAGGCTGTTTTTTGATAATTTTGTTTTCTTAGTGGCAATGAGTTCACACACAACAAGAAAAAAGTCTAAAAAAGAAGATACAAAACAATGCTATTTGACTCTAAGACAAATAGTTGGAGAATTTGGGTATCCAGTGAAGAATTTCTTCTTGTTGGACACAGTTACCCTCATTTGTAATGTTTTCAGGTACACATTATTTGGAATGTACTTTATACTTCTTTGGGTGCAGGACTTTTAGGCACTAGGCAGAATCCAAACTAATGGAAAAACAGAGCTCTTGATTTGAGGGACTCCGTGTCTTTTTCCTTCAGCATTCATTCGCTAGCTATTTATTGAGAACTTATCCTGTGCCAGGTTCTCTGTGTGAATATTCAGGAGTTAACAATAAAAAGACAAGTTGTATTTTTTAAAAAAAAAATTAGACAGCTACCTTGTAGTGAGAAAGGAAGCAAAAATTAGAAAACAAGGAAAAACTTCAGACAAGATAATTTAAGCTAATCATAAGTTTCAAGAAGACAATAGTTTATAGAAAATTATGGTGGAGAGAACAACCTTAGGTTAGATGGTCAAGAAAATGACTGCTTTTAGTGGGATGGAGAAGTTTTCAGTAGACCAATGCTCCATCCAAGGGGAAAAAAATGCCAGATGAAAGATAAAAATCATCTATGTAATGTCATCATGGACATACAGAAGCCATTCAGAAAAGAGGAGCTGATGATCTGCATCTGCTTTTATTTGGGGGTATTTGCCAAATCTGGGCATGGACAAGTAACTGGTACTGTCCCAGGCATAGAGCCACTGCTGGGGGACAGAAAAATCAGCAGATAATTTAGTGGTTGCATAGACACTAAATTGGAGATTTGAGAAGCCTAAAATACTTGGCCAAATTCTTCCTCAAGTAGTCCCCAGCTTTGGAATTTGTGCAAGGATTTATGCTCAAACGCTATGCTGAAACCCACTGAAAAGCAGGAGAGTCACAGAACTGGGACAAAGATTAAAGTTCAGCACCATCTGAAAAGGAGTCCTGGTAGCTCATAGGTTCAGAGATCTCCTGCCCCCCATTCCTCCACGTGCAAAGTACACACATTCCCCCTTTTAATACTCACAAAGTCTTGCCATGCTGTGGCATCAGGCTCAGGCTTCAAACCCAGAATCTCATCATGTACGTCAGGTCCAGGTGCTGATGAGGCAGCAGCTCCTTGAGTAAGTTTTCTCTTGAGCTGATGACCTAAAACTAAGGAGAAACATGATCTGCCCTCCACCCTCACCTCACATCCAATGGGGACGAGGCTTAGATAACCACAACAGACACCCTCTTCCAAAAAAGTGGGGGGAGACAGGAAGCACTGTATAGTTCACAGCTCACATGTGTTGCTGTTTCCTTGCTTAGGGTCTAATCTTGCTCTCTAGGAGTGGTTCTGGGCTCTGGGCTCTGAATCCTGGTGGTTACAGTGAGCCAAAGGTCGCCCTTGATTCATGGAAGAGGGGACTACACAAGGGCTTGAACATCAGGGATGTGGTTCATTGGGGTATCTTTGGAGAACAGCTTCCACAATGATATAAACTACCTTGTAACATACTCAGAGATATGTTTATTGCTACTTTTAAAAGAGTGAGAAAAAAAAAGATTTATTTTTCTATGTGGATTGGATATTAGCCTGGCCTGTACACTTCAAGATGTTATTGAGGCTAATTGTTTAATTTTAAGAACTAAAAAGATCTGAACTTGTGTCAATTCTGTTACTTTTAAAAGCATAGCCTTGGATAAGTTGTTTAACCCCTTGAAGTGTTATTATTCCAAGCAATTAAAAATAACACAAACTATATAGAATATTTGGTTATCTTGAGGACTAAATGTGATAATGTATGTTAACTGCTCAGACCAATGATGAGCATTTTGTACTTGCTCTGCAAGTCATAGCCTTAACAATCTTGTTTATAGGACGTATGCTGAGAGAGGAGGATTTTAGGAATGAACTGAAGTTCTGTGTTCCTAAATTCGACTTGGCATTGGTAGTTGATATAAAAAATAGAGGCTAAATATTTTAGATTTCAGAAATTCATTGTTATTGGACCATTGTGTTCTTGAGCAAGATGATAGAGTTCTATTTCTGTGGATGATGATTGGAATTCTCTTAAAGTGAAAACAGACCATTCCTTATCTTAGGACATACACAATTTTATTAGTGGAGGATAAAAGAAGATCTCTGCCAGTTGGAGGAACTTGGACAACCAGTAAGCACAGGATGGACCTCTGGGCAGGGAGAGACTTCAATAAACAGGATTCAAAGCTGTTAAACATTTTTTTCTAGAGTGGACCAGAGGTTTCATAGTATTTATGCACATGACTGTGATTTCAGTGTCACTGTGTGTGTGTGTGTGTGTGTGTGTGTGTGTGTGTGTGCATGTGCATTTATGGACAACTTTAAAAATCCTTTGTTCTATTGAACAGAGTAGGCTGAAAGCAGTTTAAACTTTGATTAGAGAGAGTCATGAATATACATATGAGTTAATGTACTATGCTTTAGTACAGAGGTGTCTCAGAATTATTTGTCATAGAGGGTATATCTTACCTTCTCCTTTAATTACCCCACACTCACTTGTACATTCAAAGCTTAGTGACTCTTCGAGAGCCTTCATCATGCTTTTCAGATGTCATTTCATAGTATATTGGCTTCTGGGAGCCTCATATTCTCCATAGCTAACTACTTTACCTCTATTGTAGACTATAGTTTGAAAGAAATTAGATACTATTGGAGGAAATCAGACTATTAAAGCTTGTTACATGATCAGTCAGTCCTCTGAAGGTAGCTGATGTCTCTTCTAGGAAGTACAGTGTATGGTTTTTATGACCCTTTTCTGTGTTCTCTATTATGTCTAGGTTAACAGCTATATTCTGGCTGATTTGGGATTTATAATTAGCTAGAAGACTGACCATTGGGTTTATAGGGTATTTTTGTACTTCATGAATAAGACTCGATTATAAAACAGTTTACATGGCAAACAGCAGGTACGCATAGCGTTAGGGGCTGTCAATCAAGTTGTGCATTCCAAATAGTGATATATGCAGTCGGTTCCCAGAGCCCCTTTGAGAGGCGTACCGAACTTTAGCGTAAGCCAGTATTTCCTGAAACACAAATGCGAACCCTTGTGTTGAACTGCTCTTGCTTCTGACCCCCATACATGTCATCAGAGAAACAGAAATATGAGCTGGCCCCGTGGCGAGGGAGACACAGATCCTGACAAGACTTTTGCCAATGTAACCTGACCCCTCCCCACTTTTCACACCTCTTTTGGCACATGCTGCAAGCACCTGCTAATAACTTGTATTGCAAGAATCCTGAGCTACATTCAAGTTTACAGTCTTCAGGATAAAAAAGAGAAAAACACATAGAGGGTGCTGAACAGCCCTGGTGCGCTGATACGGCCTGGAGGCTGATGAGTTAGGAAGGAAGTGGATTCGTGGAGATCTCTAGAAAGATCAGCGTTGCCTTTCCAGCCAAGATGTGTGAGATTTTCTTTGGGTTGCTTCCATTTTTTCACTTCATTTCCCTTCTGTTCATCACAGTATCCTGGTCAACATACTTCTCTCCTGAGGTTATCAGACTGTGACCCATTTCCCTAGGACTATGGCTTCAGTTAGCACTTCGGGACCAGCATCATGTAGTATAACTTAATAACTCGCTTCAAGAGGACACCTCCCAATGGTAATGCCATTTTTACAGGAGCCCCTTTAAGGTGAAAAGATTTCCGTATTCAAAGGAATGACTTTAATAGTTGGTTTTGTGGTTAGAGCCCACAGAGAAGTCCCCCTCCTCCCACTATATATAATTACCTACTTGCTCACTCCCTGCTGGGTGAATAATGGAGTTGATTCTCTAACCTCAAACAACAACCGGACTTAGGTGAATTATAGTTTAGGGCAAAAGTAACAGGAGAGAGAGGTGGGCATTAGGATTTAATTAGACTTGAGGCCACCAGCTTTATAGATAAATGTCTGTGTTTTATTCTGAATCTATTCAATGATTATAGCCAACATTCACGTGCAAAAAAAGTGCATCTGAGTTCAGGAAGAGGAGTGCTAGAATTATTTTTCAACCCAGTTGGTCTAAATCCCTGCCTCATACTTCTTGGCTTCTGTAAGCAGATGCTGAACATGCTTTGAGCAAAGGGCTAGGGGTTTCCTGCCAAGCAGCTCCAGAGGCATCTTCAAACCACAATCACTGAAGACATCTCCCAGAAGGCGTTAGGAGTACAAATCTCTTTAATTAAAATGGGAAAAGCCACAGTGAGCGAGGTGAGAGGGAGTTGCCTGAGAGGAGAAGGAGGAGGGAAACGAAGGGAAGAAAGGAAAGGAGAAAAAGTAATAAATAATTTACAAGTATTTTCAAACACTGGCCATCTAATACCCAGTGGAAAATGCCACTTGATGGATTATATTTTGGGTTGGAAAGTGAGGCTAATTCAAAGTAATGAGAGGTGAATGGGACTTCAGGCCCTTATCCAACCACAAGAGACCCCTTACAAAAGAGTCTGCTCTTTCAGTCATTAATTTTTTATGAAGTTTAATAGGCCTGAGCCTAGAGACCTTCTGTGGTGTTGATTAGCTTCATATTTCTCTCATTAATGTAGAATCTGATTAGCTCTTATGAAAAGCATTTCATCTCAGGCTCCAGCATGGCAACCACATTATTCTGGTATTAGGGACTGTAAGTTTGATTCACCCAAGGAAAGAAACATCCACAGGGACAAAGGCACTGGCCTCTTACTGTTACAGAATGAGAGGACTGGGGAGACCAGCTGCCTCTCACATTTTACTGGCTGCAGTAGGAGCCCTCAACATTTAGACCAGGATAACCTTGTTGGAGGCCAGCAGAACTGGTGCTCTATGAAGAGAGCTGGCTTGAAAGAGCAGGCAACATAAGGTGGGCCAGTATACCAGTCAGGGGTTGCTCAGAAAAACAAAACTGCTGAGTGATGTGTGTGTGTGTGTGTGTGTGTGTGTGTGTGTGTGTGTGTGTGTACAACAAGGGGACTATTATAGGGATTGGATTTTATGCTATCAGAAGAGCTGGCAGAGAGATCTGCTGCCCTCATCTGTTTTTGGGCCTGCCAGATCAGGAGTGAGTAAAGCTGGATGTGGATGAGGGCAGGGACAAACTGGAATTCCTCTCTGTTTCTCACTGACTCCTGCTTTGATATCATGGTTGACCAAGAGGAGACACCTGTGCCCTTTGCCATAGGTGTATACATGTGGCTCAAGGCTTAGAGAAACCAAAGAAAGAGATCTGGATAATTTCAGAGGAGTTGCAGGTCCAGGCGTGGCCCGCATCAAGAAGGTGAGCCAACTGATCAGCAACAACATGCAGAAGCTGTTGCAGTGCCTGATACTCTGCACTGACCTTCAGAGAGCAAAAGTGGCTATTCCTTCATGTCTCCCTTCCCAATCTCACAATTCGCTATGACTGACACTAACCAGGAAGCACACAGGGAAGGAATTCTGGGAAATGCTATTCCAGTGCAGCTAATATGACACAGTAACAAGCCTCTATAGCCAGTTCCAAGTTCTTTGTATTAAGCAGAATGACTTGATACCAGTGGTGAGCTCTAATGTGCAGAAGACAGATAAGAGGAGGTACTCTATAAAAACCCAATTTGTAAGAAATGTTGACAGAATTTAGGTTGAAAAAATCGCTATCAGTAAAGGTTATAAGGTACTATAACTGAGCATGACTCCATGCCCAGAAAACTTGAACAAAAATAATAATTAATAATTTTGTAAAGAATAATACAGAATTTTTTTAGTCCATTTGCTCTTCCACTTTCCTTGATGACCCCTTCCATTCTTCCTTACCCCCAGCTGAAGACTGCTTCTTATTTCACTGAGGAAACTGAAGCATTTCAAATGTCTCAGACTTTCGCTCTCACAGTCAGCCTTCTACAGACATCTACATCCATGTATCTGCCTTTCCTTCTGTTTGTATATTCATCCTCATTGTTAAACCCTTTCTCTTAATTTTCTTTCTCTTGGATGCTTAAAAACAAGATTCCAGCAATTCTCCGCATCTTACCTGCATCATTGTAATAATCTTACTAACAGGCTATTACTTAGCTCATCTTAATAAAATAAAACTTTACTGGCCATACAATATATCTGGTAAAGAATCCAGCCTGTTTGACTCCACAACATAGATTTTGTTGTGAGCATATTCATAGTGCAGTTCAACATTTTCTTTGTTCTTCACTTTTTTTTTTTTTTTGCAAATTGATAACTAGATCTAGTAGCTTGATGAGATTCATGCCCTATCTCTTCATCAAGACTCTAGGTGGTGGTGTATTCTTTCATCAGGAGACCCAGAATGTCTACTTGTCTATTTTTGGTGACTCTGGAAGCTATTGATATTCAAAGCCAGGGTGCATAAATTCATTAGGATAGGGTTGAAGGGGAAACTTATAGATTAGAAGAAACTTAAAAGGTATCCTTTTAAAAAATGTCTAGGAATGCACAATTGACTGTGTATTTGAAAAACCCTGATTTACCTCCTGCCATGCCTCTCCTTTACTCTCACACTACTGCCACTCACAACATTCTGACACCAAAGATGTGGGAGTTTTCCTCTACCAAGCGATCTTTTACAACACCAATGGGGTACCCTACAATTTAACCAGATTCCAGCGCTATCTACCTGGAGATAGCGTCAGATTCCACAGGATAAGCTCAGTGCAACAAGACTGCTCCCACCCCAGTCCAGGTTATCACCTGTGCTCCTAACCAATCAGTGATAAATCTGAGGTTCCAATGACCCCCTCTTCGGGTTCAATTAATTTGCCAGAGTGGCCCACAGAACTCAGAGAAACACATTTACCAGTTTATTAAAGGATATGATAAGGGATACAGATGCACAGCCAGATGAAGCGATACTAAGAGTAAGATCTGGGAAGGACCCAAGCACAAGAGCTGCTGTTCCCATGGAGATGGGGTTCGTCACCTTCCCAGTATGTGGTTTTGTTCTGGAAGTTCTTCAAACCTTATACCATTGGGATGTTATAAAGGCTTCCTCACACAGGCATGCTCAGTTGACTCTTATCTCCAGCCTTTCTTCTCTCTCTGGAGAAAGTGGGGATGGGGCTAAAAATTCTAAGCTTTCTATCAGGGCTTGGTCCTTCTGGTGACTAGCACCTATTCAGGAGCCATCCAGTAGAACAAAAGATGTTTCTAGAAATCTTATTACTTAGGGAACTATAAGTGTTTTAGGAGCTCTGTGCCAGAAACTGAGGGCAGAGAACAATACATATATATTTTCTACTATCTCACAGCCTGGCAAAACCATAAAGAAACATATGGAGAAACATCTGATTATTATAAAAATCAGGATGCTGGGCATTGTATAATGATTAAAATAGGAATGTGACATGTGGAGAGGCTTCTGGGGATGGCTGGAAAGTTCTGCTTTTTTGCTCTGAGTCGTGTTTAGAAGGGTGTTCATCTTAAGTTATTAAGGCATATATTTATTTTGGGGAGTTTCTTTATCTATCACTTATTTTACAAGAAAAATGTTTCTGTTCTTTCTAGCCCTAATTCCACAATGCCCGTTCTGCATTATACTAACTCAAATCAAGCTTTGACCACATCACTGCACTGGAACTGCTCTTGTCAGTCTCAACTGACTCCAGTTGCCTCCAGTTGCTCAACTCCTGACCCAGTCTCAGGCCTCTTCTTACCTGTCTGACTTTTACACTGTTGCCACTTCCTCCTGCTTAACCCGCTTTATTCGATGGACTGTTGTAGCATTCTCCTAACTGAATTTCTTTGTCTCTTTTGCTGATTTCTTTTCTTCTTCATCACCTCAAAGTTGAAATACCCAAGACTCCTTGTCTTTTTTTTTTTTTGCTGTTAATACTCACTTCTTTTGATGATCTCATTCAATCCGATGACTTTAAATAACATGTATACACTACAGTTTCCAAATTTACGTATTCTCTGCACAGAACTTTAGACTAGAATATCCAAATGCCTACGCAACATCTCCACTTGGATGTCTAACAGACTCTTAGGTTTAACAGATCCCAAACCAAGCTTCTGATTTCACTCCCTGAACCAGGTCATCTTATGGTCTTTTTTCTGCCTCAGTTAATGACATCTCCACACTTCCGGTTGATCAAGACAAAACTTTTAGAGTCATCATTGGCTTCTCTCTTTTTCTCTTATTCTTCATTCAGTCTGTAAGCAAATCTCGTTGACACAATGTTCAGAAAGTATCTATGATTCAAGCAACTCAAAGCGCAGTCCTGTCTCAACTGCAGCGCTGCAGTGCTTTTCGCAGTGGTCCTTTCCCTTTTCTTATTGCCTCTTCATAGTCCCCACACAGACTGCTCTCAGGAGAGCAGCCCTAGTTAGTCTTTAACAATGTAAATCAGTGCATTTTACTCCTTTGTTCAGAATTTATCACTGTCTTCTCATTTTGCTCAGAGTAAAGCCAAAGTTATGACAATGGCCTATAAGGATCCACGTCATCTGACTCTCCAGGTTACCTCTTGACCTTATGTCCTACTACAGCTCTTCCCTTCCCTCTTTTATCTTTGACCACACAGGCCGACTTGCCATTCTTTCCAGGCTGACACACTCTTACTTCAGGACTTTTGTTTCTGGTTGTTCCCTCTGCCAGAAATAGTCTTCCTCCAGATATTCACATGGTCTTCCTTCCTCATCTTCATTCAAGTCTTAGACCAAATGTCATTGTCTCAATGAGGTCTTTCCTCACAACTGCATTTATTTGCCTTCAGACCTCCCACGCCTCCCCGCCTCTGTTGCTTCCATAGGACTCATCACTTTTCAATGTACAATATTATTTTCTTATGTTTGGGAATTGACATCTGTCTCTCCACAATAAAGAATAAATAAATTCCACAAGGGTAGGGATTGTTGTCTCTTTTGTTCAGTGATAGATCTCTAGCATGTTGTTCACTGCCTAATATATAATGGAAATTCAACTTCCTGTAAAGAAGAGCAATTCATTAACAAATACATATTTGTTAGTGAATGACTATAAGGAAGCATTCTGCTCACCTCAATTTTCTATCTTTTTTTCTCTCTGTCCTACTGGAAACTTCTTTGAGCAACAGAAAAGGAAAATAGACCTTATTTCAGGTTTCTAAAAACTGAAGGAAAAGTGGATTTTAGTCATTTATACAGATGTTTCCACTAACCTGTTTCAGGTTCTCTAATTATTTGGTCTATAATCTCTCAGCTCACTCTCTTTACAAGGGAAACACACATTTAATGAATATCGTAAACATGTGCATTGCATGAAAATGCGTCTAAAAAAGATGAACATTATGATTGGATGGTAAGTTTTTCAAGCAGTCATGCTATCATACTATTAATGAACAATATTATTAGCTAACTATAATTGCTAGTTATCTTATTATTTTATGAATTGTCTTTCCAATATGAGCATAAAATATTTTAATGTATGACTTGACATTCTTTAACCAAGCCCATAATAGTTAGTGTACGTAATGACTCCGAATCAATATAAAAATATATTCATTGACATGGATACTGAATTCTGCGTGAGAATAGGACAGATGAAACTATGGCCCCAGTAAATACAAGTCATATTTAGAATTAAGTAAACTGCCTGGTTCTTTACAACTACTCAACCCAATAACAATTATGCATATATTTTAAGTCTTCTAGAGATGTTTCTTCTCTCACTCCTTATTTACCTGGTTTAATCTTTAATTTGTTTCCCCTTGTTCTATTTTTAATTTAGATGGAGAAATTTTAACTAGAAGACTACCGATGCCCTACATCTCCCTCTCCCAGTAGTGACCTAAGGCTCTGTGTGTCTGTAATCCATGGTTAGTGGGGGAGGCTAAGGACCTGAGAATAGGGGGTTAGGATGTCAGCCCACTTCAACATTTAATTTAGAATCTAAGAACATTTTTTTTCTATATTACATTGTTAAACCATATATTTAATAGGTGGAAAAACTGGGAAAATGATAATCACCTCTAACTTTTTAAGCAAAAACTTGCATATGCTTGCTTTAAGAAAAAGAAAATACAAGGTTTTCCTGTTCATTTTTCATCCTTTAGCTCTAAGGAAAAGAAGGGGCTGAGGTTCTGAATTAGGCTCCTGATGCATGGCTGTTTAATCTATTCCTGATTCTGCATTTACTTAGCTCTGTCTGGGAAGGATGCAGAATTCGCCATAATGAATGACCCAAGCAATTTCAGCTAATGGCCAGAATTGAAACCTTTGATAATCCCAGGTGAATAATGTTGTCTCAACAGACTGAAGGAGTCTTTTACCTGTCTGACACAATGATAGATGTAATTAGTTAACAGGGATAGTCAGAGGTTTTAGTGGAGGCATTAGCAGAGATTGCTCAGGTCATTCTTAATTATGCAAATTCTCGGTCTTCTTCAGACAGAATACAAAAAAATAAGAAGAGTAAACACAGCTGGATAAAAAGATTTTAAGGAAACCACAAAGCTAGGAAACTCATCAGAGTAGCGATTATGCCTCTCCCAGGCTAGGTAGGAGAGAGAAAATAGACACAGACAAAGGCTCTAACTGTGGGCAGCCCTCACTTTTAGCCAAATCAAAACAGCTGAGATGCCTTCTAGACATGCTTTTCCTAAGACATATGTCACCCTGAGCAGACATGACTGAAGAGAAGAATATTGTTGCAGTTTCAGCCCTTGCTAAGCGGCAGGCTTGCTCTCTGAAGAGGACAGACAAATAGGTGACGTCAAGCACTGAGAAGCAGAAGACAGAGAATGATGAATTGGAGTCCATAGGGTTCCATATGATTCCACAAGGTCGAATGAGAAAAGGAAGATGAGGGATACAGAAAGAAAGAGGATCCTCCTTCACCTCTAAATCTGCAGCCACCTTTTAATCAGCGGTCCTTTGCCCTTTTCCGATATTCTAATTTGAGACCCT
Source organism: Macroglossus sobrinus (assembly GCA_004027375.1). NCBI lineage: Eukaryota > Metazoa > Chordata > Mammalia > Chiroptera > Pteropodidae > Macroglossus > Macroglossus sobrinus. The sequence goes on along the minus strand of PVKZ01002842.1, from coordinate 118,365 downwards.
CCATGTCGCCACTCTGCCTCCTAGCAAACAGTCACAGTCAGTGTCAGATCTGAGACAAGGTGCATAATTCAACCTGACATCAAAAACAAAAGACTCTTTGCATCAGACATGTTTATTTTTCTTGTATGGCTTTGACACATCAATGTTTGTCACCCGTGGTTGAGTGAAATCTTGGCATGAAATCAATTTGATGTCCAACGTCAAACAGACTTCTTTAACATCTCTGGATAAGGCAAGAGGGACCTTGCATTCTTGAAGAGAGGCAAATGAGTGACCTGGGGTCAATCACTCAGGCTTGACAAGGATCCAACTGCCCCTCAAAGGCAATTAAGAGAAGTAAAAATTTTGGCAGAGACTTTTGCTGGTTGGCCAGCAAAACTTCAGAAGATAACCACCAGAATCTCTGATTATCTTCTCATGGTGGCACATGAGGATGACGAATTCCAATGCATGATTTTTCACACCCTCTCTCCCGTGGTTCTTTCTTTTCTGTAGCTTGAAGGAAGCAAACCAATAACTAGTTTACTAGTTATTTTAGGGAATTCATAACCACAAATTTGTACAACATGAGCATATAAATAAATTTAAAAGGCAAAACTGTATGTATGATAGATAGGTCACTCTATGTGTAGTAAGGAATGCGAGAGAGTGGAAAGAGAATTAGTATTAAATATTGGCCTGTGTTTTAATCCTCTCTCTCTCTTTCTCTCTCTCTCTCTCAGCTGTGTAGTCTTGCAGAAGTCACTTAAATCCTTGAGACTAAGCTTCCTCATCTATAAAATGGAGATTATAATGACTATTTGAAGATTAAATGAGCTAAAATTTATGACACATGAATTTTAAGGCATATTTTTATGGTAAGAAAAAGTTTGAAGTTACATCAGAGAAAAGACAAATGCTTCATATCCCTTATTGGCTTGTTAAGAGATAGAACACAGTAATGGATATAGTTTATATTGAAACCAATACACAAATGATTATATTCCTATGTATAAAAATCAATTTTTGAGTTCCACTTTTTTTGTTAAGTCTTAAATAGAGACTAGCCTAATTAAGATTTGTCTATGTGGTTAACAAAACAACTCACCCAAGAAAAGGGGGCACTTTAGAAAGGTTATCCTATTTTTGAAAGCATCTACTTCCCATGTAGGCTTCCTTATGGAAAAATTATCCAAATTGGACTCCAAGGATTTACTTACAAACCCTTATGCGGTGCTTACTGTGTGTCAGGTATCTGCTCACAGTGCTTTACAATTATTAAGTCATTTAATCATCATAACGAGCCTAAACTGTAGCTAGGTCGGTATTCTCATTTGCAGAGGGATAACTACAGAGCTGATAGGTAAAGTAAATTGAAAAGAGCGCATAGCAAGTAAGTAGCAGAGCCAGTTTAATACGCAGAAAGTCTAGCTTCAGAGTATATAACTTTAACCAGTGGGCTGTGCTATTTTCTTCATATCAGCGCTTCTCTGTGCTGTAAGATTTCCCTTTTAGTCTACAAGAATCTAAATGTGCTATGTGTCTGTGAGTCTCTTCTACGTATTGATTTATACATGAGCCACTGAAAGTTAGCATGTCATTTCTTCCTTTCTTCCTGCAGTTATATGCCTCTCTTCTCTGGTTCCCACAGAATTAACCAGTTTACATATCTTCAGAGCATAATAATGTTTTTAATAACATCAAAAGTGCCTGAAATTACAACTTGTCATTGAAGAGTTGAGTTGGATTAACTAGACTGGCTTAGTTTTACTTCCAAATTCCCAAAGGTAAGGATTCTGGGTTGCACAGCCTAGGTTAGTCCTCTCCCCCAGATCAGCTCCGGATTTATCAAGGGTTTGGGTCTCAAAATTTGAACATTGCTGTCGTGGGAATAAGGGACCATAGCATTTAATTGGAAAGTGTTGAATAAAAAATTGGCGGCAGGTGGGGGGGGGGCTACTGATCAGACAGAATGATAGATGCCTCATACCTTTGTTTATCAGTCAATAAAATGATTAAGCAAACAAATTTGAGAAGACTTCTCTGCTCAAGGTCTGTGCACTATGATTCAGGTAATGCAAAGAGATGATTTAACTTTTATTCTAAGGAGAGACAGAGTTTAGATAAAAGGTGAAGACCTGGGAACAACAACAACAACAACAAAACTTAATCTATAATCCAAATTGTGCATGTCAAGTGTCAGCCAGCAAAATGAAAAATAAGTGTTACATGACCTCTGTCATCAGTACTAAAAGCAATTGTCATGAGACATTCATTATTACATACCCCTAGGGATGTTGCGGGTAAGACCTTACCTATTTTATCACAAGGTACCCACTCCCTTTAGTAGAAACTATGGGCATACTTTTCCTTCAGGTGTTGGTATCATGAACACTATGCAGCTTCTGGGGAATGAATATTTATATTTTATGAGTGTTGTGATTCTTAATTCAGCTGAACAACTAAATTTTTAAAATATTTTTGGCAACTCTGCAAGACTTCCTGTTTTGTATTATGCACACTAATTCTTTTCTTGATTTTATTTTATTTTCCTCTTCTTGTTTGTTACTTCATTGAATTTCCACAGTTGTTTACGTTCACACACTGTAGTACTCATGTATATATTTTCATATATTATGTAATGTATTTCCATAAGTTTCCTCAAGTTCTTTTTTAAAACAAGATATAACTAACCAGAGAAAACTAAACTCTGTCTTGTGGAGTTCATAAGAGGGAGAATTCATTGTAGGAAGTCAGGGTGAGAGAATACCTTCTGGATCTTTACTATTTATATTTGTGCAGTGTCCGGAATGAATTAATTGGGATTAAGTTACTGGGAAACCCTTTGCTAACATAATTTAATTTTTCCAACTGAAAACGTTCCTTTTCTATTCAATGTAAATGCTACTTAATAATCTGGGTAGTTGCCTAAATATCTAATTTCTTTTGGTGTCATAGACATTACAATAGTTTTGAGGGCAATTGCTTAGCAAAAATGTTTAAGAAGGTTGCCTAGACAATAATAGAATTTGAAAACTGCGAAGAATGTTTTTTTGGTTTGGGCATTTTCTATAGAGAGTTAGCTCAGCTGTCCAGAGCATCTGTGTGTGCTTAGCTCAGTTAATTAGAGTGCCGACGACCACAAGGTCGTGAGCTTAATCCCCTAGTGGACTCCTTGACTTCATTTCTTGCCTGCAGACAAGGCTTCTAGACACCTGCCTCAAACATTTGGCTCTAAGATATTCTGTAAGGGCTAGTGTTTGGTAGCATCTCTGGGACAAAGTCTTCCAAAGAATATCCCTTTGGAGTACACAGAATGCCAAAGGTACCACTTACTAACTCTTTATTTCTCTCTCTCTCTCTCTCTCTCTCTCTCTCTCTCTCTC
>PVKZ01002842.1:0-110000 GCA_004027375.1 Macroglossus sobrinus | reverse complement strand
TAATTCCTTTAATATTCCACTTCATGGCACCTTGCTGGTAAAGCTTTAATTATTTTTCAAGGCCACAGATGTAAGAAAATGCAAACCAAAGCTATATTCTCCCTGGATGTTTCCCAAAGGGCTTCCCCACCCAAACTGGACCAGAATGAAGGATCATCTCGCATCAAAAATGTGCCTTTCGAGGAGCAGGACTCATGAGCATCTCTTTTGCGTTTTCCAGTGCAACGTTAGACCCATTAATTACCTAACCCTCTGTGCCTTATTAGCCCTCTTAGAACCCTTTAGACGCCTTAATTCCCTTATCCTTAGGCCTCAGAACTGGGGCTATTAGTCCTTTGGTTCCAATTAGGTCCATGTGTGGCATATTGTGCTGTAAATCTCTGCAGCGTATTTACACTAATTATGAACATTAATTATAGGGGAGCCCTGGGAGCTTAATGCCCATTCCAAAGTCATGTGTGGAGCGAAGCACAGTTTACAAACTCAGAAGCACGGCAAGGCAAGCTCAGATTAAACAGAGTTAAGAAGGAGAAAAAAACAGGCATAGAAACAATCAGACAGGTAAGGATGATTAAGAAAGAAGGAGTTTCAAGCACAATAATAATTTTAAAAAGGCAGATACTCACTCAGTTTGCATAAACAGGGCACAAGGTCAGAACTAAACACCCAGCCAAAGGTCCCTAAAATCCTCCTTTTCCAAGGTTAGAATTTATCTTGGTAGACCAGTGTGAGCTGAGTGTGCAGGTGAGGGTTACATAATGTTAGTGCTAGGAGAATAGAATTTAAATCCGAGAGCAAGATATTTACCGGTATTCTCACTAGCATATAAATATACTATAAAATCTCTCAATATAAAAGATAGCCTTTTAACTTCCTGTCCCCTTCTAGATATGGCCCTTGTTTTCCTCTTCCCTTTATAAAAACAAAACAAATTCAAACAAACAAGTAAAAGCTAACATACCAGCCTTAGAGGAATTGTCTTCATTATCTCACTTTCTGTTCCCTCCTAATACATTTCAATCAGTTTATTTTTTCTACCATACCTAAGAAATGGCATTTGTTAAAATCACCAAAGCTTATCATGTTTCCAATGTGTGTTATGTGCTATTGAGTCATATTCGATTCCTGGAGACTCTATGAATGAGTGATGTCTACAGAGTCCTGTCTTCAGCAGCCCTGCTCAGCTCCTGTGGACTCCTGCCTCTGGCTTCTGTTGTGGAGTCAGTCTATCTCTTTTCCTGCTGCCTTCTATTTTTCCCCCACAGTATTTATTGTCTTTTCCCCCAAATCTTGCCTTCTCATGATGTGCCCAGATAGGACAAGCTCAGTTTTGTCATTTTTGCCTCCAGTGATGTTTCAGGCTTAATTTGCTCTAGGACTGACTCATTCATCTTTTCTATGGTCCAGGGTCTCTGTAGAGCTCTCCCCAACACCATATTTTAAATGAATCAAGTGTTTTCCTATCAACTTTCTTCATGGTCTAGCTTCACATCCATACATAATAATTAGACCATCTACAGTGGTGTAGATGGTCTTAGCCTTGGTCTCTTTGTTCTTAGCGATCTTCCCTAATTCTTCTATTGCAGCCCTTCTGAGTCTCAGATCTCTCTTGATTTCTTGGTCGCTATCTTCATATGAACTGATGACTAAACCAAGATAAGCAAAGTCTTAAATAGTTTTGATATCTTTTTTGTTTCTGTTAAAGTTGTATAATTTTTCTGTAGTCATGATTTCTGTCTTCCTGATGTTCAGATGCAGTCCTGCTGTGGCACTTTCTTCTTTCAATTTCTCCAGAACTCAGTCCAAATCATTGCTGCTTTCTGACAGTAACATGGTGTCATTTACATGTCCCAATTTGTATTTCTTCCACCAAGTTCACTTCTCCATCTTCTGAGTCTAGCCTAGTTTTGTTTGTTTGTTTGTTTTGTATGAGGTGTTCTGCATACTAATTAAACAAATACAGAGATAAAATGCACTCTCGTCTGACACTTTTGCCTAGAGGAAACCATTCTGTCTCCATATTCTTTCCTAACAGGGGCTTCCTGTCCACAATACAGGTTATGCATCAGGAAAATTAAATGCTGAAAAACACCCATTTCTTTCAAAGCAACTCATAGCTTTCCACAATCCATTTAGTCAAAGGCTTTAACCATAGTCTATAAAATATGGAGTAACTTTCTGAAATTCTTTGGGGCACTCCAGAATCCACTGAATGTTTGCAATTAGATCTTAAGTGCCTCTTTCTTTTATGAAAACAGCTTGGACATTCCATATTTCCTGCTTGCTATATGGTAGGAGCCTTGGTTTTGTCTACCACTTTGAGTATCAGTTTACTTGTGTGGGAGATTAGAGCACTGGTCCTGTAGTTACTGTACTCCTTGGCATCCCCTTTCTTGAAAATTGGGATGTATATTGAATATTTCTAGTCTGTAGGCCATTGTTTTATTTTCCATATTTGTTGATATATTTTTATTAGGATTTTGACAGATTCAGTCTTTGTTGCTTGAAATAATTCTATTGGTATCCCATCTACCCCTGGTGATTTGTTTCTTCCCAATACTTAGGGGCAGCTTTCAATTCACTTTCTAAAGATCCTTCCTCATAGAAATCTTTAAAAGTATCTGCCATCCTTTTGTCTCTTCTGTATAGATTTTCAGTACACTGTTTCCACCTTCCCTCATTTTCTTCTGGTTAGATAATGTGCTTCCTTGTTGGTCATTCAGCATTTCTAGTCTAGGTTTGCATTTTTCTTTTATTTCTTGAATCTTCTAGTACAAGGACAATTAGGACAATTCTCAGTCCTCATCTGCATTTTCTCTGCAGGATTCTACATTGCAGGTCATTCTTTCCTCTTTGCAACCCTCTTTTTCTTGACTTTCCAGGAAGCACACTCCCTTTGTGTTCTTTCTTTTTTATTGGCTGCTCCATTTTAGTCTTCTCTTCTGGAGTGTCTTGGAGGGGTAACCTGTTAAAGGGTACATGAGATCTCTCTTATTTCTTATAACTGCATGTGAATCTTCATGAAACTTTAATCATTTCCAAATAATAACTAGATTACATCTATTCAGAAAATAAGTGGAAAATTTGTGTGATCTGAATAATATCTATATTTACTTTATAGTAATCTTAGTTCTTAGCTTTGACAAATGCTTCAATGATTTTATAAAGTGCTAATATTAGGAGAAATTGGGTTAAGTGTTATATGAGAATTCTCTTTATCATAACTTTTCTATAAATTTAAAAGCATTTCAAAATTTTTTTATTTTTAAAAAGATAATTTACTGTTTAAAGCAAAAAACCCTAATAATGTATTGTGTAGTTTAAAATATATATGGAAATAATATGTATGGTAATAATAGATGGAAAAAATGTATTTAGTTATAAAGTTTATACATTATATAGAAAATGACATATTTCTGAGGGTAGACTATGCTATTGGAAAGATACAAACTGTAAACCTAGAATAGCCACTAAAACAAAACAAAAAATTAAAGCCAATAAGCCAATAATAAATATGAAATAGAATTAAAAATAGTGTCAATCTAAAAGAAGATAAAAGATAAAAAAGAAACAAAGGAATAAAAAAATAGGAGTCAAATAGGAAACAAAAAGTAAGATATAGATTTAATGACCAACAACATCAGTAGTTGGGACCAGTGCTCTAAACTCAAAACAAAAGGCAGAGATTGTTAGATCGAATTTAAAAGCTCAGTATACAACTATATGCTGCTTGAAAGAGACTGACTTTAAATATAAAGATATTGAGAAGCTTAAAGTTGAATGACAGAAAAGGTCATATCTTAAAGACTTCAAAAGAAGACTTAAATAACTATGAATATCAAACAAAGATACCCTAAAAACAATGATTATTACCAAAAATAAAGAGGGGCATTAAATAATGATGACAGGATCAAGTCATCATATGCTATAGCAGACCTAAATATGTAAGTATTAATTACAGAATCTCAAAATGCATAAAGCCAAGGAGACAGAAATGAGAGAAAATACATACAAATATATAATTATAGTTAGAGTGTTAATAGAACCAGAATACAAAAAATCAATAGACATGAAAAAGACAAAACAATACTATCAACCAGACTGACTTGATATCTATTTAGCAACTGCTGAATATACATTTTTTCCTAGTGTACATACATCATCCTCTAAGATATACCATAAACAAGCCATACAAGAAGTACCAATAAGTTTTAAAATATTGATATACCAACTATGTTCTCTGAATATAACAAAATTAAATTAGCTATGAATTAAAGAAATCAGGACAATCCCCAAGTTTTACAAATTAAACAACGATTCTAAATAACTGATGGGTTAAAGGATAAATCCTATTATTAGAAAATTTTTCAATTAAATGAAAATGAAAATACAAACTTTAAAATGTGTAGAACACAGCTAAAGCAGTGTTTAAGGGGCATTTATAGCTTTGTATGCTTATATTAAAAATAACCCTTTAAAATCTATGAATTAAAATTCTTTCTTAAAATAAAAAAATGAAATAAACTCTAAGTAAATATAATAAAGGGAACAAGAAAGATCAGAGCAGAAATAGTGATAAGATAAAACTAAATTAAAAACCAAAAGCAGTGTCTTTGAAAATAATAAAATTAATAAACTAGTAGATCAATAAAAATATAATACAAATTACCAACACTGGGAATGAAAGAGGAGACATTACTACAGAGGCTACAAATATTAAGAAAATATTATGAACAACTTCATGCCAGTAAGTGAAAAAAACTGGATCGAAAGTACAAATTTCTCAAAGAGAAATATTACCAAAACTGATTCAAGAAAAAACAGAACATCAAATTAGCTATATACATATATATATTTTTTAAATTAACATTTTAATTTAAAATTTCTACAAAGAAAACTACTATCCTACATGGATTTACTGGTGAATTTTATCAAACATTTAAGGGAGAAAATATCAATATTAAACCCTTTCTTTCAAAAGTAATGATTGTCTCTCAACTTATTTTTTTGTGAGGTCGACATTATTTCATTACAGAACCAGACAAAGACATTGCATGAAAGAGATTACAAACAGACATCTCTGATGAATATAAATACAAATAATTCTTAGTAAAATTTATCAAATTGAATCCAGCAAAACATACAAAGGATAATGTGAATTAATTTAATCCTGAGAATGTCACTATCCAATATGCATTTATTATAAAAACTTACACTAAACTAAGAATACATGGGAACTTCCATAAACTAATAAAGGTCATTAAGTATGAAGTTACAACTAACTTCATACTTAAGGGTGAAACACTGCATGCTTTCCTTCCTAAGATTAGGAACAAGGTAAGAATGTCAGCTCTAGTTACTTCTTTTTTATCTTTTTAGTGAAGCAATGAGAAGAAAATATCAGTGAATGAAATACTGGTTGGAAATGGAAAATATACAACTGATTTGGGAATGACAGGGCAGTATACATATGATTCCATTCATATAAAATTCTAGAGAAGACAAACTCTTTTAGTAACAGAATGACAGGTTTCTTGATACTAGGGTAGGGAAGATTGGGAAGAGGCATAAGGGAACCTTTTGGGATCATGAAAATGTTTTCTATGCTAATGCCACCCTGTTATGTAAGTATATACATCTGTCAAAACTCACCAAACAGCACACTTAAAATGAATATCTTTATTGATTACATCTCAATTATTTAGAAAAAATGAAAAAATATGGTGTCTTTAAATGACGTCAAGAAACAAGTAAAAAGTACAAACTGTTATTTATAAAAATAGTCACTGGGATATAAAGTACAGCATAGGGAATATAGCCAATAATGTAATAACTATGTATTGTGACAGATGGCTCCTAGACTTATCAGAGTGATCACATCATGAGGTATATAAATGTCTAATCATTATGTTGTACACCTGAAACTAATATAATTCTGTATGTCAACTATAATTGAAAAATAAATTTTAAAAAGAAACAAATAGAGAGTGAAAATGATAAATGACTCTTTACAATAATAGCCAACTAATGAGTAATCTAAAAATAAATATTTCAAAATATGTGTAATATAGAAGATTTATAATAAATTAATAATTGAATGAAACAAAAATGTAAATAATTGAAGAGATGCTATATATGTGAGTGGAAATACTCAATTACATGAAGATGAACGTTCCAAATGAAAATAAAATTTCTAGACAATTATGTAAAATATTATAACAGGTTTTCATAAAAATCGATACGCTAATCTTAAAACTTATATGGAATAGTGAAAGCCAAGAATATCTTCATTTGATATGAGGAATCACTGTACATGTTTACCAGTGCTTATTGAAAAATATATTAATTCAGACAGTGAGATACTGCTATTGGAATAGTCAACAGACCCAAGAAACAGTAGAGTACACTTAGAAATAAACTTTTTACTATTTGGATAAAGCATATTAAAAAGAAACATTTTAAGTGAGTGCAGCAAGCATGCTGTACAACAGATAATGTTATGATCAGAGAATATATATATATATAACAAAATGATATTTCTATTGTACATCATTCACAAAAAAAGAAAAAAAAATCAATTCCAGATATATTTAAAACTCAAATGTAAAAAGCAAAATTTATTTCAAAAGAGAATATAGAAAAATATCTTTACAAACTTGTGGTAGACACGAAACTTTCTAAATAAGATACACACATACACAACAAAGGAAAAATTGGAAAACTTTGACTACATTAAAATTAAAATCTGCACAACTAAAAATATAATAAAGGAAATGTTACTTATCACATGTAATTTGTCATATATATGAAGATTAGCAACCAGAATAATAAGCCTTCCTTTAAAGAGAGAGATAAAGATCATCCAATTGAAAAGGAGAAAATTTTGAACAAGAAATTCATAAATGTGGCAACATAAATGGCCAGTAAATGTATGAAAAGAAATTTAACCTCATTTGTAATAAAGGAAATATAAATTAGAACCAGAAGGTATAAATTAAAACTATAACATGGAGAAATGTGAACTGTTATTCAGTGCTAGTAAGTATAAAAATTGGCACTTCGAAGGCAATTTGGCACGATCTAATATAATCAAAGCTAGGATACTTTATAACCCTGCAACTCAACTCTTAGAGAATTTCTTACATAATGTGCTCAAGTAGATATATACAAGAATGTTTGTTGCAGCATTGTTTTTAACAGAAAAAATTAAAAAGAACTTAAATATCATCAACGAAGGAAAGATAAACTAGGAGTGTATCATACAATAAAATGCCATTCAGATTATAAACTAAGTGTATTTATAACGACAAGAATTAACTTAAAAATATGTTAAATGTAAAAAGCAAGTTGCTTACACATAGTCTATGTATGAACTGTACATACAAATATAATTTACATACATTAAAAATATAGAGAGTAATAATACATATGATTATAGATACCTCAATATGTATTAAAAGTATGAAAAGCTTGCTAAGGATATACCATCAACTCCAGAATAGTGATTGCCCGTGGTGAGAGGGAAGGGGGAATGAGACTGAAGGAGTTAGGCCTTTTATCACATTATTAACTTAAAATTTCTTTGAAAATAAAAAAGATGTAGAGCAAATATGTTCATGGATTCACATTTGATAAATTTAAATTTAGGTTTACTGGTCTTCTTATATTATTTTCAGTATTCTTTGTTCATTCTGAATTTTTTCTCAATTAAAATAACAAAATTTCTAGCTGAGATGGTCCTTCAAATACACAGCTGGCCTGGGGTGGAATTCTGCTTATATGTTAAGGAAATGTTTTATGGTTTCCATCGATGTGAAGATTGGATTTTTGACCTAGAACTGAGTGTTGGTCACAGCTGCTATAACTTATTTCTGGGTTCCTTAAATTTATACTTGGTTCTTTAGTTTTGCCAACACCTCTATACACAGTCTCTGCATTAAATTCTCTTTGGATAAACCATCTGGGTGCAATTTTATTTTCTTGCTGTGGCCTCACATGCTTTCTCTGTGAGGATGTTAGATGATAAAGCTCTAATATTTTCATGTACTTTACACAACAGAGTAGAACGAATGGCGACTCCTGCCTAGGAGGGTTAGAGCTCTCCTCAACCCTGTTTCCCTGGCTGTGGAGAGTCCTTTCTCACATCTGTATAAAGCCAGGAGAGAGTAGTTCACCAGAACTGACCTTCCAGCCGGCCTTCTGGGGATGGAATCTCACCTCTGCTGCTTACTTACCATGAGATTTGGAGAAAATTACCTAGCATCTCTGTTCCTCAGTTTCCTCATCTAGACAATGGGCTAATTAACATTTATCTCTCGGGGTTATAGTGAAGATTAAACGAAATAATGTGTCTGCAAAATGCTCTGAAGAGCCAAGTGTAAACACTGCACCGAAGGCCCTGTAGGTCCAGAGGTGGATACAGGTCCAGAGGTGGAGTCCGGTAGTCTTCCTCCCCCTCTCCCACCAGCTTTGTCTCTTGTGTCCTGCCTCCTTTATACAGAGTCTCCTAAAGGAAACAACGCTGCAATAATAACAACAAACAAGTAAGGAAGAATTACCTTCCCATCTCTCTTGTAAATGTCGACAGGCTCCATCCTTATATTACAATCCCAATTAAAGGGAAATTCCCCACCAAGCCATAAACCTAAAATGAAAAAAACCCTATAGGGATGAATAAGCCTTTTCCGTGAACAAACCTGCTATTTATCTTCTTTTTGTCACTGCTTATGTGCGCTCAAATCCCCGCTGACCCAGCCTTGCAAGCTGATGAAGAAGTAAAGCTACGGGCATCCATCGGTGGGTCTGTCAAGATGTTACTTGTAACGAGTCTCCCATGGATTTGATTATTATTGGGTATTAATTATTAATGGTATTTCCTGCAGGAGGCCTGTACAGGCTTCTTTCCTCCCAACCTCTATTTTGAAGTGGAATTAAAAAATAACCAAAAATCTCCCCCAGAGGAGTGGGAGGAGAAAAAGGAAGAAATCAAGGGTATTTCCCCCACCTCCCACCCCCCACGGGTCTTCACCACCAGCACCACTTGCTATTCTGGGGCCGTTCTCATAATTAAGTGTGGGGAAGCGACCCGCACTTAGCCTCCTGGCGCCTCCAGCTGCAACCCCTCTTTCTAAACCTCAAAGGAAGAACAAAGCTCCCACCGCGGCCTCCTCTCCCCCTATCCTCAGCCTCTTGGTCTAACCTTGTCTTCTTTGGCAATTAATTTCCTCTGATGGTTATGTTAATTTTATGGCTTCCTAATGATCAGAAATATTTGGCAGATTAACATCATTTAACTTTCGTCTCCCTGCGGGGGAGGAGGGGCAGAGGAGGGGACACAGGGAGGGGGCTAAGCTGGTGAGAAACAGCTGGAAAGGGCAAGAGCGAAAATCTGATTGCTGTGCCAAGCATGTCTACGGGACAGTGAAAGACGGACACCCAGGAAAGCCTGGGGAAATTAAAACCAAGTTAAAACACAGTAATAAGGCTGAAAGAGCAGCAGCAGAGCTCCACCCCCACCCACATGGTTCTATCCTTTATTCACTGCTGACAGTCCATATGTTGCTTCCTCGCAGTGTTAAAGAAGGCTACACCTGTCAGGGTGTCTGGGAGGTAAAGACAGAGCAGATGTTGAGGTCTGTGCCGTGGAAGGGGGAAATTCATCTTGTCTAGCAGAAAGCCCCGCGTCCGTGGACGTCCTGAAGGTGTCCCTCCTCCGTGGCCGGCCGCGCTCCACCTTTTCCGTGAGCCAGTGGTCCCGGCATGGTGCCGCAGATGGAAAGATGGAATTTAATTTTACTGGCGTTCAATCAAAACAGAATAATGTGTTTAATATCCCTGCAGTGTAAGTGAAAGGGAGAGATTCATGAATTTGTGGGAGGCGAGGGATTCCAGGCAGGGATTTGATATCCCCAGTATACATAAACATAGAAATCACAGTGGAAAAGATGGATAAACCCAGGCTGAGATCTTCACCCGCTCTCCCATGTCACTACTTTAAGTTCAAGCCTTTCCGACAAAGGTATTGCACTCACCGAGAGAACACCTGAATTAATACAAAGGTAGTCAGCCACCCTGACCTTAAACCCTGAGAAGAGGGGTTTGCCCACGGTGTCAAGAAAGGAGATAAATGCTTCTAATTGGCAGACACATTTAGTAGGGGAGAGCCTCACCAAAGAAGTCGCCAGACCCTCTCCCTTGTTTCATTTAAAAGCCAGCAGATAGTAATCACATGGTTAAGAAATAGCAATACTCCATGTACAAAGACGGTGGAAAAAATCTGGAAGTAAACATCCCAAAATGCTATTGGTAGTTGGGTTAAGATAGCAGAATTGTGGGTAATCATGGTCTTTTAAAATTATTTTCTAATTTTTTAATGCAATTATATTATTTTTTATAATGATGAATGTGTGTGTACTTCAGAGAGAGCAAGAGCAAAAGTGAGGGCGGGAGAGTGGGGGCGGGAGGGAGAGAGAGAGAGACAGAGAGAGTGAGAGAGAGAGAGAAAGAGAGAGAGAGAGAGAGAGATTGAGAGATTGATTCTCTACCTTTCTACCTTTGCCATGCATCAGAATCGCCTGGGATGCCTTGGTCCCGCGGTAGACCTCCTGAAATAAGTAAACAAACTAACATAAAATGGAAAAATTCAGTCCTTGCCTAAATGTTACCCTTCTTTCCCAGGTTTGTTTACGTGGTGAGGAGTTGTCCTGGAAGCTAAGCTGCCTCATGTGGCCTGCATTATAGTCGTGTTGGCCACCCCAAGCTTTTTCCTAAAGAGCACCACTTTCTATATCATTTTCCCAGAAAACATTGTGTAGTATGTCCATATCTGATTATTTTGTACATATGTAAAAGAATCAGATATGGACATATTACAAACGCACGTGCGCACACACATGCACACACACACATATATATATATATACATTTATTTATATATATAATCATTAAACTGTACTTTTCTCTCTTCGATGTGATTTTCAATATCCAAATACCAAAGCCCAATGTCTACAGAATCTCAACTTGTTTCTATCCATTTCTCATGCTATACACACACTTCTACAGTCACAACATCAAAGAGGAGTCTCCACACGCACACACACACATGATTCCCTTACCGTCTATAAATTCAGTTAACTTAGAAAAAAACGAAGTTAATAAAATTTGTGGTTGATTAAATAAAACAATTGGGAAGATTAAAGCAAAATCTTTATTCAGTATGTATCACTGTTAGTCAAGACAGTTGAATTAGTTAATACTGAGGATGTTAGTGTGGGGCTTCAGAGAGGCATCCCTCTTATTTTAGCTTTGTGGTGGTAGCACAGTCATGATTTTCATCTTAATTTTCTCATCTTAATTTTCATGAGTCCAGTTAATAACAGTAATTGTGGGGGAAAAAAAACCTCTTGGTTACCTCAAGCACAACTGATTGTATAGAGAGAGAGAGAGAGAGAAAAGAGACTTCACATCAATTAGAGCTCTGAAGATTGCCGCTACATTTGCATAAGGATGAGGTGATCCATGATAGTGTGTTTTTAAAAGACATTGTCAATAGGATGGAGCTCCCCTCCCCACCGCCCCCACCAGCTAACTGCGCAGCGCTGCAAGAAAAATGCCAAGACACTTCATTTTGTTTTTGTTTAAGTAGGAGCTATTGATGCAAAGGAAACTCTCATCTCCCCCGCCTTCTGCTGTGCCACTAAATGACTGATGTTGCATTGAGTCAGCTGGCTCGTACGCCAGGGCTGGCAGCTGTCCACTCTCTTGGACCTGGATTGGCTCCCAGAGAGGGAGCAGGGTTCCACAACTAATCAGATGTCAGCTTCTTCAAGGAGGGACCACCCATTTGTTTGGCTCTATGTAAGATAAGCTCTTTGAACTTAATGGCATCCATTTTCCCAACCCAAACCTTTGTAGACAGGACTTATTAATGAGAACACCCTACCCTGACTAGCCCTCTCCACTTGCCAGAGGACTTGCGTATCCATTATCTTACTCAATCTCTTATTGCGGTTTCTAATAAACACTAGTCTTTGTAACTCACATGTAATTCTGTGACATGCTAATGACCTGGCCTTGGGATACTCGTTACTTTTCACAGACCCCAACTCAAGACCCTCAGTAATTGAAAATATGTCCCTTCATCTACCTGCTACCCTGCCAAAATAAGTTGCTGTTCAGTCTAGCCTAAAGGTGGTGTCAACCCAGTGTTACATCAATGATTTGTCGAGCACAGTGGCCCAGCAACTCTCCAGTCTTCAGAGCAGGGCCCGCTTAACCTGTAATTTCAGCCTCACAAGAAATTCTGAGAAAAAGCTTGTCCCCGGGTAATGGTGAATGTAAGTTTATGTTGAACGTAAAGTTTATGCACTCACTTATCATTACTGAGCGCTTACAATGTTCCTGGTGCTTGACTTTTATTATTTCATTTCACAAATGTAATAATATCTCTTCAGTAGGTACATCGAGGTCCATTTTAGAGGAATAGAAACTGAGGTCCAAGGCCACATGCCTTTAAGCAGAAAAACAAGGATTCAAACCTAGTTCTATCTGAATCTAAAACCATTGGTCTTTTCTCAAATTTCTTGCTGCCTCTTTCCACTAGGAACTGCCTGTGAAGGCGTCATCACCTGTCCCTCTTCCAAGATGCAGCAGACTTCCTTCCGTCCTTCAGCTGATGGCAGCTACGTCCTACTTGGTATTCCCCGGGGTCCACACACTGTGTCTTGTCATACAGAGTATGTTTCTTTCCTCTACTACATTGTGTATCTTTAAGGGCAGCCACAAAATCTTACTCATTCTTTTAGTTCCAGCATCTAGCAGAGTGCCTGGCACATAGTAACTAATCAATAAATACTTATGTAATATATGAACAAATGAGTAAATATATCTACACTAAGCCCGTGAAAGATGAAATCTTGTGGTTTTGCTTTAAAAAGCAGATGTTCACTTATTTAGGGCTATCTGGATCTTATATTCTCTCACCCTCATCACCTCTGCCTTCTCAGCCTCCCTGTAATAATCTCAGCACTCCATGTAGGAACTCTGAACTGGCAATGACAGGAAGCTGTTCCCTGTTCTTATTGTGTGGCCTCCCAACCATGCTTCTTCCTCTGGAGCACACTTAGCAACCCCCTGACAGGTGTCTTCAAATTCCCTGAGTTTCTAAAGTCTGGCAACTTCCTCCCACCCACTTGAAGGCCAGCCTTGTGATAAATCCTCAGGGCTCTTTGAACTACCTGTGCTAAAAAAAAAACAACAGTTTTTCTCCAAATTTGACATAATCTGATGCTTATGGAACAAAACATTATATATTTCATCTTTATCTAGAAACTTTTATCTGGAAATATGTATAGCTATTTGCCCTCTCCACACACGGGATGGTGAGCTCCACGGCTGCTGCCTGGGTCACTCCCATAATGCTTTGCACACAGCACAGTCCTCAAGGTTGCTGCTGCCATGACTGACTGCCCAGCTGCCTGGTTCTAGTTACGTGGGGAGGGGCCTATGCTCTGCAAACTGAAATAATTAGTTCCTTTAATCTTCTGTATTTCAATAAATAAGAGAAGGAGAAGGAAAAAATAAAGTTTCTAGATTCTTTCTTTCAAGTTTTGCATTCTTCCCCTCACCAGCTGGTAATGGTGTGCAGATTGATGTCAGTCCACAGACTGCACTTGGAGTAGCCCCAAAATAGGTCGCCAGATTCTGATTTTCCCTTTTAGAGCAGGAGTGTCCAATAAAAATAAAATGCAAGCCATATATGTTATCCTGATTTTTCTAGTAGCTGCATTGATAAAAGGAAATGGTGAAGTTTATTTTAATACTATATTTAACCCAACACTCCAAGATATTATCATTCCAATATGTAATCAATATAAATTGATTATAAATCAATATAAATTAATAAGATATTATTATTATGTTTTGTGCCAAGCCTTTGAAATCTGATGTATATTACATACTTTCAGCACATCTCAGTTTGGACTAGACACATCACAAGTGCTCAATAGCCACGTGTTGCCAGATTGGACACCTCTAGAGCCCCCACCGCTGCCACACGTACTGTCTCGCCAGGCCAAGAGCCCCTGTAGGATTTTATTGTTTCTCTACAGAAAGTCTCTCAGTTATCTCCAAGCTTCAGAAACTTTCTCATTCACCATGACTTCTGCATTCAGTTTCAGTCTTCTAAAACTAAACATTTAGTACGAGTCCAAGAAGGGACAGAAAAGATGAAGGCAACAACTGATAATTAGAAAGATACTCTCTCACACAAGAGACTCAGATTGCAAGTCAGCAAAACATTTGAGTCTTCATAAGGTGTTAGGCCTAGGTGCTACGTGGATGATCAGCTAGAATCTGTACACTGTATCTCTTTATTTTGTATAGTTGGATCCAGCACATTCTTAGGTTCCAAGGACCCCTTCTAGCAGAGGAAAAGAAACAATTCCTAGATCTATAGTTTGCCTTCAGTTCAATCCTGAGTCAATATTGCTCCTGGTCTTACTTTGAATTCCCAGGTCTGCGTTGACTAGATTCCATCTTTTTTCCACAGTGATATAATGTCTGCCTGGAGAACGGATGGTTTCTCTTAAACCTGTCTTCTTTCAACACTTGTCAACATCGAACCACCTAGATGTCGATATTTTGTCTTTATGGAACCTCTCTCTTTTACTGTCCTTATCCCTCCTTAAGAACCATTATGAGTTATCGTGGACTTGGGCTGAGGACATTTGTGACTCGTTCATTCTCTGCCCTGCAGAGTAGTTCCAATTTTTATTTCTACTGTCAGACTTAACTCTTGGTATCTAGTCTTTAGTCCAATCTTTATTTGACCTGTGGCTTTGCCTTATATGTGCTGTATGTGCATAAGTTGACCTAACTTTCCTTTGCTTAATCCCCACTTCTGACAGTTATTATTACTAAGAAATATCTCAAGTCCTCCAAAGCTAACATGGGTAGAATTATTTATGCTTACTGATGGGTATTTAGACTCAAAGACCGAGTTATTAAAAAAAAAATACACAAAAACCCCCGATTAACCATAGAAGGATACTTTGCCCCACTTCTTTTCCAATGTGCGGCATGAAAGCAGTGGCTGGTTAGCATCTGTGTGTCCTCGAGACATACTGAGCATTTCATTCATCATACATGACATTTGCATATTGCAAATATCATACTTTATGCACATGCCTTGCAGGCTAGTCTAGAGACTATGATTGCTGCTTAATCCTCACATAAATCAATGCACCAGGGAGTGCCACTTCTAAACATTGGGAAAATCAAGGGTTGCTCTGCCTTTAGACTCTTCCTGGGTTCGTCTCATTCTCTTCACATTTCAAGTAGTTCCAGGGCTTTCATTTTGCCTTCTTTCTTGTAGCTATTAAAATTCGATTAGCCATTTGTGAATATTATTTTATACCATCTGCATTTTTCTCTTAAGTTGTGACAGTGACAGCTGCAATCATTTGAATGCATTTTCTGTGCAAGATTTTTTTGTAAAGGAACAAAACCTTTCCTTTGTGTGACCATATAGCCAAATAGAAAGGTGGTTGGTTTATAAATCGATCTCTAATCCAAACATTATTTTATTTGCTGAGGAGACAGAGAAGATGCTAAAAGAGAGAAGGCAAAAATATTTGATCTTAAATGACGGAGTGAGGGTTTGCTTTTTCTCAGCTCTTGGCTTGCTGCCTCCCAGTCAAAGTCGACCTTCTCTCTGCCATTAGATTCTGTTTTCTCTGTTGGAGCTGATGGCCTTCGTGTTATTTTCTCCATAGACCACGACTCTAGAGTCTCTCTCCTCCCTCCATGTTTTCAGTTCACAGAGTAATTCATGTAGCCAGGCTCCTCCCTTATTTTTGCACAAGAATGACTCTTGTTTTTTTCGGAAGCTGTAAACTAGGGAGTGAGTCCAGGGAAAACAGTCCATCTGTATCACACTGGGCATCATCTGCCGGCCATTGTTTTGGAAGGATGGGTATCATAACCAGAAAGCAGAACCTGCCCCTTTTTGGTTATCACTGTACACATCATCTAACAAGTGAATGCGGGCTGACTCCAATTAAGGTTTGAACTGACTTATTCATGAAAAGGTCAAGTAAATGTTCTAAGGACTTGACTTAAAGGATTGTCATTTAAAGGATTGTCATCTGCAATTTGATTCAGTGAACCAATTTCCGCCTGCCACACGAGGAGCTGTATAGCTGCCTCATAATCCAGGCCTGTGGGAGCTGTCCCAGGTGAATAGGCTTTCTCCTCTGCCAGTTGTACCCTACTTGTCTTCTTCTAATAGACCCTTCTGGAGGGCTTGACTAATATTCAATGGCCACAGGTTTTATCTGGACATAGTGGCTGGAGCTGGGATTGTGTTCTTTCAGGGTTCTCGATATCAAAAAAATAAGTAGGGAGCTTTGTTTTGATGGGATAAAAGGGGAAGTTGGTGTTTCTTTCAATCTAAGTTTGGTCTTCCACCAGAAATAGCTATGACTAGATGTCTCCAGAATAACTTAAAGGTAGACACTCTCAGCACCATAAGTGTAAATTTTCCTCTAAAATTTCTTCTAGGTCTCATCTTACATAAGATGCATATATTCCTTTCAATTGAAATAGTTTTGCTCTTTGTAAGATTATAAATGCCATCTGCATGTTGCTAAAGTAGCGTACTGCCTTTTTTTAGAGTCTTTATGATTTCATATGTTCCTACATTAGCGAAGAATGCCCCGTCTAAGCTGCCTGTGCTGGATGGTATTATCTCAAATAGTTGTTTTCTGACCTACAAATTTCTCCCCTGATTTAGAGTGAGTGGGGGATATACTGTTCAGTTAATCCTGTCACCACTTTATTGGTAATGATCATAAAAAAGAAGAGTGGAGGTTGAGAAGGGAGAAAGAAGATCAAATGGAGTTTTTTTGAAGAAGTAATAATTTTACAGTGCTTTGTGGCATCTAAAGAAAACAGAGTCAAGTCACATTAGAAACTTGAGGCTCTACTCTTATCTGGGAGAAAGCAGGAGGCTGTGTACAATTGAAGAGGTGCTGCAGCCAGGTCGTACTGTTTTGATGGGTCCTAATATACTCTGACACAGAGTTATCTCCTCAGAGTGAAAGCTGTTTATATTCCTGTGCACTTGGAAGGGGGGTGGGTAAAGAACACCCCTGCCATGCATGGAAAAACTAGCTTCACTAAGCTAAACTAGATAACATAAATCATCTAAAGCTTTTTCTACAGAAATAACCAACATAGCCAAGGACTCCTAATCTGTGACTATAATTGAGTGTTAGGAACTAACAACGATCAGTGCGTCATCCTTCAGCTTACTCCTTCAGCTTAAGCAAAGGAGTAAGCGGCATGTCACACAGGCCTGGGACTAAGGGGAGGTGAGTGAGGCACCGAGGACGTGTAATCCAAGGAGATTACACAAAAGCAAGGGACTGAGAGTGACTCCTTCAAATCTGCTCCCAGGCTGCGTCACTTACTTCATCTTTGTCCCAACCTTACTTTCAAATATGGAGAAGAAACTTCTCTGTGGGGTGGAGAGACCTGTTGGCAGAGATAATTGGATGGCTAAAACCACCCTGTATCTGTGTAGTCACCCCCTGGATTTTCCAGTTTGGCCTCAGATCCCTTTTTTAAAAATCAGAAAATTGCTGATTTTGTATGTTGACATCAGTTATATAATACTTTAGGGCGGTAAGGCTGATTATGTACTTTCTTCTGTGTAAAGGGAGAATAGGCCCTTGAGAAAAGTGTCAGAAGAGGAAATGGATGTTTGCTGAATTTGTACTAAAGCAGGTAAGGTTAGTTGTCCAACCTAGTATCATTGCCCCCACTCTTTGTCCTTTGCCAACTATAAAGGATGTATGAATCAAATTCTTCCCCAGCCCCTTTTACAGCTAATGGTTACAGTGTGACAGAATCTAGCCAATAAGTTTGTAGCAGAAATTGGCTAGAAATTGGCTAGAAATTGGCCTAGGGCTGCCAGATTTAGCAGATAAAATTCAGGATGCTGAGTTAAATTTGAATTTCAGAAAAACTACAACTACTTAGTATAAGTATGTCTTAAATATTGCTTAGAAAATACTTATCCTAACAACTTATTCATTTTTTAAATTGGTAATCCAAATTTAACTGGGCTTCCTGTATTTTATCTGGCAACCTTATCTATGCATATATTTTTACTTTGTATGTAGCTTGTGGGTAGCTCCCCTTTCTTCTTGTCTTAAATAAGGACTGTGACAGTCAAAGTAATCACAGGGATGCTGATTTAGAGCTCAGACATCATGAAGTCTCTGACTAAATGTGAAAAACATCCAAACTCTGGACTATTTTCTCTGTGACAAAAATAAACTCTCTCTCTGTTTAAGTTAATAGGGTTTTCTGTTGCTAGGATACAAAGGCATTCTTAATTGACACACCTATTCTGTGCCAAGCATGATGTAGTTTCTCTATACCTTATCTCATTTAAATAGTTATAATCACTCTCTGAGACTGATGCTATTGTGCCTATTTGGGGATGAGAAAATGGAAATTAAAAAGAGCCTCAGTACCGCACTCAAAGCCTCATAATAATATTAATGTTTACAGTGTACTTAGTAGATCCAGACACAGGTCTAAGTATTTACACATATGCACTCGTGTAATCCTCTCAGTGACTGTTGAGAAAAATACTATAATTATTGTTCATTTTTTAGATGAGAAAAATGAAGCAAAGAGAAACTTACCCATTACAACACGACCTGGCTTCAGGTCCACACAATGGGGTTTTAGATCCCACACTCCTGGTTGCACACTGGCCAGCCCGCAATAGAGCTGACATTCACACTAAGCCTCATGATGTTAAAACCTGTGCTCTTTCCCTTGGGTCTGACTGGTGGTAATCTAAGGAGTACTGTACTGGCCTGCTGGTCTTCCCAAAGCCCTGATAACTGTACCTTCTTTATCCTTCCTTGCAGGTTCCACCTTGTACAGATAGGTTCAATCTAGCCCGAATTCTGGCTTTTGGTAGGTAACACGAGACATCTTCCTCAGTTGTTTTTGTAGTTGGCATCAGTGATTCTGGTTTCCAAGAAAGTAGGCTCATGCTCTGCACCACCAAATCGCTTGGTGAGCCTGGTGCCCCAGAGACAGTGTCTTTCCTTTCCTATATTTTCTTACTCCACCCCATGCAGATCTCCAGCCTTCCCATCTTTACTGAGAGAAATACTCTGGTTTTTCCTCCATACTTATTTTCTCCATCTGTGCCACAAATTAATTACCTCTTTGGTGAGCCAAATTTCTAGACTCCCATCTCTGTTTGACTTGCCAAAGATAACAAGATTTTTGACTATGCTTTTATAGTGGCCTCCAGCCTGCCCTGACTTTGGGTCTGCTTGGACTCTTGGTCCCAGATAAATTCTCTTGCCTATCCTGCCTGTAGTCAAATTCCGCTCTTAACAGGTAGGCACTTACTTCCCAGTTTTGCCAAGAGCTTGTGCTAATCTTGGAGAGAACTTCATGTTTGCCTAAATGCTCTCTGACAGCCCAAGCATAAGGGGTATATTGATAGGCTGGTTTTTTGTTTATTTGTTTGTTTTTAAAGCAATCCCCAAAGGCAAGCGAATATGGGTTGGACATTCCACAGACTAAAAGAGAGAGTTGTTTATTCAACCTTGTTTCTTGGGTCACCAGTCATTAAAGTAACAGTGACCTCAATGTCTTGAAATAGATAGGGTCTCTTTTCCTTGTAGAAACAATAATATTTTACTTGCATTTCGAAGAGGAAGGGAGTGATCAGAATGACAGGTATTAAAGTTCCATAATCTCATCTTTTTAAATCATATCAAACCATTTATGTATTCCTGCTCTGTTCAGTCTCCATTTGTGGTCATTTCTTATAATTTTCTATGCTTCTGTAGTTTCAAGTTTATGGTCTTCCTTTTCATAATCAAGTGTGTGGCACTCAGGTATGGACTGAGGATTCTAGTGGTAGGAAACCATTATCTCCTTTGTTTTTTGAGCTGTTCTTTTAGTGGGCCCCTGATCGTAAACATACAGAACTAAGCAATAAACAAGTCAAATTGAAGGCCTTTAGAAAATGCTTACTTAATTTGATCTCATTTCCTAGCCTACCTATTGGTGGTACTGTTTGAGAAGTAAATGAGATTTGATTGTAGAGAGATTTGTCTTTGAACATCTTGACCCAGGCACACCATTTTTTCTTACTAGATTATTTAAAGGTTGACTTCCCTGGTTGTCACTGAACCATCATCTAATCATAAACTTTTCTCATTCACTGTGCTATTCTTGTGGGTTTAAGTCTGAGCATGGGGAACATAAGATGGGTGTGTACTTTCTGAAATGCATTGCTTTCACAGAGAACTATAATCCATCTCCTAGAAAAGCCAGAGATTCCAAATTTCCCTTTTTATTATAAAGCCCCCAAATAAGATATTTATTCTGAAGAAAATCATTATTCTTTTTTTATATTGTTACCAGTAAAGGGGTAAAGCTTACTAATTTTTAATTTTCTTGGCATTTTTCTCTCTAAATGAGGAACAGATTGTGGAGGAAAAATTTGATAATCATAGTTGGTTGCTAGCTGCTTTGTTAGCACAATCCATTTCTGAGATTTTATGAGATCTGGCTTATAAAGCACTGGTTGATAAATGATTCAATATTTAGCTGTGATTTACCTGTACCATGTGAAAGAAAATTATGCTGATGGAGCTGAAATCACCAGAATGGAGGTTTTTACATCCCATAGAATATGTCAACATAGTGTTGAGAGTGGATCATTCACTTGGGACATAAGTGTTCTTCTTTATAGAATCCAGGATTATATCTCAATATAAATGGCTGGTGGAAGTAAACAAAACGAGCCCAGTGCACTGCCTGGTAATAAAGATCAGCAATGAGGGCTGGAAGGGCTCCCCTGCCATCTCTAGGTGTCACAGAAGTAGTTTTGAATCTCTGTGGGTGGTATGAGCCTGGAACATTCAGACCATATGGAAGTCAATGCAGCTTGGTGCCAGGAGAGCTGAGAAGCAGCTTTGCATCTTTAAGGGAATGACTCAAGGAGGGAGCATGATACTTGCGTTCCTCTCTGAAGCCTCACTATACACTCACTTGACAATGTACTTCACCTAAATTGATGAGATTCAGTCTGTCACAACCTGGGAGATTTCAGTTGGAGACTATACTTGTACAGACATTGGAATGGTGATAACAGTGAAGAGATGACTCAAAGTAGCACACAGAGTCAATAGACTGATATAATTTACATTATTCTATATCCTGCATACTAAAGAAAGCACACCAGCACAAATAAAAATGGCAAAAGTTTTATATTTAGTATGGGAAGGGAAGGGTATAGATAGTTCATCTTCTGGGGAAAAGTATTCTTTTGTTAGACAATAAACTATATATATTCAGGATCACCTATGTTTTGTTCGCTAGTGGATCCCTTATCCCTTTTGCCACAGCTGGCCCAAAGTCAACTTTAAATAATTTTATTATGGTCTGGCTTCATGGAGAATAGAAAATTTCAGAAGCTGTATAAATTTGGGAAGAGAGATAACTTGAGGAAAAATGGTAAAATGGGAAGTGGTAGCTGATCTTGCTGTAGGAGAAGCTGGGAAGAAGCTCCAGGGGTTCAATTTCCACTTTCATTATATTAATCCTTAAACCCTGGAAAGTCTGCCTGGGCCGCTATTCTGACTTAAGGCCAGGCTACTATCCGGTGTCTTATTAACCTGATGCATCTATGGCCCAAAGCAAAATCTGGCTTTGCTTTAACCCTTTTTTATAAATTCCCATCAAGTTAACCAGATTTGTAGTCACAGCCAATAAATACACCATACACTGGCCTTTCTCAAGGCCTAAGGCATTTTACTTGGTGTTCAGGCTGAGAATTAAAATGAGATTTCAAGCCCCTTAAACTGATTCTGGGTCTTGCAGTTAGGCTGACAAATGACATTATTCTTGCAGAATCCAGCAAGTGCCAAAGTCCTTATCCTCAAAATATGATGGCTTTGGATGTAAAAGGCTGAGTTTCCTAAAGGTGATATTACCAATGCCACTCAAAATATTTGGCTGCCATATTCTGAGGCTTATTTGGGGCAATTTTTCTTAAACTTTGTGTGGTAGCAGACAGCTTGAAAATCAAAGTGCTCTTTGCATGGTACTATGAAATATAGATGTGTTTAATTCTAGCGTTTGAACTAGAAAACATTTTACCAGCAGGAAATGACTATATTATAGGTATGCACCAAAAAAATCACAACATATGTGCATGCAAAAACCAAGCTCTTAAAGGAAGCACGATATGTCGTTTCTGAGTTTTTCCATTAATATTAATTTGCTGCTTGTTCATTTGTTTTGTTGTCTTCCTCACAGACAAGCAGTAGAAACCACTGAAGATTTAAGAAAAATGTATAGAAGGAAAATTTAACATCAAAAACATTCTAGCCGTTAAGTGATTGTTTTCTCTAAATTGGCAAGACTCTGCCGTTATTCAATTTCAGCTGTGCAAAATCTTGGATCAGCATGTGGAACGTTGATGATCTTTGAAAAGTAGTTTGAAAATGACAAATAGGAACCAGTATGATATAGATTAAAAATGTGAAACTCAGGCTCAGACTCACCCAGATTTGAGTCATCCCTCTATCAGTTACCAGCTGCACAACTCTGGGCATGTCATTTAAACTTTCTTTGCCATATTTTTCTCCTCTGTGAAATGGTTATAATGGTAACATCTCAGAACTGGGTGTTAACTAAGTCTGATGGGGGAGAAGGTACATATATACACTTCAAATAGCCTCAGATGACTGAGAATAATTATAGTTTATTAGGAGCACCTCAAACAAGTCTCAAAGCTATTTGAAATGCAGTTCTCTTTTATAATAACATCTTCTCCCTGGTATTGTTAGAGTCACATACAGTAGAGGAAGGAATGTCTGCAATTCTGCCTTGTACTGTGCCTGCTCAGTCACTCAGTGCCATCAGAGGTGATGGTTTATGATGCTTGGCACACAGTAGACATAGGCAAACACTCGTTAGAGAAAAAGAATTGTATGTTAAGTGAGGTGGTATTCCGTTAAGGACTCTTTGGGTAAATTAAACAAAAGTAATTTATTGGAAGGATATTAGGGCTTTTCAACAGTCACAAGAGCCTGATGAGTCAGGCCCAGAAATAGACTGAACCAAAGAAAACTTGGATGCTCAGAAGCAGAAATGGTAGCAATGATTTCTAACAAACACTAGTCAGATCACGCTCGATCGAATGGAATATAACTTCACCACTGTCAGTCAGTCTCTTTTACGCTCTGATCTGGTTTAAAGTATCAGAGAGGAAACATCTAATCGGCCTGGGTTGGGTCCTGAGGCCACCTCTTGTTCAGGAGTGAGAAGCATCTCTCCAGGACGATATTCAATGAAAAAGACTTATGTCAATTAAGAAAAACGGAATACTATTGAAAAGGAGAAAATGAGTGCCAGGTGTCCCAAAACAAAAATGTCCTTTTCTTTCAGTTTTATTGAAGTACAAATAAAAGTGTAATATATTTAAAGTGTACAATGTGATGATTTGGTATACATTATGAAAGGGTTTCCACCTTGAGTTAACACGTTCATCACCTTACATATTTACCTTTTTGTGTGTGAGAACACTTAAGTTCTATTCTCTTTATAAATTTCAATATATGACATTGTACTGTCAAGTATGGTCACCATAAAACAATAATGTCTTCTAAAGATGAAGTATATAAAGTGCCTGATACCTAGTAGATATTCAGTATATGGCCTTTCATTTCACTTTCTTACCTCATTTAAGCGAAACAGATGGTTCATACTAGGTAGAGCTGACTTGAGATTTTAGGTACTATGTCACAATATTTTAATGTTAGCCCAGTAATTTTTAAGAGTGTCAGAAGCGCAGGTCTCAGTGGTTTTCCAAGTCCTAGAGTAAGAACACACAGTTCACTCACAAAAGAGCTTTGGATGCCAATTCTTCAGCAGAAGTTTGCAAACTTCTAAAGATAGTTTCTCACAGCTGGGGCCCAATATAGACAGCTAAGCTAAGACAGAGTAACTCTGTCCACCTGACTCCCTTAGTGGCATCTGGGGACCTGTGGCTACATCCATCATTGTTTCCAAGATATACCTGAAGATATACATTTGCGATCATTATAAAAGAAAATTAGTTTTATGGTCATGTTTTTGTTCTCCAAATTATGCATCTTTTGATAGATCTCTTCAGAATAAGCATGATCTCCCATCAACCCCCCTCAAAACCCTCTTGCATCCTTTTTTTTAAAAAAAAAAATCTCAGCTGATACAAACCAAATCTACAAATATCCCAGAGTTTAGCAAGTCTGAACCATCACAGTATGGTATTTTTACTGATTTGTGGAGTGACTGGCAAAATTCACTTGTGGACATATTTGCATTGTTGGCAGGACTCGAATATTTTCCTCTCATACCTCTCTCACTTCTTACTCACCCAGGTTATTTTATCTGCTAAACCACAGTTCAATTTTAATCCTTTACATATCTGCACATTAAAGAGACTTTTCTAACTGGGGTCTTTTTAAACTACAACAACCTGCATTCTGGTGTCAACATTTTGAAATAGAGTAGTCTCTCATCTCCCCCAGTTAGAATTATAATTCAGAGAACAGTGTGGGGGAACACTCCTAGTAGTGGACTACACTTCCTCCCCATTTCACCTTTGTGACCAAATTCACCACAACATCTCTGGAGTTCTTCATTAAATAATCAGGACCCTAAGGCATTTGGGATTGATTTGATAGAGGACCTGGAGGCCTTCAGAGACTTAGGGTCTGTATCACCAACTTTATTCTTCTTTTCCTTCTTAAATCAAAAAATGACTTTGTTTTGTCACGGTCTGACTCATCTTTTCAGAAGTTTGTTCCATTAACTCTTTTAATAGTTCCTTCTCTGGGGCTCTGATGAGATTAAAGTCATTTCCTCCCTCGAGGCTGGAGGGCTCTGCCTTTCACCATAATTCACTGGCACCAGCTAATGGGCTGAGGGAGGGAGGAGTGGAGGTTATTGTAAGGCTAGGCCACACTTTGCAATGGCTCTGGAGTTATTGCAGACCTTTCCTTTTAGACCTTTGTTAGAATGCTTATTTTTATCCCTCTTTCTCCAGCTCTAGCCTGATGGAGGAAGAGTAGCCTTTATTGTAGACTGCATTACGGATGCTGGGAGAAACCCGGTCCTCTCATATTTCTTTTCCATACCTTTGGCTGAGGCCTAGAGTCCCATAATTAGTGATTCATTCTTTCAATTTGAGGTTTTAAATTTCGTAGAACTTCTAATAAAATAGCATATTGAGTTTATGAGTCAGCATCTTATAGAAATTTATTTCTCATTTACTAGATAACAGCATTTGGTCCAGAAAGATGAGGAAAGTCAGAGAATAATGGGTCCCTGAGTTAGTGGAAAAAGGTATCATCAATAAAGCCCAGAAGTTGGAAGCATCACTAAGACAGCTTTTGCCAAACTTTATGATATTTAACCCAAAGCTGGCCCACCTCTATCCCCCACACTCAAATATTGTTCTGGATTTCTAAAAGACATGGATACCTATTTTCTATTTCTTGGAATTAAATATTTACTAATCACTCTGGTCAAGTGTGTCCCATTTCTGCCTCTCCCTTCATCCCACATGGGCATGCATACTCTTATTTTTTTCCTCCATACACCTGTGATCTCTGTCCAGTCTCCTTTCCTGGCACAACTGGGGAGTAATTACCAAAAAAAAAATATCTGAACAAGAAGCAACAGGTATTACCAGACCACAGAAAGAAGAAGGAATTAAAAGCAAAGTGAAGTAACTTTTGTTTCCAGCCATGATCTAGTCACTAATCCTGGGCTTGCCCTTCTGGCATAGAACAAAACAAAACAAAACAAAAACAGAACAAACAAACAAACAAAATACCTAGAAAACTCAAAAAATATACGAAACAACTGTTCTCAGACATTAGTTAAAAAGAAGCACAGGACAATGATCCCTGAGGGAAAGATAAGGTAGGTAAGATGTACAATTGTCCTGGCTTTCTATCTGGAGGCCGTTTCTGGACCACATGTAGAGATGGGGACACATGCAGACCACCATGATCTTGCTGAGTTGAAGAGAGGGCAGTCAGCGTTTGGTGAGGATGAGCAGGCTTGTATGTTGGGCAGGCTATTGGAATGGGGAGAACTACACGGGGAACTACACAGGGAACTGTAGAGACCAGCCTGAGAGTTCCTTTAAAATAGTTGCTAAATATTAAGTTATATAATTGTTAGTAAGACTTTGTAAGCCTCAGCAAAGAAAAAAATATTATGAAAAACAAAAACAAATCTAAAATGGAAAGCTACAAGCTGAACAATTCCCAGAGAGAAGTTTAGGATATGTTCAAATTCCAGCCAACCGGATTAGGGAGAATCCAGAAAGATCACACTTTAATAGGAGCAAGAAACTAGATAAAGTTAAAGCCATCCTAGGCACGCCTCCACAAAACTTAAAGGCTTACTTGGAAAGGATCAAGAGGATTCCATATAATTTAACTGCCTACCCAAACAAAACAACACCCTTTAAAGGAAGACAACAAAATTCAGTATTCAAAAAAATCTAATATGTACAATGCCAACCATCCAATAAAAAATACCAAATATGCAAAAAAAAGGTGAGGGACAGGAAAACGTGACCCATACTGAAGAGAAAAATCAATCAATAGAAGCATGTCCAAAAAGGACAGAAACAGCAGACCAGCAGTTATTATAAATATAAACAGCTATTATAAGTATGTTCAGGGATTTAAAGAGAAATAATAACATAATGAGGAGGTAAATAAAAGACGTAAAAATGAATCAAATGAATTTCTAGATCTATATAATACAATATCAAGAATAAAATATTACTGAATGAGAGTAATTGAATATTGTAGATTGCAAGAAAAGATGTCTATAAACTTGAAAATGTAACAATAGGAGTTATCCAAAGTGAAGCACAGAAAGCAGAAAGAATATTAAGAAAAAACATTAAATAGTCTAATGTGTGTAATTGGAATTTCAGAAGAAGAAGCAAGAAGGGAAAGAAAATATATTTGAATATATAAGTTCCATTTTTGAAATTTGGTGAAAACTATAGATTTATAGATATAAGAAATCCAATAAAAATAAGTGGGATAAACACAAAGAAACCACACTGCAGGCATCATACTTAAATGATTGAAAACCAAAAATTAATAAAAATCTAAAAAGCATCTAAGGGGAAAAAGATACATAGATACCAAGAAATACCACAAACAAAAAACTGCAGACTTCCCATTAGAAGTAATGGAAGCCAAAAGATAATGTATAAAGATCTTTAAAGTGCTGAAAAAACAACAAAAAGAAAAACAAAGACAAAGATTCCAAAATTTAACCTCTCAACTTAGAAATGTAAAGTTGATGACTATATTCTTCAAAAAATGTTAATAAAAACAGATTTGCTTGGAGGACTGAGGATCACTGGAAACAGTAACTCTATGAGTAATTTTTTTTAAATTTAAACTTATTTAATATATAATTGTATATTTAAATAAAATATAATAATGTAAGTAAGCGTATACTATATGCAAAAATAAAATATATGACAATAATAGCATAGAAGAGAGATGGGAAGGTTGAGGTACTGTATAATAAATTTCTTATTTTATACAAGAAATGATATAATATTATTTAAATTTAGATTGTGATAAGATAAAGATATACATTGGAAAGTCAACAGCATCCATTGATTTATTAAAGCTAATAAACCTATAAAGAAGATAAAATGAAATACTAAAACATATAAAAATATCCAAAGAAGACAAGAAAAGGAGGAAAAGGGAATAGAAAGATAGACTGAGTAGAAAATAATTATTAATAAGGCAGACTTAAACAAATCAATCAATATATTGAAGGACGGAGATAGTCATATTGGATGTAAAGCAAAACCAAATTAAATTCTGCCATAAGAAACTTCCTTTAAATATAATAGAGGGAGATAGGATGAAAGAAAAAAATGGAAAAGATTACTAAGCAAATGAAAATCAGAGGAAATTGCAATGACTATATAAATGAAAGATAAAGTAGATTTGAGGACATGAAATGTTATTGTAGAAAAAGAAGGTATTTTACAATGGTAAAAGAGTAAGTTAAAGAAGAAAGGAATAATCCTAAATGTGGTTGGAAAACTCGACACTTGAATAGTAATAACTAAAAATGTCTATACTCCTCAGTTGGCAATTGATAGACTAAGTAAAAAGAAAATTAGTCAGGACAGAGATGATTTGAACATCATTACCAATTACTTTAACTTAATTGACATATGCACAAAAAGAGCATATATGTTCCTCTAAAGTGCACATAAACATTGAACAAGATAGACTATACAGGAGACAAAAATAACAGTTTTTCTTGACAAATTTAAATAAATTGGAATCATTGAGAGTATATTCTCTGACTACACATAATTAAATTGGAAATAAAAAAAAACATTTCTGGCAACTCTCCCAATATTTAGAAATTGAACAACAGGCTTCTAAATGACTAATGTATCAAGGAAAAAATCATAGAGGCAATTAGAAAGTATTTTGAATTTAATAATAATAAAATTATAATATGTTATAATATGAGGGAATACCTAAAGTCGTGTTTAGAGGAAAAATATAAATGTTCACATTAAAAATGTTTAAATTCAATGATCTCATGTAAAAGAACTACAAAATAACAACAAATTAATCTTAAAATCAATAGGAGAAAGGAAATAAAGAGCTGAAATAAATTAAATGGAGAACAAATAATAGAAAACTAGTTAAGCCAAAAACTGGTTCTTTGAAAAGATTAATAAAATTATGAAATGTCTTACTAGAATAACCAAGGAAAATATTATTTTAAAAGTTCACCAATATCAGAAATGGATGAGGATGTGTTACTACAGGTTCTCTGAATATTAAAAAGATAATCAATCAGGTGTAACTTATTCAACGTAATAAATTTTGCACATTTCCCCATGGCAAGTAATCAGAAAATATTAGAACACCTTTATGTCAATAAACAGGTGAAATGGAAAAATTTTTTGAAGGACATATTTTACCAAAATTGATACAGGAAGAAATAAAACACCTGAAAAGCTCTACATCTGTTCAAGAAGTTGAATTCATAGTTATAAACCTTTCTATAGGAAGCACTCTAAGCCCACATTAGTGAAGTATATCAAATATATAATATAGAGATAATACCAATTTTACACAAACTAAATTGGAAGAATTTCCCAATCCAAATATGTGGCCAATATAACTTTAATACCCAAGTCAGACAAACACGTCTCAAGAGGAAACTACAGACCAATATCCCTCATAAACATAGGTGTACATATTCTTAATAAAATAATAACAAACCAGGTTCATAACATATTAAAAAATATAAACTACAAAATGAAATTTATGCCAGAATTGTAAGTTTAACATTCGAAAATCAATGTAACTTACCATATTAACAGAATGAAAGAGAAAACCTATATGAATATCTAAAATGATTTAGAAAAAAAATTAATGCCTACTTGCAATACAATTAAAAAAAAAAAGGCTTTCAGCAAACATTGAGCACTTCTTTAACCTGATAAAAGAATCTCTGAAAAATCTACAACTAGCATCATACTTAATGGTCCAAGACTGAATACTTTCTCTAAGTTCAGAAACAAGATAAAAATGTCTGTTCTCCCATTTTTATTCAGCATTACAGTGTAAGTATTAAACAATGAATAAAGTAAAAAGATTGAATAAAAGGAAGACAATTGGAAAAAGAGAAGTAAAATTGCCTTTATTCACAGATGACATGATGAACAGAAAATATTTGGGAATATATTCAAAACATTACTAGAATTAATAAACAAGTTTACCAAGGTTCCAGAATTCCAGGTCAATATGTAAAAATCAATGTTATTTCTATATATTAGTAATGAACAGTAAAAAAATTGAAAAAGTTATACTGTTTAGCATGAACAACATGAAATACTTAAAGATATACTTAACAAAATATGTGCAAGAACTCTACCCTGGAAAATCTAAAACATTGCTGAGAAAAATTTAAAAGGATCTAATAAATGGAGAGACATTCTATATTAATAGACTAGAAGACTCAATATTGTTCAGATGTCAACTCTCCCCAAATTGATCTATAAATTTAATTTAATTGTATTCAGAGTTTCTGCTAGGCTTTTAAAATAGCAATTTATAAGACAGTTTGAATATTTATATGGATATTTAAAAATCTTAGGATATTCAAACCATTTTGAAAAAGAATAAAGTTTCAGGACTCATAGTATACGATTTTAAGACTCATTATAAATCTGCAGTAATTGAGACAAGATGATATTGATGTAAATATATAGATATATACCAATAAAAGAGAGAGTTTAGAAATAGATCTAAAGATAAATGATCAATTTATTTTTGATTAAGTTTCAGAGACACATCAATAGGGGAAGGATAATGCTTTCAACAAATGGTGCTAGAATAATTAGATATCTCTAGAGAAAAACAAACAAACAAAAACAACAAATCTCAACCCTTACCTCACGCCACACAAAAAAAACTAATTTGAAATAGATTATAGACTTAAATTTAAATACTAAAACTATAAAACTTCTAGGAAAAATACATAGAAAAATATATTTCTAACTATGGAACAAGCAAATCTTTTTTAGACAAGTCACAGAAATCTTGAACCATAAGTAAGAAAATGATAATATGGACTTTATCGAAATTTTAAACTTCTGCTCTTTGAAAGACTACATTCAAAAAATTAAAAGATAAGCCTTACGATGGGAAAATATATTTATAGCCCATACATTGGACAAAAGATTTATATCCAGAATTAAAAAAAATTACAATTTAGTAATTTAAAAAACAGTTTAAAAAATAGGCAAAATATTTGAAGAAACACTTCACAAGTAAGTTATAGTAATGACCATTAAGCACATGAAAAGATACTTAACATCATCTGATATCAGGTAAATACAACTTTAAAGCACAGTGTTACCACTTTTCACCTCCTAAAGTTAAAAAGACTGACAATACCATATTTTGACAAAAATGTAGATCAACTGAACTCCTATACATTATCTGTGAGAGTATAAAGTGTTAGAACCACCTTGGAAAATGCCTAGAAAGTTTTTATAAAGCTAAATATATACTTATTATGTAACTCTGCAATTATACTACTAGGCATTTATTCAAAAGAAATGGAAACATTTGTTCACACAAGGTCTTATCAAACAATGTTCATAACAGCTTTAATTATAATAGCCAAACGCTGAAAATCGACAGGTGGATAGATAAACAAGTTTTGGTATATTTATTCAATGGAATACCAATCAATAATAAAAAGGGATGAACTAGTGTACAGGAACAACGTGGGTGCATCTCAAAAAGCATTATGCTGAAAGAGAAGCTATATACAAAAGAATAAATACCAAGTGATTCAATTCAAACGAAATTCTTCAATAGACAAAATGTATCTGTGGTGACAGAAAGTAAATCAGTGGTTTTCTGGATCATGAGTGAGGAAGAATTGACAATAAAGGGGCACAAGTGAAATCTGGGGGCTGTGAAATATGACATACCTTGATTGGCATAGTGATTACATGGGTCTATATATTTGTCAAAACTCACTGAATTGTACACTTTAAACTGATGCCTTTCATTATGGGTAAATTATATCTCACTAAAGTTGATTTCAGAATTAAGAAAAAATGAGAGATGGGCGGGCCTTTAAAAGGACTATTTATTCTCAAGTTTAGCCTTGTGCTAAATTTGCAAGGCCTGTGGCAAAAGTATAAACAGATTCTTGTATGTCTAAAGATTTAGGAAGTATCATATTTAAGTAATAAAGTCTTACCTAAAACATGTTCTTAATCCCCTACCTTCACTTAAATGCTCTTATTATGACCTGGAAGCCAGGTTTGAATTCAGTATTCTTGGACCTCCAGAGCCTGGAGCACTTGGTCTACCTCAGTTCTCTTTCTACCCATCTGTACTTTACAGCGCATGTGAACGTCCTCAACTTCCACGTTCTGTCCACATGGCCTACAAACCACTGCCTTTGCGTGTGACTCTGGGGGTGCACACTGAGAGTATAGTTCACTCTTGGAAAGATTGACACAGGAAAGGGGCACACCAGGCCTTGGATATAGGCTTGAGGCTATGTGGGTAGAAAATTATAGGGTCTCAGTCTATGATCTAGAGGGGGACATATGTCCCATTGCAGAGACTACTTGCTTGATAGGGAGATTGTGGCACACATTCTCAAAATGAGGGAGATGAAAAGTACAGATAAAAGAAATGAGCCTTGTTTAGCCACTGCACAACTGAAGCTTAAGATATCAAACTGGAGGAGGAGGCGGCAAGTTTTAGATGGGAAAGAATTGGTAAATATGTTTGGAGCAAGAGACTGTTCAGGTTATTTGCATAGGACATAACCATCCCTGTTTTTGAGTCTCGTGCCTTAAAACTGCGGATGCTAAAGCGGCTGTATCAAGGGTTAATAATCTAGGAGTCTTATCACATGGAGAAGAAAAATAATTTTTATTCCTTCCAATTCTCTTTTTTTCTTTTTTCTTCCTTACCTCTTTCTTCCCTCCTCCCTCTCTCTCTCTCCCTCCCTCCTTTGCTCCTTCCTTCCTCCCTCCCTCCCTTCCTTCCTTCCTTCCTTCCTTCCTTCCTTCCTTCCTTCCTTCCTTCCTTCCTTCCTTCCTTTCTTCCTTCTTTAACACATATTGACTCAAGTCAATTTGGCACAGGTCCTTGTAATTGAACAAAGCAATGTAACATAAGATACTGTTCTTCAAAGAGTTACAAACTAGTTGGTGAAATAAGACACAGACATATGAAAATTAAAACAAACAAGGAATGTTATTATTGGCTGAAATTTCCCAGGAGAGAGAGAGATCAGTGTGTTAGCATAGTAAGAAAATACTCTGTTCAAATTGATCAGTAAATTGAGTTGGGAAAGTTGAATAAGAATTAGGGAGTTGGGGGCAAGAGCTATTCCCAGGAGGAAACAGCATCAGCAAAGATCTGACAATAAGAATAACCATGGCAGGTTTTAGGAACGTAAAATAGATCAGGCAATCCAACTATAGACGAACACACAAATAAATAAAAGGGCTTAGGTTTGGAAGCTAGAAACTTGAACATAAGTTTGAAAAGCTGGGTTGGGGGACAGATTATAGAAACGATGGCCCTATATTAACTATACAATCACTAACAATTAAAACAATTGGTAATACTTGAAAGTTTATAAAAGCTTATTTCTATACATTATCTAAGCTGATCTTTATGAACTTTGGAAGATACTTTGTACAAAGTCTCAAAGAAGAAAATGGCTTGCATAGGTTTACAGAGTTGGGTATGATGGAGTCAGGATCTGGAGTCTCTTGACTATAAGACCTCAGTTCTTACAATTTTAAGTATCACCTCCTACATGAAGTATCTCCTGGCTGGTCTCACTAACACCAACTCAGTCTTCTATAGGACAGATTACCTGCGTGTCCATCTTGTTTCCCTCACTGGGTTATCACTCTCCTGAGGGTTGTAATTGTACCTTTCACTACTTTTCCATCTTCCATAGGGCACAGCATAGTGCTGGTCACAGAGCAGATAGTACCTTAACTATGAATGAATGCACAAAGTAATAAGTTGAGATACGAGAAAAGACCACATTGAACTGCTTGTTAGAATCATCTGTTAGAATATCCAAACATAGCGTTGCCTAGGATCTATACCAAAGAGTGTTAATTGTTCTGGCATTGTTATTTCTTATTAGCTTTTGGTTTCTTTTATATGTGACAAAGTTTAGCACATAGGCATCCCTTAGGCTTTTCTCAGCCAAGACTTGGGCTCCACACATGTGTGTTTGGGAGAGGGCTGGGAGCCTTCTTTAAATGGGGATACAGGCAGCTCCATTGTTTCAGGACAGAAGTAGAACATATATGATTTCAGTAAATGAAACAAAAATGAGCAGTGCTCTGTAGCTAAAGGTCTCAGATGCTGGGATGAGCGGACTTGTGACAGGTCTGGGAAATGTAAGAGGGATGATTTTTTCCCCCTTGTCTTTAAAATATTTCCAGTAACTGTGCCATTAAACTCCTTAGATAACATTAAACATGATTTAACAGAGAGCACTAATGAACAATGAAGTGAGAGGCTTCTGTCTGGACGGTCTGCCTGGTGTGCATACCAAGCAGGCATGCTGGTGTTCATTCCTGCATCTCTGCCGGGCACACACAAAAGAGAAACCAGGAGGGCAAGACAGTGAGACAGAGGGTACGGGAGGGTGTAAATTTCTAGGCCACTATATGGGTGAGCTGTTTTTCCTTAAGGCCCTCCAACTTTATTTTCAGAATATTTCTGCCCTTGTGTGGGTCTTATACTTTTGGAAACAGAGTGCAAAGGCCTGACAGTAACAGCTGTTAAAGATCCCCTGCAGATGAAAATAAAAGCCAAAGTAACATGCACATGGGAAGGGGATCATCAACCAAATGTGTTGATTTCATCCCTGGATCTTTACAGCCAAAAAAAAAAAAAAAAAAGTATGTTTCCTGAATAATAATGATGTCTTTCACTTCTATCATGCCTTTTGTCCCCAGGACTCTAAGACATTTTATTTGTCTATTTTTGGAGAAGGAGAGATATAAGAATATAAATATTTCCTAGTGTGACCAACCACCTCAGTTTGACTGTTTCTGGTACTGAAAGTTTCATGGCATCCCAGGAAGCCCAAGGGCAAACCGGGATAACTGGCCACCATAGGTTTCTCCCAGTGCTATATGCAGAATTTCTGAGTTCCAAGGTGACATAGTTCCTTGGACTGGGGGTAGAAGAACCTGTTATTGCTGTTTTTTTTTTTTTAATTTATATGACACAATACATGCTTGTTAAAGAAAAATCAGGCAAAATTCCATTCCTTAGTTAAATCGGAATTTTTCTGTTGAATCTGTGCGTATACCTACGCTATCTTCTAGACATACCACTTACTTCATACCACTTTCTCTCTCCTCAGTCCTACAATATCCACCTCATCCTTATACTCAGTTGATTATTTTGCTTCCTACTTTTTGAGAAACTGAATCACTCTGTAAAGAACTTTGCAAGCTCCTACTGCAACAACCATCTCCTTCCTGCATTCTGTGCCCTCCTGTTATGGTTAAGTCAGGAGAAGCAGCTCTGGACTTATTTCAAGGGCTGAGTTAGATGCTAAGTCCTGTCTTCTCCTGCTTACTTGAAAACATACTTAGTCAATTACTTGTTCTTTCCTCTACGTCATCTGTTTCCCCGCTCGGTTTTATATCATGTCCATCAGGACGTGGTTTCAGTTGTTCTCCCATTTTAAAAATATCACTTTGAGATCACTCTAACTTTTGCCTCTTTTTTTTTGCTCCCCTTTGTAGGAAAACTTCTCAAAATAGTCACTTTTACTCACTGTCTGTGACTTTTATTCTTACTTTATCTCTTACATCAAAAGCCAAGCTTCCATCACCACCATTCCAGCACTCCTCTGGTAAATGCCAGCAGTGACATCCATGCTACTAAATTCAATGGCTGATTCTCAGCCCTCACCTTACTTGACTCTTAGTTGAATCTGAGTTTTCCTTGGTGTATGTTCTTCGCTTGTCTTCAGGAACAGTATAATTTTTTGGTTATCATATTACCTCATCCACCTCTTCTTAGGTTCTCTCCTTATCTCACAAACTCCAAAGTTGGAAAGGCCCGGGGCTCAATTTGTCACCAGCATTATTCTCTATTTATACTCACATTCAACATCTACTTTTTGTTTACTCTTTTCACATGTCTGTAATCAGGCTCATGGCTTTAAGTACTATATATATATATATATATATATATATATATATATCTTTTGGGAAGACCAAATTTATATTTGTAATCTAAACCTCTCCCCTATCTCCAGAATTATATATTTAACTTCTGCTTAGTGGCTCTATTTGGATGTCCAAGGGGCATATCCAAACCCCCCAAACCTGATCTTCTCATCCAAACCTACTCTTTCTTTAGTCTTTATATCTCAATACATAGAAAGTCCATTCTTTCAATTGTTCAATCCAGAAAACCTTGAAACCATCTGTAGACCTTTATCTCACATATTATTTTTTAACTAATTTTTTTATGCTAACATTGGTTAATGAAATCCAATAAGTTTCAGATGTACAATTTAACAATAAGGCATATGTATATAATGCATTGTGTGTGCACCGCCCATAGTTAGATTTCTTTCTATCACCACATGTTTGACCCCTTTTATGTTATCACATATTATAACAAATCTATCAACAAATCTTATAAACTCCAACACTCAAACTATATACAGAATTCAACAACCAGACTTGTTCAAGGGGCTATAATTTCTTACCTGAATTACTGTCCTAGCTTCCTAACTAGTTTTCTGCTCATGGCCTTTCCTCTGACATTTAATCTCAACACCAGAGACTAAGTGATTCTCTGATATTTGAGTCAGATTTGTAATTCTTTGTTTAAAACCCACTAATAACTTCAGAACGCACTCAGTAAAAGCCTGTGGCATGGTCAGACCCCACATAATTTCCACGACCTCCTCATTTCCCCTTTCCATTTCCACTTCACTCCAAACAAACCCACCTTTTTGTTATTCTTCAGTTGGACCAGGCAGACTCTCACCTCAGCATGTCTGCCCTCGCTGGTATCTGTACAGCTCACTCCCTCATCTGCATAACCAAGTTACTCAAAGTTCACTTGCTTCGCTGACAAACTTATTTAACATTGTAGCCACAACTTCTCCACATACCTCCACTCCCTATGCCCTTCTAAACTTTATTTTTATCATATCAGTTATTAACACATGGCATAATATTTTTGAAATACCTTTATTTATGTCTCTTCTAGAATGCAAGTTTTATGAGAGCAGAGTTTTGTCTATTTGGTTCTTTGTGCTTAAAAATGTGCCTGGCATGTAGCAGGTATTCAATAAATACTTATTTAATAAATTATTAAATGAAAACCTACCTGGTTTGGTCTCACAAACAGATTTTACCTTATACGAGAAGTGTCTGAAACATTCTAATTTTATTTTTTTACCCATACAATAATATAGCAAAAACTAATTTATAGACTGTTGTAAGGATTGATGCAGACAAAAATCCAATTACAACACTTGGTATGACATATATATTCAATAGATATTCACTGAATCTATTTTTCCTAAAAAGAAACAACCAAAATTTCTTGCAAATTACAAAATTTGTTTTTTCCTCATTTCCCATCCTATTTTCTGCCCTCAGGTGTTTTCACCTCTGCTTTTTATTTTCCATTAATTTTGATAAACCAAATCATTTACCTTGGGCTGATCAATTGATCAATGTCAATGAATTGGTGCCCAGTGTCAAATAATTGGTTCCTTCCTGACTTCCTTCCTTTCTTTTTTTCTTCTTTCCTTCTTTCTTTCCTTGTCTACCTAGAAGACCATGTGCTGGTAATGTAAAAGACTTAATAGACTTCAAAGTAACATCCCCAGGAGCTTAAAATTTAATTATTAAGCTAAAATGTCATCCTTCAAACAGTCAGCTATGAAACAAAGTGACTCAGATCTAGTGTTAGATGTATGCAGGAATGAATGTTTACATAGTTACAGGTTTAGAGAAAGGTCCCTTGAGATAGGTAATTCTGGATCTTAACCCTGACTTAGGGGTAGGTATATTGTTCAGAGAAATTAATGTTAACTGCAGCAACAAATAAACCCAAAAATAGTATGGACGTAATAAATGTTTACTTATTGCTTAT
Organism: Macroglossus sobrinus; assembly: GCA_004027375.1. Taxonomy (NCBI): domain Eukaryota; kingdom Metazoa; phylum Chordata; class Mammalia; order Chiroptera; family Pteropodidae; genus Macroglossus; species Macroglossus sobrinus. Next base: position 72,162 of record PVKZ01002842.1, on the reverse strand, counting down.
ATCACAGTTTGATGTGAATTGAGGGGCTCTCCCTGGTCAGTCCTCCCTCTAGCGATGATGCATATGCTCTTCTGGGTCTGCCATATCTTGAGTATCTTGAGATCACCAAGCACATCCTTTATCTCTCCTGGCAGCTTGAAGGGTTAACACGGCCTTGATTCAGTGTGACCTTACTCCAGGAGTATGACTTTGATTCTTGGGAACTCAGGGCTGTTTTGGATGGTTGTATGTTTCAACATTTGACAGCAGCAAAGCACTGTGGCCAGTGTCCCAGAGAGAGTGTTGTGGGTCTCTGGGAGTGAAAGCGGAGAATAATGGTGGGCTATTTCAACTGTATTAGCATAAGACAAGCAAGAGGATTCTGAGCCTGCCATGGAAATGCACAGGTCTGTTGAAGAGACAGAAACATTTATAAATCAGGTAAATAGGTGAGCATGGAATTACAGGTTCATTAATGAAGTGATGGACCTTTGAGAGAGAGAGATTGCATTTCAGCAATTGTCATAAACAGGTTTGTTTATGATGAGGACTCTGACCTTGGAGGCTGTCACAATGGCAAGCTGCATCTTTTGAAAAGATTATAGTGTAATTATAACTCCAGTGGGCTTCAGGCAAAGACTAACATAATCAGAGTTCCCATTTTCATTCTCAGAAGGGTATGTGCAGGTGTTACATTGGGAGCAGTTCACAGGGAAGGTATTGCTTAAAAAAAAATCAGCAATTAAAAAAGGAGACAAATGAAATTTCCAGAGAGAGGGCCCTTAAATTCAGAAGAGGACTGCATACCTTCAAACATTAAGTAGTAGCTACTTACCCTCTCTCTTTATCTCTCTCTATTCCTGCTTCTACCTTTATCTCTGTTTTTATTTCTTTTTCTCTGTATTATTTTTGGTCTTTCTATTTACTTGTCTCTCTGTGGAACTGCCTTATCTCTTTTATCTGGCCTTGTGCCTCTGTTCTAATGGAAGATCAGCTTATACCCCAGATCATTTAATCCTTTACACTTTAATGAAATAATAATTTAGTGCCTTTTTTTTTGTTCAAGATATTATGCCAGGCCAAAGAAAAAGAAACCCAAACCAAAGCCTTTAATCCCATAGTCTTGGATGTAAGTGGGACGTGTCATATAAAACTAACAATCACCCAAAATGGAGACTATTCCAGTGGATATAACACATGTCCTGTAACAAGGTTGTAATTTCTGTAACAGTCTACGCCATACTAGCCAGACCTAGATTTTACCCTTAGCTACTTCTGGCTATGCATCAGAATTCCCTGATGTCTCTTTGATTTTCTACTTCAAGGCACTTTTACAGCAGCTGAGAATTTACTCTACTTCAATCTGCAAAGGACTTTGAGAGGCAATACCATCTGTCCTCTTGATGTTTAGTAAGAAAGATATGTAGAGAGAGATAAAGAGAGAGATGAGATGCTCTTCTTTTTAAAGTTTTGTCCCAGAGGAAAAGAGGAATTTCTATGAAAAGATATAATAGTATTTCATATTTATTAAACACCTAGAGTTTGCCAAAGACTACATTAAGCATTTTACCTACATCAACTCATTTAACATGTACAACAGTCCCGTGGAGTAGGCGTTATTATTGGGAAACTGAAGCTTAGTAAAGTAACAGGCTCGAGGTCCCACCTTTTGGAAGAGACAGAGCCATGACTGAAATTTAAGTTGTTGATTCGAAATTCCATGTGTTTGTGTGGCTACTGTGAGCTGGTTCTTTACACACCTTAGCCTCATTTAACTGCTGAACAATTTTTTATAGTAGGCACTATTCTCTCCATTTTATGGGTAAAAAGACAGGTTTTGAAGTGAAATATTTGACTAAGATAGTATAGCTGGGACATGGTAATTTTGCATTTATTCAGGCTCTTAGATCACCAAAGTATTTCATTCCTGTGTGTACTCTCCTTCTCTCTTCTCACAATGCCTCTGGAATCATTCTGGTCAGCATCACACGTTCTTCTGTCTAACCTAGATCCCTGAGAATACAGCTTATTTCCCCCACTCCCTCAGTATCGGTCACCAACCAAAAATTGTATTTATTGTGATTTTTGAATATCTACTATGTGTGAAGTCTAATGCTCAAAACTGAAAGAGATAGAAAAAGAAATAGGAACTTGACCCTGCCCTCAAGGAGAGATGGTCTTAATTAGGGAGGAGAAAGAGAAGCTCATGATAAAGTTGAATGGATTTTCAGACAACGATTGAAAAAATGTCATGAAGCAGAACATGATGAATGGCTGAAAGAGTATTCTAGACAATATATGCCCTAGGATTTCAGATGAAGGAGAAATGGGGAGCAGATGGTCACTGCTCTCTGCATGGTCCACCTTCATATATTAAAGACCATTACGGAGCCTTTTAGGAATCACTCATTTAGAACAAATCCCTTTGATCTTTTCTTGGGAATATGATTCCCCATTCCTTTTAATATTTTCTTGCTTCTTATCAACTTTTCCACATTTCTTAGAACTGTTGGCATCTAAAAAATAATGCAACAGTATGCCTGAGCTGAGCCTTCTCCCCAGACCATGGGACAATACACAGGCAATAATGAAATATATACCCACTGGGATTTTCACATAGCTCTTGGGATTGGAGTGTGTGGCTAGCCATATACCTAAGCCAGTGGTAGACTTAAGGAGGAGGTGGGAGCTAGAAGAGAAGGCATGGGAAAATTCCCCAGCATGCCCTTAGCACTGCGATTTATCCTTTCCATCTAGGTGGTGCTTACCTTTATAGACATTCTTAGGTAGCTTTTTAAAAAATATAAATACTCTCAACTCCTACTTGTAAAGGCCTACTGATGTGTTTATGAGACTGGGTAGAGGAGAAAAGAGGGTGGAATCTGAGATTATTGCTTTTGGACTGAGAAGAGGAGTTGGAAAAGAAATGAAAAAGACTTGAAAGGCAAAATCAGCAAAATGAAGAGCTGGGAAGTGAATCTTACCTACTTCACCATTCTGCCGGGGACTACTAAAACCTGGTGAAAAGTTCACAGCTGTAGAAATATATGTACCCACTATTTTTTTCATCCTTCAGTCAAATGTCAAACAAAAATCCTAGGAGACCAAAAGGTTACACTGTCATAAATGCCCTCTATCTCCAATCAAAGGTGACTGAGACAAGAAAAACAGACACGATAACCTTGAGAGAGTTTATCTCCTGGACAGCTTTTAGGATACATGTTTCATAAGGAGTCATTTAGAGTCACTTTTGTGTTGCTTCCTGTTGTCACCTGATAAGTTCAAGACACCGAGTTTGCCAGAAGACAGTTCCCACAAAGAAACTACCAACCATCTTTGATTCATGTTATCTGTTAGAGGATGTTAGAAACTTTCTCGAGAGCCTTTCATTCCTCTTATGGTGCATGCAGTCCTGTGATAGGAAATGCAGCCATCGGCCCAGGGGCCCTCAGCTAACCAAGCACGTGACTTACCACTCATCCAGCTGGAGACAGTTAGGCCACTGGCAAGACTACAGTCACACTGAGGTGTGGAAAGAGGACTCCAGTGCTGGACTCTGGACTCAGAGCTTTATTTGGGGATTTGTATTGTAATTTAAGCTCATTCACTTATAGATACATTATCTTTAAATACTACTAATAATGATATATACCCACCGATATGTTGAGATATTTAAGATTGTTTGTGTTATCCTATATCAGGAAAATAGCATATTTTAAGGAATAGTTGAGGGAGAGGTTAGCCAGGAACACAAAAAGAGAGAACTATCCTGATGGCTTCAGGATAGTTACCCAGAACCTGAACCTTAGTTATTTTCAGGCAGCCAAGGATATTAAATTTGAACTTTCAGGAGATATATTGTTCCAGACTCAACTTTATATAGGCCATGCTGTGCATACAACAGTTGCTCATAAATGAATGGATGAGTAGGAGTCCCTAGATATTTTCCTCAGAGTGATGGCTTGATCAACCCTAGCATGTTGTGTTTCAGAGACCATGGAGGTGACCCCTTCTAAGCACGACAGTAGCAAAGTGCCTGAAAGGACATCATCCTGGAAGTCATTTCCATCTGAAACTCCTTAAAGCACATCAGAATCTTACACTGGCTCTGCTGGCTGCACCCTTTACAGCCTGAGTCCTCTCCTGCTTCTGCTTCAGCCCATCTGCATGCATGCCAGTTTAGTGTGTAATCTTGCCGGCTATTGGATTACTGATGACTGACAGCCATTCCCTGAGAACATTGGGTCTGCCTGTAGCCTGGCCATGCATGGATGCTTCACGGTGACAGGATTAAGTGCTGAAGCTTCTCCAGGGACAACCCATGTTCAGAATGTGTGTCTGAGATACTGTCAAACATGGCAGCCAGGGGATGGCTACTAGGCGCTGATGCCTCCCGTGCATGAAGAGCATCACAGAAGCAAAGCACCAAGAAAGATCCTTTGTGCAGGCTAGCTTCCCTGGGCTTTTTACCATTGTCTTTCTAGCCAAGATGATGTTGGTAGGAGGCAAAAGACTCCATCTGTCTCACCTCCTTTATTTTGAGTGGTGTTTTCCCAGTACTTAAATGTGTTATAACCTCAAAACCCACCTTGAGGTAGACATACAACATATTCTCATCTAAGTCCAAGGATTAAACTTCCTAAAACAAATATTTGACAGGAAATATGAAGAACAAGGAAGTAGGAAGATAGTTAAAGGATTGTAGCTTTTAGAATCATTAGAACGCATGGAAGCAATTTTAAGTTTGGTGAACATACAAAACATATTGATATATAGGACATATCATTGAATTTTATACTTGAAACCTATACAGTTTTATTAACCAATGTCACCCCAATAAATTTAATTTAAAACAAGAACACACTAGGGTTTGGCCACTGACCGGGAAGAATCAGCCTATTACATTCTCAAGTGTGATTATTATATCATTTCTTAACCCTCAACAAGTTAGGTTCAGAAGGATGTTTTATTCTCAGGAACTCTTGACCTTCAGTCATAAAACTTAGTTCATGATGAATGTTAAGGCTTTAAAAAAAAAATGCAGGTCTCGACTTGATTTTCTCTGCTTATTAAAGAAAGAGATTCTCCCATTTCTCCATTATGATACTGTCACAAATAAAGCTAGATTTATGGCAGGGGTGGTAAAAGTGGCCTCTAGGTTTGAGATAGGAGGTCTTAATTCCTGTTCTCAGCATCCCACCTCTCCAATCCCATCATCTCTCTCTACTCCCAATGGCCTTGTAGTGTCCCTGGGACACCCCCCTAAATAAGTGTTCCTTTTCCAGTTACCACTGGACTCAAAATTCTTCAGGAGGAAAAGAAGTGATGCCATCTAAAGAATATTCTGATCACTGTTATTAAAGCTGATAATAGGAAATGACAGATCTCAGGGTAACTGAGGTAATTGATCTAGTTCGGATGAATCCTGATCACTGTAATTTAGGTCTATGGTGAAGCCCGTCCCCATGTGCTCTGTTACCCTGCTGGACAGGCAGAAGGTGACTCACTTTCCTGAGCATGATCTGCATCACTTCTGAAAGCGGCTTAGATGTGCAACCAGCACACCTTTTTCACCTGTTCTCTTCTTGTTCCTGTCCTATGACTACCCAGCATTGCTCTGCTTGCTATTGGTTATTAATGATTCTCTCCTTATTTTGGCCAGTTTCCTGAAATCTTTAGCTATCACAGGTGCTGTGTCTCTTCCAGAAATCCCAGTGTTAGTACAGGCCTGTTGCCAATGACTCCAGTAGATGTAAGGTCATTTAGAATTATACAGTGATAGAGATCATTCACTTCTACATTTTAGTTTATAGAATAGGACACAGAGGCCAGAAAACTGTATGGATTATCCAAATTTAAATGGATAACTGTGGCTGAACAGGGATGAGAATCTAGGCATTCTAACTCCCAGGTCCCTGATCATTCTGGCTATTTAGCTTCCTCCCAGCTCTTTTTAATGCTTCTACTCCATGATTAAACTTTGCCTGCTTTCCTGTGTTCACTTGCTTGAGGATCTTTCAACACATTTTTTATCCATCTTGTTTTCTACAATCTCTATGCTTTCTTCTACCATGTTTTCTCCCTGCACCCCCTCCCCAAAGTTACTCTGTTATTAAGTCACCTTTAGGAAGACACACAGAATTGGGTGAATAGAAAATAAATTTTATGTTCTTTGCCAATAGGCCTGAGGGAAGTCATTAAGAAGCAGCTCTTTCTTGACAGGTTTCTGAGGTACCTGCTATAATAGTGGCTGGAATTTCAATATACAAGGTTAAAGTATCATGATTTCCTTTATACTTTCTTTTATTTGCAATTACCAGTGGGTGGAGAACATAGCCAAGTGGAATGCTCAATACAGTACTTCCCAATGAAGATTACACTGCAGAGTGGTGACCCATCTAACCACACTATCTTGGGCAGCAACAGTCCAAAAGAAAAGATGGACATGGGCCTGTGGAAAGGAGTGGACAGAAGAACAATCTGTGCCCAGAAGGACAATCTGTGGATAGATGGGCATGGATGAAACCACTTAGAGGGGAGGATTTCCAGCTTCGGTTTGGTATTCTGGTACAGAAGGAAGGGAATACAGGTGAGTAAGTTTTGATTCAACAAAAGGAATAGAAGTGGATAAGAGGAATGTGATGTGATCAGGCTCCCTAGGAACCAGTGTAAATACAAGAGCTCTAATGATGGTTTGGAGATTCTGAGAAAGACTGAAAGCAAGAGGGCTGGACTGGGCATCATGAGGTGTGATCTTTTATTATCAAATTACTTATTTGACTTTGAAAATGTAATTTCTCCCCTCTAGGCCTCAGTCCATTTGCCTATAAAACAAGGCAGGTAGACTTGATTATCTCAAGGTCCTGACTTTGTCTAATTCTTTTGAAGCCAAAATTCTCTAACATTGCTAGTTCCACTTTGACCAGTCTGTCCAGGTGTAACTTGTTCTTGGCATCACCCCAAAGTAGCTACTTTATGTTCTTTCTCGTCTCTTGCATGCCTCTTCAGTAAAAAGCAAACTCCTTTCAAATCTTTTATATCAAGCAAATCTGAGCATTTTTTTGAAGGCACATTTTACTGGAGGCACAAAGCCTCGGGTCCTCAAATCCATTGACATCCCACCCTTCATTGCCCTTTCTTTATTTTCCCAAAGTTGTCCCCAATAACAGGTCTAACTCATTTAATGTGTGAATGATAGCAAATCAGAAAACTTCTGCTGCTTGTAATGATAACACTTCCTGTAATTTGCATGGTGAAATTTAACAGATTTTAGATAGCATTTCTTAGGACAGATAGGTGACATTAGGGATCCATGAGGGGAATAAATTACCACTTCAAGTTCTATGTCATCACAATTGTGGGTTCAGATTGGCTGACATTCAGCTCCAAACAAAAGCACAAAGCCTTGTCTAATGGAGCAATGAAAAAGGATATCTAGGAAATATTAACAAGCTTTGCATGGTAATTTATGCAAATACACACCATAATTCAGATGAAGAGTTTCAGCTTGCACCTATGGAAGGGAGCTGCACTAGCCAGGGATTTTATGGAACTGAGATCACCTTATTACATCCCAGAGGTTGTGGGTTTCCATACAAATTAGCAATGGAGAGGCCTAGTGTGGCAATTAGTCCTCAGACCACCTGCATCAGGACCATCATGGGGTGCCTATTAAATGCAGTTTCCTCTGGCTCTAGTATAGACTCATTGCATCAGGAGCCCTTAGACTGAGGCCTGAGAATCTTCATTTTAATCAACATTTCCACCACCCCTCCCCAGGTAGTTTTTATGCACAATGAATTAGCCCATCTTTCAGATCCTGGCCTCCAGGGTCTATACCATCAACATCTGGGTTATGTGCACGACTCATCACTCTCTTACTATGTGAGCTGGCTAAGTCCCCCCACCTTTTTCACCCTCAAATTCTACATCTATAATATAAAAAGTGAACCAAATTACCTCTGAAGTGTTTCAAGTGGTGATTTTTTTTTTTTAAAGCAAAACAAAACAAAACATGGGCCACACTTCAGGCCAAACAAAACATACAAGATATACAAGCAGGTGGCCATTTTTCCAGCTGTCCCAGATGGACTCGGGAGCCATGTCTCTCTGGAGTCCTGCTGCCTCCTGGGAACAAGGGAGACTGCAGTGCCTCCCTGCCCACCTCTGTCTCCCCAACCTCTTGCCCACATATCTCTTTTTAGTCTGGAAGCCATGCTTACCTCACTGCTTCTGCCAGAGCATATGTCTAGACCCAAATCCTTTCTCCGACTGGTAGCTTAGACTTTGGAAGGCAAAAGTTATTATGCTTTTTGTTCGTTTGCTTGCTTTTCTTTTGAAAGCTGGTTATGCCTTCCACTCTCTAGTGTTTCTCCTCTAAGAAATAACTCTTTGTATATTTTATATAATACAATTTTCTCAACACCTAGAATGATATCTGCTATGTAGTAGGTTCTCAATGAATATTCATTGAATGAAGGAAACCCAAAACAATTACCTGCTGGAATAAGAAATGGAGGGTGGTAGAAATATATTTTAATATCTTAATATATTATCGCATAAAACTAACCTTTATTTACAACCAAATATGCTCAAGTTTCTCTACACATATTATCACATTAATGCCTTACACGTCTATGAGGCAGCTATTAATATATGCATTTTACTTGAGGGAATTTGGCTCAGAGAGATTAAAATACTTATGCAAGTCTTCACATTATTAAGTTGAGTATGAATTCAGTGCCAGGTTTATCTTACAGGAAAACTTAAGTATTTCCATCTCAGTACTGTGTGTCCCAAAGTACAGTCCCGCAAAACATTGTTAATCAATTATTTCATCTAAGTTAGTTTCTCCCCTCCTTTACTGTTATTTCTTTCTTCTCTGAAGCTGGTTTGTCCACCTTGTTAAAAAATCAAAAGCAAGATTGGAGCCTATCTGCATTGAAGCTCAGCTGTTTCTGCAACTAAGTGAGCCAACCAGTCACTGTACTACAACCTTGGAAGAGGTTGTGTCAACATAAAGTATCGTCTGGCATAGTTGGGATGAAGTGTCAAGCATTGGAGATCAATCGACAGAGCAGGAACTGGAGATGTTTCTTAAGGGCTGTTGTCTCTAGCTTAGGCATTGCTTTCTCTTTATTCTTCTAAACTTTTTCAGGCACTGGCCATTCAGTGCTTGTTCTCTAGGAGATCCCCCCTGTACCCCTCAGGTGATTCCTCAGGTGATATAGGCTGTGGGAATAATGGAAAGTGGCTAGGCAAATGAGGGCAAGGTATTCCAGGAAGTGGAATCCTCATGGGCAAAGGCTCTAACTGTTCAGAAGAGCCTGGTTATTCGTGGACATGTTGTAATCCTACAGTAAGAATTTACTGTTAGAGTTACTCAGAAGCCCTTTTCCTTATTTCTTCCTCTTTTTATCCTTTGTCTTCCTATGGCTCAGATCTTCCCTGAGAGAGGATCTCACTGTTCACTTGGTCCTTATTATTCCTTGTGAGCGGAGCACTTGAACCAGGCCACCTGACTGCCTAACGGCCAGCGGAGAGACCAGTTGCCCATCTGCAAGGTCAGTTTTCCTAGGAAGGGTGTGGACCTGGCAGGCCCTTCATGCTGAAGAGGTTCCTCTGCAATCTAGGCTTCTCTCACTCACCTGTGTTCTTGGTCATTCAGTACACGCAAATACAGACAAACTCTCAGGTGACAGTTATCGCCAGTCAAAAAGGTACCCAGGAAGACACAGGGGTGTGTATGGATGAGGGTAGTGGTACAAGGAGTAGTTAGCAGCTAAGGAAAGATTATTATAATGGGCAAAGTGCAAGTATAACGAGATGGCCCACTGTTGGCCGACTGCTGCCTCTCTGTATTTATAGTTATGCAAAAAACCTTCCTTTGTGGTCTCAGCCCTGAAGATCAAAATCCATCCACTGTACCCTGAAATCCTGCCCTCTTCCTCTGTATTATAAGGCATAAGGTCATCGTGAACTCTCAGCCCACCATATGGCCTACAACCACAACTCTGGGTTCTCGTTAGAGAAGAAGCAGTGTATCATTGGTAAGGAGCATAACTAGGATACATGTCCACTTGGAGGTGGTGCCTGCAGTTTTTCCTCAGCCCAAAGCCCTCTCTACTGGTTCCCTGCCCAAGCCTATAGCCTGTCTCCCATCCAGGTTCCACATCATCTCTTTCTGTCTTGGTTTTGCGCTTACCTTCCCTTGGTTACAGCGAAGTCTGTTTTCATCACTTTCTTCAATTTTTTTCTGTAACTATGCTTTTTGCTTCCACAGGTTTACTACATAGGCTGTCTTTGTTCTTCTCACAAAGGAAGTTGTCAGTATTGAAGACTCTTTTCAGGAAGGCAAGAAGGAGGCTCTTGTTTTTCTAAGTCACAATCAGATCTGTTATTTGTGCTTCTATCCTCTTTCAGACTTGCAGCATAAATATAACTGCATAGGAGGTATCACATATTTATGGGCTTAGGATGTGGTGAATTGTGTGTGTGTGTGTGTGTGTGTGTGTGTGTGTGTGTGTGTGTTGGGGGGATAGTGCAGTTCATAAAAGGAGAAAAATTATATTTAAAAAAGTAGAAAAAAGCAGAGGAAGAGAGAAAGAACAAAAGAGAGTAGGAACTTGGGCCATGAGACCCATTAGTAACGGTGCCAGTGGCCCCAAGATTTCAATGTCCTGCCCTTGAGGTAGTGTTTCAATGTCAGATCTTTTCAAAGCTCCTTTCAGCTCAGGGGTTCAGTGGGTGTTTTGGCATCATCTATGTGATATCCAGAGTGACATCCATCAAGTGCTCCTTCAGGCTCCTCTTGGGGCTGATGAAATTAGAATCGTCAGTGTGGGGACAAGCAGTTCAACTATGGCAGGGACCAGGGACACCAGCCCTGGAAAATAAAGCAACAGTACGTGTTCTCTCCTGGTCAGTGTCACTGGGTGTCAAACTCTGTGATTCAGCCTTCACTTTTCATTTGTCGCCTGTTTTATGTCTGTCTTCCCTAAAGATGGTCAAGTGTAGAGGAACTAGTGAGACAGCTACTCCTCTGCAGGCTGGAGGCCAAGTTCACATGTCACCCTCAGGACTTCTCTTTACCAGCTTTTTCATACCCCATGAAGCTCTGCAAAGCGCCCTTTGCAGAGCTGATTCGGATGGACTAGAGCTGTGCTCAGGGACCAGCAGTTAGTCTGCGTGTGATCCTGGCCCCATGACCACGCTCACAAAGCCCTGCTAACGGGGAGGTCAATTAAATGATGTCAGTCAGCACTTTCCTTCCCCAAGGCGCTGGCACTGCTCGCAAAGGTGCTTTGTGGATTAATAACAACAACAATTAATAGGGGAGTAATTGACTGTGAAAGGAGGCCAGTTAGGGCGGCAGGGACAACCCAACCCTACATTCCTGGGGTCAAGGCCTCCCAAAGGAGTAGACTGCATCATGGACGAGCCGTTAGTAAGCTGAGGAGGAGATGCCTCGGGTTCTACGGGGCAGAATGTAGGAAGTGCTAGCCTGGTGCTGGAGTGCGCATGGCCCTAAATTGAAATGTCTGACAAATTGTCCCTCCCTGTTGGATTAAGCTCCTGATTCTGAAGGGAGAGCTATTTCCTTAATGTGCAAAGCCACAGGTTCAGTCAGCCATGAGGGCTGAAAATGACATTTATTGTATGATTTGAGGCCACTGCTATAATTCCTCCCAAAATTAATTTGCTTGGATTCAGTGATAATATCTAGTAATTTATGGCTGGAGATCCAGTATTTAAGATACTAGTCCCTACTAATATACAAAAACCTCATGGGAAGAATAATGCACTGAGTATTATAAGTCAATAGTGTGAGCAGAATAATAATAATAATAATAACCAGCATTTATCAAGATATTGTCAATGTCATCATCACCATGATCATCACCACCATCCTCCTCACTAAGTAGTGAACATGTATTGAGACATATTTCTTCCAGGTATTGTTTTAACATATCCAGTGCATTACTCCTTTAATCTTCATTACAACACTATTATCTCCTTTTTGTAGATAATGAAATTGGAACAGAGCATTTAAGTAAGATGGCTAAGGCTACCAGCTGGCAAATGTAGGCCCCAGAATCCTAAACTACCAGGCCCTTCTAAAGTCTTCAGGGTCTTTGCCATTCACTCTACTTTATTGCTGGAATGGAGCTAACAGATAGGTCTTCATGTCAGTCTTGGGGCTGTGACTTTGCGCTTCTCTATGGCTGATTCCATATCTGTGACATGGGAATACAAGTACCAGCAGAGCCAACAGGGCCAGACTAGGTAGAGGTAAGGGTGGTGCCTGGGTGCCCATTTGAAGGAGGAGCTCCCATTGGGGTGGTGAATGAGTCAGCCCAGCACTTCTGACTGGGGAGCCAGTGCCTCCCTACTTATGCAGCCCAAGCAAGGAGGTGCCTCCCTCGCCTTATCCTAGTCCTGGCCCCAGTAGCGAAGGTTAAATGAGATCCATTATTTAAGTTCCTGATATATCATAGGTTCTTAAATATGCATTTCCTTCTTCTTTTTGAAACTAATATTGTGAGATCTTTCCTGGAGAACACAACTGATTACAAGAGAGAGAAGAGGTCACAAAGACCCATGGCTTTTGGATTAGGATATGAAGGACAAGTAAGGGAACTGAGGGGGCCCTGATGACGAACATCACATTTGCTTAGACTCTGCTTTATTCCTCCGGAACCCACTTGTGCTTTTTTCTCCTCATGTGTGGAAGGTCTCACTTCAAAGGAGTGGGAGACAAAGGCAGCAGCTGTCCAGACAGGGTTCTGTTTCCTGGGCCTCTCAGACACTGATCTCTGGCTCATGTTCATGGTGTTACATCCTCCTAGCCCTTCTGCAGTGGCTCCTGCTCTCCACAGGGCACTGCAGGCCCCCCGCCTACAGAGAGACCTGACAGGAGGGTCATTTTTTATCAACAAAATTATCCTGTGGAACAGCAGAATATTATGTCTTGAGGGGACCATCTAGACCATTTCATCAAACCCTCTCATTTTAAAGATGTTGCAGCTAAGGCCCAGGGAGGCGGAATCTCGTATCCTTCATCTGTGGGTTAGTGTGGGCTTGTAAATAAAGCTGGAGCTTCTGAATCCATTGCTACTCAGTGCTGTCATTCTGGTTTTACATGGCTTCCGCACTGTGCATGAGATGTGCCACCAACGAGGCTAGCAGTGGGCATCGTAGGATGGGAATTTTGCTCTAAATAGCTTAGCCTTTCCTCTTCTGGAGAAACTGCTTTTAGAAAGGATGACCTCCCATTCCCGACCAAAAATTCCAAATGAATACATCAGTAACATACATGAAAGAAGAAATTATATTCTACAATCCTCCTTGCTGAGCAGGGGATGGAATAAGTGAAGTGTGTGTGTGTGTGTGTGTGTGTGTGTGTGTGTGTGTGTGTGTGCGTGCACATGATTGTGTGGTTGAAGAAGAATTTGGTGTTAGCAAGTGATAAAACAGTTTCTCTTCCTGTTAAAGCTAATTACAACATTTCCCATTTTGAGGATCTAGCACAGTACTTGGCACGATACATGCTCAATCTGAGCATCTCCCTATCCTCTCCTGCATGTTCCCAGCACCACAGCCCTAGAGGGAGAGCTGGGCTAATCTCGACCATATGGTGTTGCCACCCACAGCATGACAATTATACTCTAAGGCACTATTGCTTCATGCATCTTCCTCCGCCTTCCCCATCTTCCTAATGATGACAACATGTGGCAAGTCCAGTTCTGTTCTCTTTTCCCTCAGGTCACAAAGTGGCTCCTTCTAGGAGTCTGGTTGCTTGCTAATTATTGATGAAGTCTGATCTGATGGTGCCCCAAGGCTGTGGATGCTCTGATTCTCTCAGACCTGGAGCTGAGTATGGATATTTAGGATAATGTCTCCCCGGGCCTCACCCTTTTGAAAAGTAACAAAGTCCCCTGACCCTAGGCACAAATGCTTCTAAGAGGAATGCTGGCCAAATACTGTTATTTCTCTCAGATGACTTCTCCTTGGTCACAGTGATTCGGATAATACACACAGAAGTAATTTGGAGATATGGAATAGCTGAGAAATTATGAGATCTCCTTGTGGCCATGAATTATCTTAGAAACTGAGGAAACTGCGTCTGTGCATCGCTCACTTCAGCGTGTTCAGTGTTTGATTGTGGTGGTGGTGATGATAGTGTACACTAATTATTTAGCTTTAATTGGCCTTGATAATATAAAACAATTCAATCAACATCATTTTATTTAAACCTTGCAATAACCCTGTGTAGTTATTTCTGTTATCTACATTTTTCATTTAAAAAAGTGACTTTTCCAAAGTCATATAGCCATTAAGAAGCAGAGATGGGACTTAAAACCAGGTGTACAGATTTCACATTTCAGAAACTTTCCCAACTTTCGTTGGTGCCCTGCTACTCAAAGTGTGACATTCCATAGCCCAGGTACATGGGGCAACTCCTGAGGGCTGCTAGAAATGCAAGATTTCAGCCCTTACCCTAGACCTACTGAATCAGAATCCACATTTTAATAAGGTCCCCGGCAACACTCATGTGCACTAAAGTTGGAGAAGCAGTGCTTTCGAGCAGCGCTGTCCAATAAAAATATAGTATGTATCACAGATGTAACATTAACTATTCTTATAGTCATTAAAAATGTAAAAAGAAAAAAGTGAAAGTAATTTTAGTTTTAATAATACATTTTGACCCCAAATATCAAACATTTTATTTCAACATGTGTCAATGTAAAGCAACTATTAAAAGATTTTTTACTTTCCTTTTTTTTGTACTAAGCCTTTGCAATCTGGTGTGCATTTCAAACTACACATCTCGCTTCAGACTGGGCATATTTTATGGACGCACTAGGCACATGTGGTGAGTGACAGCCACACTGGATAGCACGGAGACAGAGTAGTGGTGAGGCAGTTGTTCTCAGACTTCAGCGTGGATCAAAATTACTCAGAGGGGCTGTTAAAACACAGGTGGCTGAGTAGGTCTGGATTGAAATCCAAGTATTTCTATTTCTAACAAATTCCCAGGTGATGCTGATGCAGCTGGTCCCGGGACCACACTTCGAGAATCACTATTCCAACGGCTCCTCAGTTGCACCTTAGGGACCATCAGGTTCTGGAATTAAAAGAGAAAATCAAAGAGGACTCAGGAATGTAGCGGGGGAACCACAACCAGAAGCCAGAACATAGGCTTCCTGACCTGCCGGGTAGAGGAGAGTAGGGTGATCTCTGGGGCCTGAACCTCATTGTCCACAGTAAGGCAAAGCAGTATGCAGAATGGACTCTGTATATACCTTATTTACAGAGAAAGCGTTTCTGCGTCTGGACTCACTGATGCAATGTTCATTGTTCTGCTGAAGATTAGCCTCAGAGGGTTCAGCCGGACATCCCTTGGCCTACCTGACACTTCTCTCTCTCCCTGGGTTCAACGCACAATCTCTTACCACTGCCTGTGTCTTCTTCCTTGAGAACTGCTTCAGACCCTTCACGCCCCTCTATCTCCGTTCCACCTCCCTTCCGTCCCTCTGAGAGCCCCCTGACATGTCTCCCAGCTTCCAGGCTTGTTCCACCACCAATTCATGCTTCACACCGCAACCTGAAAAGTTGACACTCTGCCTGCTCTCTAGTGACACATGGCTCTAGATTCGCTGGCCTTCCTCCTTTTTGAACAAGAAACAAAAGCTCTCTTCTGACTCCAGGCCTCCACACAGATGCTCCCTCTACTTGGAATTCTCTTCCTCTGATTTGTCAGGCTGGCTGCTGCTTCTTCAGGTCTCAACGTAAAAGCCACTTCCTCCTGAAAGACCATTCTATGGAAAGTAGCATTCCCATCCCCAGGCTTCTTTTGAGCACCTAGATCATTCTCTTTATGCCACTTAGCACGATTGTTATTCCGTGGTTATTTGTGTGTTTACGGCTTCAATAAGCAACAAGAGTAAAGGGAACACTATGAGTTCATTATTCTAGCCCAGTGCTATCCACAGCACAGCGGTAGACCCTCATATATCCGTTGGTCAAATAGATAATTCTGTCATGTTAATAAATGACAAGGACACAAACAATAGAAAAGATTGCCTTGAATATGCTTTTAATTGCTCAAGGTCATTGGGAGTTAGAAGCAGAGGGAGGCAGCTACTGCTTTGCCCAACAGTATTGTTACTGTAACTGTTAACGTGTTCAGAAATGGTCCAAGAAAACAAAAATGAACCAGGCTTGGCTGGCTGGGTTATGAAAGTTAATATGAAAAAGAAAGTCTATCAGTTATTTACAACAAAATATTTGTCACAAGAGGCAGCCTGGTGACATAGGAGACAATGATCATTTTCTCTATTTGGGCAACAGGTAGAACCTGATAGCTCCTTTGCCATTTTAAATTAAATCGAATCTGGCATGGTTGCTTACTGTAGAATTTTATTGTTAGGCTTTAGTTACAATCTTGGAGATGTATCCTGTTTCCTTTTATATCCAGACCACAACTATTGATTCCCAGTATCTTTGTTCCTTCCCTGTCTGGGTGCAGACAGCATACACTCTCAGGGAGCAGTGACTGCCTCCCGCCGAGAGGACTGTAGCCTAAGAAATCCCGGGAGCTGCTCGGCGCGGTCTCCTTCACTGCTGCTCATCCAGGCTGGCCTGCGGAGCATCGGTTGGAGGTCTTGTTGCCTGTGGCAGAAGTTCTAATAAATCAGGCGGAATCCTGCAGAGGGGCTCCCTGATGCAGGCATGCAGAGGAGAGCTGACCAGGACCAGAGCTAACCCATTCTTCATCCTGCCTTGCGTTTCCTTTCTCCTGGAGGTGCCTTTTATTGAGTCCTGAAGCTTGTGCTATTGTGAGCTTCAGAGCTGGCTCTGTGTGTTTGTGGGGGAGGGGTTGAAGGAAGGGGACGCATGGTCATATGCTCATATGCCTTGTCTCCCTCCTTCCTTCATTTTATTATCATTAATAATGAAATATTGAGAACAGGCTGCTAATGAGCCTAAACTCCCTCCTGTTAGTTTATTTTTCGCCTTCAGACTGTCACTTCAGAGTAAATTACTTTTCTCTGCATCTTGTTCCAGTAATATTACACCAGCATGACCCTCCCTCTCCCACCCCATTGTAATTTCAGGGTTATTCAGTTTCTCTCACTTCAGTTTACTAAGCAAAGGAGGTCGCCCCATCTATCATACTTAAACCTGCACCATGTGTTCCCTCCTGAAATGGAGACATCATTCTCGTGGCATTGGGTCCAGTCGAGTTTTAAATACTTACATAATACATATAGATACGGCCTATAAATAAGCAAATAAATAATAGATACCCATCTCTGGATGTTATTTCCTGAACTCTACAGAGAAAGATTTAGAGACCAGGAGGCAGAGCAAGACCTGTTTTGGAGGGAGGGGGCCGAGTAAACAGACAGGCTGCAACACCCCATCATGCACTGCCACTGCCGTCTGCTCTGTGCTGGCTCATGTTCATTTCATGGCATACTAAGCATTTCCTTGTCAATTGGAAGATGTCAGGATGTGAAAACAACCAACGTTAAGTAGATATTTTGTGCCAGCAGGACAGCAAGTGTCTCAGACATGCTTTTGTCTCCTGTTCAATGATGCTAAACTGGTTTTCATCAAACGGCCACCATTTCTTCATGTTTCTGCTGCTTCTGGGAAACACAAAGGACTGAAAAGTCAGCACTGCTTTCTGTCCCTTTCATTTCCTCCCTGATTCCCTTCTTTCTGTCTTGTCTTCATACTGGCTAAAAGCAAGAGCTCTCAAGCCTTAGTTGCTATCCCTCTGCCATTGGCTGCAGGATCTTGGACAACTAATTTGACCTCCCTGTGTCTGTGTTCTCGCCTATGGTTTGATGATAATAATAATCCTTCATAACATTTTGAGAACTAAATGAATCAATACATGCAATATGTTTAGTACAATGCCTCCCACTTTATTAACATTCAGTTTTTCTTTTATTTCCTTTACTACTTCTTCTTCTGTCTTCTTTTTATCTCCTTGTAGCCTGTTTTGTTTGTTGTTGTTGTTGTTGTTGTTGTTGTTTACTACTGGGAATTCTGACCTCAGAGGATTCTTTTACTAATCACCCACCTATCTGTTCTATACAGAACTGGACATATTTTCACTCTCTGGCTGGTAATAGCAGACAGTGCTATGTAGAACCACTGGAGCCCGAAACAAAAGAAAACTCAGTAATACTGATCCCATCTTTATTAAAGTTTTGTTCCTCATGCACTTTCTGGCTTTAATTCATATATTTTAAAATAGTGCATTAAAATATCATTTATCTTGATGATCGTGCTTTTTGGCAACGCTTTATTTTGTGCAAGTGCATCACGGGCCTCACTCATCTTTCCTTAGCCCCAGCCCTGTCTGTCACAGAAGTCAATATTCTCCTAGTCTCCTTATCACTTCCTCTAGGGCTGTTTGGACCTTTGTACCAGCATATACCTTCTCCATAAACGGCCACCCACCTGGTATAGTTTGTTGCAGAGGATGGAAAGTGAGAGCTAATCTTACCCAGAAGGAAACATCTCTTTGGATGAACAGGAAATGAAAAGCAAGCAGGAAAACACATTTGAGATCTACATGACCCGGAGGTTAGGCCTTCAGATTTCCCCAGATGATCCATGAGATCTCGTCTTCCTCCCTTGATTGGATGGGAATAGGGGCCAGCCTGGAAGTGGGGTTATTTATGAACCTGCCACTCTGGGTGCAAGATGGTGGCAGTGGAAGGGTCAAACAGCAGAATTCAAATGCGTAGCCTTTCTTTTCCTATTTTCATCCAAGTGAGTAGGAATCTGCCCCTGGGATTAAGCATTTTTATGAGGGTCTTCTGCAGTGCCCCATGATAAAGTAGGGGCTGCACAGCACTTATCCCTTACAGGTCTTTCTTTTGATTTAAGAATAAAAGGGCAGCTGTTGGTCAAACGTGAGGCTGACTGTGCCGGCCTCTAGACTCCTTTGTTAATAGCACACCTGCCACAGGGCTCACCCCACTTCCCCTGAACATTCAGGACTCTGCTGGGAAATTATGCAAAACTTTTCCAAGCCTTAAGGTTCCGGGGGGCGGAGAGTCTCAGCCCCTTTAAACATGTGCCAGAAAAAGCTTCTCTCTGTTCAATATGGATGCTATTCTATGTTTTCCAGCCCCTCACAAAATCCTCTGGCTACTCCTGCCCTAATGGTAAAAGCCAAACAGTGTGCAGGCTTGAGATCACACAAGTCACCAAGCAATCCCGATACACTTTACCTGGATACCAGGCATTTTTTCTTTCTTTCTTCTTTTTTTTTTTTTCCAACTTGATTTTGGTTTGAGGTAGTGTCAGCAATGCCTTTGTTTCAATGTTTTTTTTTGACATTTGCAAATATGCCTGAAGAATATATAAAAATATCTGAATTTGGAGCATTGTGCCACTTACCTATGTGAACAGTTCCAAGATCTACTCTGGTGCTGAAATCTCCAGAAAAATGGCCCTCAAACTTCGGCATGCATCAGAACCACTAGGAGGGCTTGTTAAATTTGCTGGGCTCTACCTTCAGAGTTTCTGATTCAGTAGGTCTAGTGTGGCATCCAAGAATCTGCACTTCTAACATGTTCCCAGGTGATGCTGATGTTGCTTCTTTGGGGACGGTGCTTTGAGGACCACTGGTGCAGGCCCTATGATGTGCATTAGGTCAGCTTCAAGTCAATGCTTTTACTATCAGTTGAACCAGCTTATAAATTCAGTGTAGAGAAAAAATGTGTCTCTCTTTTTATCAGTCAGGGTAGGCTCTATTCCTACTCACGTAAATTCCTTTTGGTGTCCTGTTTTGTGTTGTCTCTGACCTTCTCTATGTCCTGGGAGTCTTTTCCATTCACATGGTGGATAGGTAAGAAGAGTAAGAAGAAACACTCTTAACCACTTTGGCCCAAGAGAGGCCCATATCACTGAAAGAATAGAGAAGAATGTAGTCCAGCAAGGCGCCTGAGAGGGACCAGAGAAAGGTCTTGGTGGATTTATAGCTCTCCCTGCTACACTCCTCAAGAATAGTTGGGAGTTCCATTTTGTTTTGTGTAAATCTTTTCATCAGTGGTCTCACTTTTCCACTTTACGGGAACTGTATCAAAACTGATAGTTGTGCCCTGAGTTCCTTCCCTACTTATTTGTCACCTTGACATAATCCATCACTTCTTCCCAGAGAGAAAGTGTTCCCTCTTTGTGTGCTTGGGTTTTGAGGACACATGTCACCAGATAAGGGAAGGAGGTGCTGATTCTTCTCAGAGACTGTTGATTCCTTCTATAAGAACTTCTGAAACAATAAGGAAAACAATTTGACAGACTCCTTTTACTCCAGATTCCTCATACTTTTTGGTAATGGGAAGAGAATGGGTAAATAGAGAGTGGAAAGAAAAAAAAAGAGTAAAACTTCTAATGTTCCTTTTTACCCACCCGAGTCCCATATTTCAATTACATATGGTCTGTGTGAGAACATGAAAAAGAACATCTGACCAGCCATCAATTTTTGTCGCAATCAGGATTTTTACAAATTGAATGATGTATAACTATGTATGTAGGCAGAGATCCTTAAAATAGCCTGGAAATCATCACTTGCATGCAGACATATCATTACATATGATGGAATAATGTCATTATGTGTCGAGTAAGGTTAAAAGGAAAGCACATTGAAATCAGTTTCTCTCCCACCCCCCTGGAGTTTATGGGGAGAGAATAAATTACTGTGAAGTCTATTCTGGCTGCTGGCAACTCTGTGCACATACTTATTTATACACATCTCCTTGTCCCTTTTAAGGATGTCCATTTTCAATGTAAAAAGTCACTGAAATGAGCTCCTCTGTAGAGTTTTCATATCCCTTAGGACAAGGAACTGGTGTACTACAATCATTTTAGAACAACAACTATTAAATGTATATAACTCTATTCTTTTCGTAAAACCTTGCATGCATTTTCTCTTTCAGTGCTCTTTATAGACTTGCAAAAAATATTTAGGGTGAATATGTGGCTCCAATTTATAAATGGGAACAGTGACATGCAAAGTGTCAGAGTGACTTGCCTAAGTCACCAAATAAACTCAGATATGGAACTAGGTCTAGAACTGAGGTTATATAGACTATATGGATAATAGAATATTGAGCTCAGACACATGTGAATGTGAACCTAATGCTCCTAATGTTAGGGACCCCAGTAAGAGTGGTTTGAGAAGTTTATAAAGGTATTCTTTATATAACTATAATAAAATTTAGGCCAACTAAATCATTTTGATGATATTGATTTTCAGTATGTTCAGCCATTAGCTCCATGGCACTCTAATACATACACATTTTAGACAGCAAATTGCTTATCTCCAATGAACATGACGATGTCAAAATATCACAGGCATAGCTTACACAAGCAAATAATCAAACACTTGCTATTAACCTCTCTGTATTCTGATCTGAGAGAAAAACACAGCTCCAAACACTCGTGTTTCTGTCTTCTCTTCATCCAACTTATCAGGAAACAAGCAGGAGGCCCAAGTCAGATTTATTACTGAAGCTTGTAATGGCTACACTCACCCAGCACCTCACTTACATTTTCTATTTAAAAAAAAAATACCTTATAACCATGATTGACAGGACCCATTCTACCATTTTAAATTTCAAGTTCCAATTATGGTTCCTCTCTACAGGGTTCTACATCATCAAATGTCTAGAGAGAACTCTAAGTGTGATGTAATCATACGGAATGAGTATACAATCTATAAAAAAGTACTTATTTATGTGTTTTTATGATCTACCAGAAGAGGCACATGTAAAATGACAAATGACAAAACAGCAAAAAAAAAAACGTATTTTTTTATTTCCTTCTCTTTTCCCCAAATGTGCTCCTTTTCTGTTTCTGTAAACCTCTCCTCAGATTGTTTTTGTATTATAAGCAAATGGTAGATGGCAGGAGGCATCGGGGAACATGTCGTGGCACTTTCTGTGGATTCCCCTCTCCTCAGCCTAGCTTTAAACACCCTGGTGGCGCTGCTTGACAATTTGGGCTTCATCCAGAGCACTGAGCCTTGCTGGCATTATGATTACATTTTTTGCCTCGTCGATGTTGCTACATTAAGCTCCAGATGCTTTCTCACAAGTCACTAAATTAACATCACATACATTTTTGGCCCATTAACATGACACTAAGATCACAGTAGGATTATCACCCCAAAGGGGTGATTGTACCTGTGTCTTCTGTTCTCACCATCTTTTCAGTTTTAATTTCTATAGAGGAGGTTGGGGAAAATGAGGGTAGAGACCTCAAGAAAACCTATGTCTGAAACATCACAGGCAACTACGTCCTATCAAGAGGCAAAAAATCACCATCCTATGTCTGTCAGCAGATTGACATGCTTTATGAAGTGCAAGCGACAGCCTTTAATGTAAGTACTAACAAAATTACTGCTGGAGGGCTTTTTTTTTAGAAAACTAATATACTTTATGACATGAAATATATTAAAATGTCAGTGTTTTAACCAATGTTTATAAAAATATATTACAGTCATTTATTGAGTTTGTAAAGCACGTTGTAGACTAACAAGATAAAAGATGCTTTGCAAATGAAGTTTCTATTATTTAAAATGTACAACTGCTGCCTAAGTTTACTGAGTGTAGACAGGTGGCACATTTGACCTCTTTTCAACAGAATAGCCCTTCATTTTTGGAAGATAAATAAATTGATCTCAATAATAGTTGGTACGCATTTAAGCAAATTCATTTGTAATACTTCTGCACAAATACTTTTGCACAAAGTCTCGTACACCCTGAAATATTTTGGTATCTGAGATATTGGTTCACAAATCTAGGACTGCAATTACCTGTCACACTGAAATTGCCTATGTACTTAACTGTAGCCCCTCATTAGACTCTGCTCCATGAATCAGGGTAGGTACATTGTTTTCTGTTGTGTGCCCAATGCCTGGCTCAGGGAAGGACACATTGCAGGCAGTCTCTATATCTTTGTTGAGTAGATAAATGAAGCAATGCGTGAATGAAGCATAACCAGGTCCACTGACTTCTCCTGTGATCACAAACTTGAATAAGTTGGGTAGAGATAGTGTTTCTCCTTTAACAAATGGCTTTCCCAGTTGTCTTGGCTTAAAAAAATCACATGTTTTTAAATATCAGTTATTAACTGGAAACGTACAGTTTGAGATGTTCAGGCTTATTAGCAAAGGACATTCTTGCTAAGAAGAGAGCCCTGAATTCAGGCTGTGACCCCGACCGAATTTTCTCCTTTCAGAGAAAGGAAATTACTGAGTGAAATGACCTTCATGTTGTACGACTTGGGGTGCAGACCCGGGCGGCTAATTGGTTTTCATATGTCAATAGCTTTTCTCCTAAAAATTGTTAGCATTACTTTATGCAAAACTGTCACAGAAAGGGGAAAATCGTGGTTGACGACTCTATCTTGTTTTATCTTTTAAAGCAGGCTATCATCCTCCTTCCTGCCTTCTTAGCTTCTTCAAACTTCTGGAAACCACAGATCTCTCTCCCAAGATCCTACAACCTCAGTTCTGAGAAGGGCGAGACATAATTTAGGCATGGAAGACGTTTTACTTTGCTTGAGCACATTTAATTTGGCAAGGAGTACGAAATGGCTTTCAAGGAGCCAAAGCAGCAAGCTGCCACATGTGAGATGTTAAAACTAAACTTGGGCTTAAAGTGGTTGCAGTATTTTACATGGTTCAAAATGAAGTTCTTTTGAAAATACTCATACGTTTTAGAAAATCTGAGAATTAGAAAAAATTATAAAGAGACAAATGATGTTATAGTATAATCTCAGCCCCACATGTAGCGACTGTTTATACTTTGTTTCATTCCATTACATATATGTAAATATATTTATAGAAATATTTATGGAAATATAGTTTATAAAACATTTACAGTAGTATATTTATGCATTTATAGATAATACTTGTAGAAGTATATTTTATAAAAAATTAAAATCATACTCATTATACCATTTTGTATCCTACTTTTCCAACTGGACATTGGCAAAGACTGAGATGTAGTTAAAGCAAATTTATCCAGTGACAGAAATGCTACCATTGCCTATTGGAGTGAGATAGTCATAAAATATCACAAATTGAAGTAGCTTAAACGTAATTTATTCAAACCTCACTTCTTTTCCCCACTCCATAGATTAGGAAATGATCTATTTGTTATCATCACACGTCCCTCTACTGTTTGCATGGTGCTTCTTTATGCACAATAGGACAGGAGTATAGGGCAGGAAGGAAGCACCGGCCCTACAATCAGACCATCTGTTCCAATCCTGACTCTGAAACTTACTAGATTTGCAATATTGAGCAACATACTCGAGTTCTGTACATTGTCATTTTCTCTTCAGTAAGACGGAGGTAACAGTAGTGTCCATTTCGGATGATTGTAGTGGATGTTAAACGAGTAAATACAAGAGAAGCACTCAGATTATAACCTGGTAGTTAATATGTCCTCTGTAAATGTTAGCTACTATTATTATTATTATTATTATTATTATTATTATTATTAATGCACATGCTGTCTACGTGTAGGAGAAAATACATTCATAAGTCCACAGCCATCCTGAATTCCATTCAGACACTCCCTCAAAACACTAAATGTAATGATCACCAAAGTGATTTTTCAATCAATCAGTTAGTTGATCAGAAAAAAACAAGGTGTAATCAAATGTATTAATGTACTAGGCCTTACAGAGTTATGAAAGAAATATGGCTTACAAATTTCATTGTAGAAACAAAACATAAATCTAAGCAATCTTGACAAGTGTTAAGACAATATCTAACCGTGTGTAAAGTGGCATAGCATTAATTTTAATTACTGCTCTTAGCATCCATTCTAATGCTCCCATTTTATAGATGCAGAAACTGAAACCTGGAGCAGTGACATAACGTGCTTAAGGAGACTGAGCTTGTTGGTACCAAGGCACCAGACCCAGAGACTCAGATTCTCAGCCTGGCGCTATTTCCGCTGTACAAATGGCTGCATTTCCTATGACAAGTGTTCAGAGAGAAAAAGAGGAAGGCAAGTATTGGATGATTCAGGAAAGGTTTCATGGAAAAAGTGCAATTTCAGTGGGTCTTTCAGGGAAAGATTTGGCAATAAAGCCAGAAAGAAGATGGACCATCTGGGTACAGAGAAAGCGGAGGTGGATGGGCAGCGTGGGTTCCCAGGGTGGTTCTGGAAGGTGGAGGATGTCAGCAAACCACAAGGTGCTTACCTTATGTAGAGAGCTGTTTTTTTTTCTTCTCATATTTCTAGCTTTTACACCGAGATCCTTGACATGTGACCAAGAGACTTTTATTGTAAAGTAAAATAAAAGGCAGTTGCTTCCACTCTGCTCAGAGCTAGAAGTGGGCGGGGTAAGATATTTTTTTGTCTGTAGGTAGAGGGACCTGAGAGTTCTGGAAAATGATGGGTAGGGGCAGCATGTTTGACTGTAAGCTCTGCCACTTCCTAACCAGCATGCCTTTGAGTAAATCTCTCAAGCCCTCATTTGTTTAATGGTCCAATATCCATAAGAATACTATCTTGCTCAAGGGTTGGCATGTAAACAAAGAAGAAAACACATATAAATACACGTACTCATGCTTTGGAAACTGTAAAAGGCTAAAATTTGAGATTGTAAAATTTCCTCAGCTGTCCCTTCACCGTCAGTGACCAGCAAACCAAGCTAGCTCTTAGCAGTTCACCCCGCTCTCCTAAGATCACGAATGCAGCTGGGGCCCAGCCGTGAAACAACTGCACCAAGTGACTGAAAGCATTTCTGAAAAACCATAGCCCAGTCTGTGAGCTGCACAGGCATTGCAGTGACTGATTAAAAAATACGAGATGACATATTACAGCTATCAATAAGGCCTGCACATGGCTGACTTCTAATGAAAGGATAAAGTTTCTGAGAGAAAGAGAAGAAATGAAGAAATGGTTCTTAGTAATTTAAGGGGAGCACTTTGATATAATCCTAAAAATTTTTCATGGTGAAATATTTTCTTTTATTACTTTCCATTATACAGTGTTTGTTTAATTTCCCCTTTTCAGCAGGTATGTATTTCAGTTTTTAATTTAAAAAAACATTGTTGCTCCTCATTGGTTTCCTCACATCATTTCATTTCCTATTTGCTGGCCTCTCTTTAGAATTTTCTGTTGCCAGTCATGAGGAATTCTTATGATATTTTAATTCTCCACAACTTTTATCTAGAAAAGAGAATATGACCACAAGTAATTGAATTTTGCTAGAATTTATTTCTATATCTGCCCAAAAAGCAATGTGTAATTTCTAGCTCCAACACTTAGGGGCACGATACCACCTCCATCAACATGGCCTGTGTGGAATGAGGGCATTAGAACAGATGCTTTCTAAGAACTATAATGAAAAGGAATGATATACCATTCTACACATGGTTAGATACTGTTAGGATCTCCTATTTATGTGTGGCCAAATTCTTTACCATTCAAGGGGTAAAAAGCAAAGTGGAAAGACTATAGGATCCACAGTCACGTCCACCTGCTTCATGAGTAAGTCTCAGCCTCTCGGCCCTCCTCTTGCATTCTTTAAAGGGTCGAGTTTATTCGAAATAGAGTATTGTTACAGAACTGTTACTTTCACCCAGTCCGTATTTATTTAAAACAATATTAAATTCTTTATAAAGTTCCATAACTCAGTTCTGGCACATTAGGTTCTATTTTAGCTCGCACTTAATGATATTTTTGTCTAATAAATCCTCTATTTAATGTTCTGGATGGAATTCACATGTCTCTTTAAAAGATTTCTACTTTCGAAGATGGTGTTTGCAAGCACAAAGTGAGTCACCAGACTCTCTGTTTGTTGACAGAGAGATGGCTGTTCCAGATCCAGCGCAGGTGTTTCCCAAACAAAGCATTTCAGTGAATAATGTGTTTAGTGAGTAACCATTCCATATGACTTGGAAATAGAAGAAACTACTGTAAGTTTTTTAACTGTAACAGTTTATTTAGTTCTGTCTTACCAGAGCTTTCAACATCTTCAGAGTGGCCTAAAAGAGATTTAAAGCATTTCTGCCCATCGAGGACAACAGGAGGGGTCATTTTTAGAGATGCTAGCCCAGATGTTTTGTCTGTAGCACGCTACTTGTTGTCTTGAAAGTGGTCTCTCTGATAAAAGGAGGCTGTAATATATATCCACACATAACCATCTGCATCTTCACGACACGTCAGTCGTTCCCATGTCCACAGGTGGTGATTGACTGACTCGTGCATGTCCTTGCAATTTGGTGCCTTCAGCTGCATGCTTGCAGATGTGGGTGTATATCACAGAATGGCAATAAATTTTGAAACTTTATCCTCATCTTTGGATAGAGCAATAAAAGTTTGTAGGCTTAAGAAAGCAATATTCCCTAGAACTGCAATATATGGGAGTGATGAAACTGAACTTAAACGCACAGTAATCTCTAAGGCCTATCCAAGCTAGAAAGGCGCAAAGTGAGAGTTATAAAGCAAAATTTAACACTGTCACACTAAAAGTCATTTTCGCCCTCTGACCAATTTCACACAGAATTGGGAAATATGACTAATATCAAGGACTGATTCCCCAAGGAAGCTTAAGAAGGAACATGTCAGGAAGAAAAGTGATGGCCCGTTGTTAGTTGAACAGATGAGAGGTCAGAGCTGGTATCACAGTGTCCCAAAGTCTCCCCAATAGCAGCCTGCCTTCTCTTCTGCTGAATTCTATCGGCTACACAAAACTGGATGTATAGCCACCCTTAGGAACTTGGGACCTCTGAACATCAGGAAGTCTCCATGGCAGAGACCGAGGATCTTTCTTTCCATGGACCTTAGCTTTGGATATGAGTCAGATCTTTCCCATGATGCAGTGTTTGCGATGTGTGCTTTACTGTCACTAGCACATTACCATACGACGGGCTAAGAGAGGCAAACACACAAATTAACCAAACCTGCATCACTATCCAAGAATCTGATCAACACTTCCAGCCAATCTAAAGCATTTGTGCCCATAATTCTTCCAAACCTCCTTAGCCAAAGCCTGGAAATATTATTCTAGTTTGTTCTTTTCCTGACTAAGTTGGATGATTATGTTGAGTTCTGGCACTTGGGTTTCACCTCTTTAAAAATTTTTTTTTTTTGTTATCCAAATGTATGGTCCTCTAGCTGGTGAACTTGTTCTGTGTCCACCTTGACCATCTCTTTCTGTCCCTGCATCATTGATTAGTTTCATCTTTGATGGTGGTCGACACAGTCACACACGACTATCAGATCTGGTTAACGTCGCTGGCTTATTGCAGGATCACTGCCGTGACAGGAAAAAGTCAGCAATGGGTGATTTCTGCTGAACAATGACTCCTAGACCATAGCTATTCAAGCAGAGTGAAGAGGAAAGATGAGCAATTATCCAGTGGATGTGATCCATACTGACAGCAAATCTGGATAATTCAAATAGAAACAACTTCCTTTGCCTCACTGGAAGGTTTGGGGCTTAATTTACTGAGATCATTGTTTAACTTTCTTTGCCTGTGGAAATACAGTACATGTGTTTGCTGGTTAAGTGAGAGTTTGGGGTTATAACCACAGCATCTGTTAATTTGACATTCAAACTTCACTCTGGTTTGGAAGCCCTTGTGCCTCAAATTTAAAAGCAGCAATACACACCTAACTCCCAGCTGTCTGGGAACACAGACTTCATATGCTTCTTGGTTTTCTAATCTGCCCTGAGAAATAAAACCATCACCTGAGCCAAAGAATAGTTTGCTTAATTGGATTTTTTCAAATTTTAGAGATACACAAAGTATATTTTAATGTAGCAGTAGTCTGAGTGACATTGCAAGCTGAGCCAGACCACTTACCTAGACTTGAAGATTTACATTTTGATGATGTTTTTCAAGTTCTGTTTTATCTGGGGGGAGAGGTGGTGGGCAGGGATGGTGGTGGGGAGGAAGCAATATTTTAAGCAGCTGCAGAATTCCTTGCACATCTGTAGGAAGTCCCTCCTTCTGCCCTAGGTGGCATAGCATAATGGAAAGAGCATAAGTTTTAGAGTCAATTTGACCTATTTCAAATCTCAGTTCTAAAACTCATTAGCTGTATTATCTTGAGCAAGATACTTAATCTTTTCAAGCATCAGTTGCCTTGTTTATATAATTGGGGATGACAAGCATTCCGATAACTTCAAGATGCTTGAAAGAGTAACGATTATTTATTCCACAAACATTTGCTGAGTGCCTGTCTCCTGTCAAGCACTGTTCAAGGAACTGGGAAAGCAGCAACGACCTTAGTAGAAAAATCGTGGCCTTCGTGGAGCCGATAACCTGGGGAGGGGAGGAGACAGAAAAAAAACCGAAACAGATTAATAAGGAAAATAAATAGTAGGTGAGATGGTGGTAAGAGCTCTGGAAGAAAAATAGCACATAGACAAGGGACAGGAAACGACAGTGGGGAGGAGGGGTGGAGTTTGTGATGAGGTATCAGAGAAGGCGTCACTAACACAGTGATAAATAAGGACATGAGAGAGTAGGTCGTGGGGTTATTTAGGAGAAGAGTATTATGAGTTGAATTGTATTCCCCCAAAAGATGTGTTCAAGTCTTAGAGCTTAGTAACGCTCAGACTATAACCTTATTTGGAAATAAAATCTTCATAGAGGCAAAGTTAAAATGAGTGACTTAAGTACTTTATATAAGTATATCAGTCATAATTCAACATGACTGGTGTATTTAAAAAAAGAGGGGACATTTGCATACAGAGACAGACCTGCACAGATGGAAGACAACATGAAGATGCACGGGGAGTGATTCATCTACAAGTCAAAGCAAATGCCAGAAGCTGGAAGAGGACAGAACGGATTCTTCCCTAGGGCTCTCTGAGAGATAATGGCTCTGCTGACACCTTGATTTCAGACTTTCAGCCTCTGAAACATGAGACAATACATTTCTGTTGTTTTAAGTCACGCAGCCACGGGCACTTTGTTACTGCAGCCCTAGGAAGCTAACATAAAAGAATGTCTGGGTCGGGGGAGTACCAAGTCTATTTGCCTTGAGCCAGGAGTATGCCAGAGCATCTGAGCAACAGCAGAGAGCCCAGTGTACCTGGTGAGGTAGGAGTCAGGGGGCAAGGAGTAGAAGAAGAGGCGAGAGAGGCATGGGCTGCAGCCCCGTGTGGTCTTTCAGGCCACCCTCAGGTCTGTGCCCTTATCCTGAATGATAAGGAAAGCCATCAGAGGGCTTTGAACAGAGGGGGAACATGATCCAACTCACATTATAAAATTATGTACGTAAAGTGCCTCCTGATTGGCAATTATTATCTTTGCTCCCCAGCCCACTTCACTTCTGATAAACTCAGGTGGAGTGATGGGGAAAGCAGTACTTTTAATATTTATTATTTATGCAGCTGTTCTTGTGCTATGTGCTGTTGAGAACTTGCACTTATGCTGATTGCCTTCCTTAGAAGCTTACACAGACAGACAGCTTTTCTGTATCACACCACCCAAACACCAGGTCTGATGCTCTGGAGAATGATTCATTTAGATATATCAGTTCGTTTATTTTTCAGCCCACTTTGTATGAGTATTTCTTTTTGCTTCTCTGTAGGAAGTTAAACTGGTTCCCTCAGGGCTAGTTGACCATTTCTGGAGAAATATACAAAAATTTTAGAAGGCACAATAAAATTATTCTCAGTTGCTGGAGATGGCTGGGTTATTGTTGAGTAAGTGAAATGAAGAAGTGCATAAGGAGAGAAGGAGATGCCGATATAAATGACATAAAATGGCACGGCAGGGTTAACTGCAGAGGGCAGGGCACGATAATAAGTTCTGAGATGCTACGTCATTCATTCTACCTGTATTTATGGAGCAGGCACTATATATGGCAGCCACTGGGTTAAACACCAGATATGAAAAAGTTAGCAAAATATGGTCCCATCCTTGAATAATTTCCAATGTGTGTGAATAAAAAAGAAACGACGCAGAAGAGGAAGTTTCTTACATTCCGTTCTGGGATCGGAGAAACCACGAGGCAGGAGGAATATAGAACATGAAGAATGTATGATGAAGACCCAGGTGTTGGCTATGTCAGGTTTGCAGGCAGCAAGAAGGCTGTCAGAAGGATGAAAGTTGAAAGTTGAAATGGAGTATTTGACAGGTGAACAGAGCATGCTAGAGGGACTTCTAGGAAGTGCCGGATGACCCAGAGAAACCTGTAGGACATCTGGAAGATGTCTTTGCAGTAGCAGAGCTCCAGACACAGGGTTGAGATTCAGGAGAAGACTCCATTCCACGGGGATGGTGGTATGGGGAGGGTGGGGGGAGTGCTAGGTAAGAGACCAAGAGGAACAAGCAGAGCATGACCCTAAGGGTGATATATATTCTGGTGATCAGAGCAATATTTCAATACAGGAAGAGGACAAGATGGGTTTAAGTTATGGAAACTAAGCAGCTCCCCAATCATTACAATGTGAGGAAAAGGTCAGGGCCAAATTCAAAGTCTGACAAACGGAATGCTAAGGCCAGAGTCTCCCTCAGCCTGGGGTGGGGTTGAGTTTGCCCCTAAGGCCTCCCTTTGGATACTGTGGGGAGAGGAAGACTGTAAGGAGACCCCCAAGGACAGTGAATCCGCATGGGCTTTCTTGCATAACCTGGGAATTGCTGAAAAGCAGGAGAAACCACACGATCCACATGAAGGAGAAAAGAAAACTCTGTCTATCACTGTTGACCAGGACTGTTGCCAGGCACCAGTGCTCCTTCCACCACAGGCCACCTGAGTTGGCAGAAAATGAGTTCCTTCATGCGAAGCACTTTCCTCTCTTCCTAGTGAGACAAGAGAGAGGATGACATTATAGAGTCTGAGATGGATGGGACCTCAGACACAATTTACTGCTGCCGCTTCATTTTGCAGAGAAGGGATCTGAGATCTAGCGGTGTTACTTGGTTTTTAAAAGTTTTTTAAATAAGAGAAAAAAGAAAGACAGCATGAATGCTTTGCTGGTCTGTGTCGATTTAGATTTTCTCTTTTTCTCAAACGGCTGGAGAGCTGAGAAAGAGCTTTTTAGACATAATCACTCTAATGTGAACCACTTCTTTGTTTTTCTGGTACAAGGAGCAGTTCTGGAGAGTAGAATCAAACATATGTGCACGATTAGTAATAAATATCTCAGGAGAAGGAACTAGAAATATCAGTCTCTCTCTATACCACTGGAAATACCTGTATATCTACATTCTACTTCATTTCTTCTGTGTGTCATTTTTATCCTAAACATGGACCATGAAAAGTTCCTTTCCCCAACCCCTCACACAGAATGTCTTAAACTCTAATGCGTGCTCTGACGACAGAGAGCCTAAGCTGAGTCCTGACTCTACCTCTTATCAGTAATGTAACCTTGGGCAGGTGACTTCACCTCCTTGTGCCTTGGTTTCCTCGTCTATAAAATGGGAATGTTACAGATAGTATGAAACAAGTTAATGCTTGTCAGATGTCCAGAACAATACTTGGCCCATAGTAAGCACTCAATAATTCTTTGCTATTAATATTGCTGTTATTGATTTTGAAAGTGTCCTTACCTGTGTGACCTTGGGCGAGTCACTGATGCCATCTGAGAATCATTTGTAAAAATGGGTGGATTGAAAGACTAATCTCAAAGACCTTTTGTGATGCTAAGTTTCTAAGGTTCTGTCCCATGATGTTGTTGTAAAAGTAAAATCAATAGTTACATTTTCACACTGATTGCAACATTGCTTGAAAACTGTGCTTCGGGGGGTTTAAAGATGAATGTCACTGATAATTGGAAACCTTTCTCATTTCCATGAATGATCTCCTCCATTTGCTCCTTATTACTCATAAATTGAAAAAGTTGTCTTGAATTTCAGTTTTACAAAATGCAAGCATTAGTGAAGAAATGCAGATATAAAGGATGGAGACCATTTGTGCTCCTTTTGCCTTCCCGGGCTTCATTGCGTATGTTTACATTCTGCTGCAAGGAGATTCTACTTTCTTCTGACCCTGACCTTTGCGTAATAGTTATTAGATTAGAAAAAACAATTCACCGAGTCATAAAGGTATCTGTGCATGCATTTATTATACACAAAGCTGCTTCATTTTCGAAAATCTGTCCCAAACCTACTCAGGGGAATCAGCCATAGTAAGGTCACTGCAGACTTAGTGGAATGCCCTACAGCTCTCTTTAGTTTTAGTTGGGATGGCAGAGATGGAATGAAGGGAAAGAGAAAAGATGACGCAGAGGGAGGCACACTTCACCAGCTCTGTGTAGATAAAATAAAAACATTCAAGAATCTTGGGATGGCTAGTCTTTTACAGAGGAGTCTTCAGAGTTTAACAGAGACCCACTTTCATTTTTGGGGGCCGGACACCCTGATCTCCTCTCCCTCTGTCTCTTCCCCCACTTTCCCAGTTGCCTTTCTAGTCTCTGGATCTCTTGCTCCTCCTTGAAAAACCTAAATTCAAACCTTCTCCATTCCCATGGATACTGTTCCCGACCAGGATCTCCATAGCCTATGCCTTAATTCCTGCAACCATCTCTGAGCACCTCTCCTTGCCTCCTCTTGGCTCTCACAAATCCATTCCACATAAAACTTGCAAGAATATTTATCTTACATTCTGCTTTCATTTGCTTACTTAGATAATGAATCTCAGAGATTTGCTCTTATCAGTTCAAATCAACATTTTTCATTCTGCCATTCTCAGCTCTCTATCGATTGTCCTCCAGATAGCTATCCAATTTATTTCTGGGACCTCTTCAGTATAGTTCTTCTTACTTAGCAAGATTCATCTCTCACTACTCCACAATTTCGTGCCCCCCCCGCCCCACATGCCGTTTCCCAGTTGTGTGCTCTTACACCTGTTTATTTCCTATCCTTTGAATAACATCCCACTTTCCATCTTCCACCCACATAAGTCAATTTCTTTAAATTAAGCGAGAGAAGTGGTTTCTCTGAGAATCTCTCCTATGTGCATCTATCAATAATAATTTATTTTTTAAACATTTGGATGAATTTAATGGTTGAGGCATCAGACCTGGATATTTCTTAAATAAGAAGCCTTAGTTATAAATTCCATTTCTCACATAAACATAGCAGTTTTCAGATTTTCTATTTATTTTTCAGTTACCTTTGATATTTTTTTACAAATCTTTTTTTTTTTTACACATGTGTTGATGTCAGATAATATCATCTGTTGGAATGATAGTAATACTTTTTTTCTTTCTTGTTATTAGTAACTTGAACTTTTTAATAATTTTAATCAGTTTTTATTAGAAAATTCCCAAATGTTATTTGCCTTCTCAAAGAACAAACTTTTGGCTTC
Organism: Macroglossus sobrinus; assembly: GCA_004027375.1. Taxonomy (NCBI): domain Eukaryota; kingdom Metazoa; phylum Chordata; class Mammalia; order Chiroptera; family Pteropodidae; genus Macroglossus; species Macroglossus sobrinus. Next base: position 37,855 of record PVKZ01002842.1, on the reverse strand, counting down.
GTTGATTTTCTTTATTTTATGTTTGCTTTATATTTTATTAATTTCTACTATCGTCTTTATTATTTCCTTCTGTCTCCTTTCTTTGGTTTAATTTACTGATGTTTTGTCTTCCTGAGAAGGTACTCAAGTGCTTAGAAAATTTATTTCTAGCCTTCCTTCTTACCTAGTATTTGCATTTAAAACAATACATTTTCCTTTAAGATTAGCTTTGGCTACATCTCATAAATTTTAATATCTTTTATTTATGTCATTCAATTCAAAATATTTTGAAATTTTCATTGTGACTTCTTTTGACCGAAGGTTTTATTTATAAGTTTATTGCTTGATTACCAAACAGATTGGAAGATAGGAAGAAGAGGATTTCAGGTATGGACTTGTTACTTTACAAAAGGGTCCAAGGGAAGTAAACAAATAGAAGAGTCGAGAACGAGAGATCTGAGCAAAAAAATTATCACAAAACCCTGTAAGAAAATGAATAACGCAGGAATAGTGACTTGCATGAGCGGAAGACCCAGAAAATACAACTGAGGACTATCAACACTTAAGGAGTAGGGAAAGGAAGAGGAACCTCAAAGCAGACTTAAACATGTGCCTAGAAAGGTACCGTGCAACTTACTGGTGTAGAGAAGTGAGTGGGTAGAAGACGTAAAAGGCAGTGAACCCTACTACTAAAGTTACCTGCAAAGGGGAAAGAAAATATTATGGTGGTGTCTGAAGAAGAACATCAGACTAAAGAATACATTTTTTAAAGAGATTCAAGTCTTGAGTATCTGTTTCTGGAAATGGGTAAGAGCCATAAAAATACTAGATACTGGAGGTTGACAGAACAGCATCTCTGAGGATGGCAAGAGTCCATGAGATCCCTGATAGAGCAGGAAGTAAGAACCCTGGGCAAGAAAAGGGTCATCTCATTCTCTGCAACCAACCAAGAGACAGGCAGAAAGAGTGTCAACTCACATCTGCAGGTTTGGGGGCAGGAAGCACTATGTATATAATGCTTGTGATAATTATGGGGAGAAGAAAAACATTCCACAGTTAAATCCTGGTCCATTTTCAGAAATTAGTAATGATGATAACTGAATTCTAGAGGGCCTAAAAACTCGCCTTTCCTTCAGTTATTCTTCAAATTCCTTTCTGGAAAAGTTGTAAAGAGAGGCTGTGAAAGCCGAGCAGATGGGCAAGGGCTGCATAAAATAAAGTGATGGTTTTCAAAGTGTGGTCCCTAGACCAGCATCACCTGGCCGCTGGTCAGAAATGCAAAATTTTAGGTCCCATTTAAAACCTATTTACTGAGGAACTTTGGATATGAGGCCTTGTATGATACTCCTAGGTTTTCTGTAACAAATGACCACATATTTAGTAGCTTAAAACAACTACAACAAAATTCTTTCATAGTTCTGGAGGCTTAAGTCTGAAAGCAAGGTATTGGAAGGTCTGTGCTACCTCTGAAGGCCCTAAGAGACATTTCTTGACTGCCTCTCCCAAGTGACTCCTGGTGTTCCTTGGCTTGTGGGAGTATAACTCCAATATCTGCCTCTGTCTTCACATGGTATTCTACCCATGTCTCTGTTTCAAATCTTTCTCTTATTAAGACATCTGCTATTGGATTAAGAGCCTACCTTAAATCCAGGATGATCTCTTATCCATATCCTAATTACATCCATGAAGCCCCATTTCCAAATAAGGTTATATTTGCAAGTTTGGGGGCTATGACTAGACCTTCCTTTTTAGGGGCTGTTATTCAACCCACTACAAGCCTAGTAATCTTGTTTAAAATGAGATAGAGTAGTAGTTCTTGACCCAAGCTGCACACTAGAATCACCTATAGAGCTTAAAAATCCGTTAATCACAATGTCAGTCATGTTTGAAAATCATGTTAGAAAATCAGAGGAAAGAATATTAACTGAGGAGTTAAACAACCCTGGCTTCTAATTCTGTCTCTGTGTCTTATCAGCAGAATCTACTCTTCTATAAAATGGAGATAATCATACTCACCTCATATTATTACATTATTTTGAAGGTTAAGTAAAATTTTGTATGTAAAGCATTGGGTTTTTAACCATATACTGCATAACATCAGAGCTTTATTTGCCTATTAGCCTGTGTATTGAAGCATTCAAAATGACTGTCTGCTAAAAATTTTGGTCCTGCCTATAGTCCTCCCTCAGCTCATCTCTGATGGAAGGTAGAAGGACCTCCTTTTAAGCATTGCCTTATAGTCCCTCATTTTTCAAGAGGATATTAGTCAGTCCTGCCTGCCTCAGCTCAGTGAGTTATTATATAGTCAGGTATATAATCATTTTGCCACACAGAGTATCTGGGTTCTAGGCATTTCTCAGGAAGTACAATCTTGAGTTCATACCCACTCCCTATTTATCAAACATTCTGTTGAGCAAAATAATTTTCCAGGAAGATTATATAAAAGGCTGAAGACATTCTAAAGTCTAGATATTTTAAGCTTCTTTCATTCAAATAAAATTGCTTATCGAGAATCTAAATGTCAAGGACTGAATATATTGTGAAGATATTAGTCATCCTGTAGCTTGGAGTCTAGTCAGAAAGACATAAAAACAATGAAATCATTGCACAAACAAATGTAAAATCACAACTGTGGCAAAGGCTGTGACGGAGGCTTACATGACACTACAAACCCATAACAAGATTGGCAAAGTCAGGTAAAGGGAGGCTCTCCCCAGGCGGTGCCCTTAAGCTGAGATGTCAAGCATGACTTGGAATTAACCACGTGAAGGAAGGAGGCAAAAGGCAAAAAGAAAAGCAAGCTCAAAAACGCTGTGTGGCAAGAGTGCATTTCTCCTCCCCACTTTGCTTTGCTTTCTCTTTCGTTCCTCTCCCTTATGCACCATGGTGGCAAGACGGCTGCCACTGCGCCCGATGCTGAATCCACGTCCGGGTCAGGAAAGAAGGAAAAGGAAGCATCGTTAGTCTTCTTTGTTTCTTTTTTATCAGAAATCAAAGTCTTTCCCAGAAGCTCCCCCAACCCCAGCAGACTTCCCTTATATTTCATTTGCCAGAAATAGGGCAGAAGTTCATATTTAGGTCAATCACCGACAGAAAAGAATGGGGCCAAGATGATTGGTCTAAATCAAAAGAGCCCTTTTCTTCTGTTACGAGGTCAGATATGAGTTTTCTGAGCAGAGGTGCTGTTGCTGCAGGGATGCTGTTGGGTAGGCAATCCGAAGTGTCTGCCACAGACACTGAAGCAGCAGTCTAAGTGGGAGATGGACAGGAGCAGACACTGGGTGATGCCACAAGAGAATGCCCTCTCGCAAGGCTCACTGATTAATTTACCAAGTGGTAAGGAAGAGAGATCTTCCCATAGAGTAAGAGGTCACATTAGCAGGGGTGTCGTGCCGGTGAGGAGTATGGCTCTCTCCTAACAGCACAATTTTCTCAGCCTAGGCACTGGTGACATTTTGGGCTGGGTAGTAATTTGTTGTGGGTGACTGTATTAGACAGGTTCTCCAGAGAAACAGAACCTGTCTATGAGGAATAGGCTTCTATGATTGGAGGCTGAGAAGTCCCTGTCAGTTGCCAGCTGGAGATCCAGGACTGCTGAGATGTAGTTCCAGACTGAGTCAAGGTCTGAGAGTCAGGGGAGCAAATGTAAATCCCAGACTAAGGACAGGAGAAGATGAGATGTCCCAGCTTAAACAACAAAGCAGAAAAAAAGGAGTAGACTCATCCTTCATCTGCCTTATGTTCTGGTCAGCCCCACAGTGAATTGGACGATGGTGCTCACACTGAGAGGGCAGTGTACTGTACTGATTCTACCAGCTCAGATGCTGATCTCTTGCAGAAACATCTTCACAGACATATTCAGAAAAAACGTTTACTCCGGGCTCCTTGTGGACAGTCAAGCTGACACATGAAATTAAACATTATGGTGGCTGCCATTGCTTGGCTGGATGTTCGGCAGCATCCTGGCCTCTTCTCACGAGATGCCAGTACCTCCTGAATCCCAGTGGCAACGTCTCCAGACTTTGCCAAATGCCCCGTGGAAGGAAAAATCATCCCCTATTGAAAGCCCTGGCTTCAGAGACATGCTGAATATGGCTGTGAGTGATGCGATCGCAAGGACAGGACTAGAGTGAGCGGGGAGGTGCCCAGGGTGCAGAGTTTCAGGAGACACCTGCACGGCCCTGAAAGTGGGTGCCTCCTTCAATCTGTGCGCTCGGAGCTTCCCTCGCATCACCCTAGTTCCGACTGTGTGATTAGCCTACATGCCAACAAGAATAAACCAAATTCTACTTATAATTGGTTCCTGTTCTAGGATGTTGTTGAAGATATTCTTCATGCAACACAAAGTAGTCTGTTTATGAGAAATCTCAGGAAAATTCCCGTTGTGTTTTTGTTTTTATTTTTGGTCCAAAAAAATAGACATGTGTTTTTCTAAGCCACTGGTTTGCTTTTATCTGATGAATATCATGAATTATATAATTTTTTGCCTCCCTTTTTGTAAATTGGGTGTTATTAAATTGTTTCCTTTTCTGTGTTGGTTGATATCAAACTTGAAAACTAAATCTGTAGCTTCCACAGCAGGAATGTATGATAATATTTCTTTTATTCTTGACTGTATTTTAAATTCCTTCCTTTATTTTTCTTTTGTTTTGTCTCGGTTTTGTTTTTGGTAATCTAATCTTTTATTTATTTATTTTTTTTATAAAACACCTTAAAGATGTTTGGAACTAATATTATTAGAAACCTAGCATGGGCCATGGTCCCCAGAGTGCATTGGGTACGTAGAGGTACCCCACCCTCAACAATGAGATGAGAAAGTGAGACACCATATGGGGCAGACATTTCTAACTGACCAAATGCTCTGGAAGTATGAGAGCAATAGTAGGGTGAGACTGGTTTCTAGGGCGGGGGGAAAGAAACAGAGACAGCTTGTAGCAAAAGATGTTTAAAGTACACCCACTTCTCTAGGAAAATAAATAACAGCCAGGGGAAGATTTTGACCTGTTTCTTTGTTGATCCAAACTCTTGGGGGATAGAGAACTTTCAAAAACCCCACCGCCTACACCCAGCCTTGAAAGCACTTACTAGTCCATGTTCAAGTACCTTAAGTGTCATCTTCTTTCACAATGGGCACATGTTAATGCTGTGGGTTGTGTCCCACTTTCCAACGACAAAACTCAAGGAGAATGACAAGGAGGGATAAGTTAAGAAGCACTTAGAAAGCTGAAGACTATGGTTACATTAAGTGAATGAACGGTAGGTCCTGATCAGCAAATACAGAACCCAGGTGGGGGTGGAGGTGCTCTAAATAGCCTTTGCTTCTTGCAATGAGATTACTGCATTTTCATCATAATTATTAAATCTTGGCAAGAGGCTCAGCAGCCTGTTACCCAGCTCCCTGATGTCAGGCTGCTCTCCTGCTCTGCAATTTTGAGACCTGTTTGGCAATTGCACCCTGAAGAGCAGTTCTGACAGTGCTGCATCAAACTTTTCCTCACTTGAAATCTTCAATTATATATGTAGAGACTAATAGCAATCTACATCCGACCATTTTCTCTCTCTGTCTTTTTTCTTATCACCATGTCATTAGCTTTAACAAAATTAAGTTAGAGACATTTAGTGCTCAGAGAAGCCAAGGGAATAATAACAGATGGATTAGGGTAAAGGGGATAAGGCAGACAGAGGACAGTTTGACTTCCTTTTTGTAAAGTTTCAGCCACACAAAGAGAAAGACACATACATGCAAAGATAACATCAAAATTTGCAGAGACAATTTCAGCCCATGGTGAGCTAAGCTACTAGAAATCTCTAGGATATTAAATCATCACCAATTATTAAGGGAAATGCATGGGACAAATTGAAGTTATAGCATGTTTTGTACAGTGTAGAGAATTGGGAAAATGGAAGAGATGATAAAGTATTATTTTCCCCTATGAATAATAAAGATTCTGGATTAAAATTTAAAAAATGCCTGTGTGTCAGGGAGAGTAGGGAATGACATTTGAAGGACTCTGCAGAAATATGGCATCTGGGCTTTGTCAGAACTCAATAAAAGTCAGACCTCAACAGGCACCTTCAAATGGTTTATTTAAATCCATTCTGTTAGCATTAATTAACCAAATCTGACTACTGCATTGGGAAAAGTGTTTTGAACATAGTGGGTATTCACTATGTGTTCACTGAATTGAATTAAGTTGAGTTGTATATATTTCAAAAGCAAAATAGGTAAACACAAGAGAATTGTCATTTGGAAAGAATTCTCTAAATATATTCTAAGATTTCATAAATTTTCTAATATTCCCAGTGGAGAATAAAGAAACTAAAGTTTCATGGGATAAATACAGGTTTTCAGAATTTATGAATAAACTTTAAAATGTATCTTACATAAGTTTTCACCACATTTCTATGGGAAAAGTTTTGTTATTCAAAGGAGCTAGATATTACGAGTGCGCTTCTAGCCCTTGGGAGATTCCTTATTGCTGGGCCAGGCCAGGTAATGAATTCTGGCCCACAGGCTGCTAGAGAAAGTCACACAGGGTCATCTGGCAGAGGCAAGATTTTCTAGCCTCTCTTCCCAAATTCAATGACCAAGGACTCTACATGATCCACATGATGAAGCTACAGGATGGTGTCTGTATGAGCCTGGACTTTTAAGTTACCGCATGGAGGAAAATTGCCCTAAGAAGTCATTCAGACCTACATGGATGTTTGCACATAGGAAGAAACTTTTGACGTGTTAAACTATTTAGATCTCAGCTTGTTACAGAACATCATTAGACTTATTAATATATCAAGCTTTAAAAATAAGAAAGCTGAGGCTCAGAGAATTATTTGAAATTGCTCTAGATCACTTTGCAGATTAGGGGCAAACTGGTATGTAAACCCAGATCTTGCTGAACATCTATTGATACATAGGGAAACACCCAGACCTTCCACAGGATGGGAAGGAAAACCATATTTGTTGTTGTTGTTTTTTTTTTTTTTGGTTACAGGGGTTGTTGGTGGGATGTGTTTTGGGCAGTGAGATCAAACAGACCTTTGTGAAGAATGGAAGTCATGCACTTGCTCAGAAACAGACGAGCAGCAGAGAAGCAGGGGAAAAAGTTACCGACACTTCGGGAAGAGTGCTCTTCCCATAGTATATTATTAAATAATTTTTTGTTTCTGTGAAAGACAGCCCCACATCTCAGAGGTTTAACAAAAAAGTTTATTTCTCACTGACCTGAAGTCCCATCAGTGGAGTTTGGGAGCTCAGCATCAGTTATTCAGGAGCTCAGGTTGGTAGACTACCATCTGCAACACATGGCTTCTGAGGTTGCCCTGGGCCCTGGCAGAAATCCAGCAGACAGAGGAAGAGCAGGTGTGGGAAACCGAGCTGTCTCCCTGGCCCAAGCCTGGCAGGGGCTCACATTATTTCCTTCCCTTTCATTCCATTGGCTAAAAGATTGCCACGGGATTCTATTTGCAACTGGGAAATATAATCTAGCTGGGTGTATGAGAGGAAAAAAAAATATTGGTAAAAATATAGTGGTCTATACTGCAGTCAACCCAATAATCATTCCATTCCTTTCCTCAAGCATAAAACACGCTCACTGCCCCAGCTCCACTATCCAGAGCTGCTTCTGATCCCGTCCATGGAGGCAACTTGTGTGGGAAGATTGTGTCAGAAGGGAAACCCACAAGCAGACCCTAGGGAATGAATTGGGCTTTTATGTGAAACGCAGCTCTCTGCCCAACCCCCAGCTCCTCCTAACCCGCTCTGAAAGCTGACCATGACACTGCTAATAACTGAGATTTTGAGGGGACGGGGGGCCCAGAATAGATGCAGCTTAACAACAGCTGGAGAACTTAGTGGCGAATGCAAGGGTGACATTTATCTAAGCTTTCTCCACTCCTCCCAAACCTGGGGGCTGTGGCGTCTGCTTTCACACTCTACCATGGAAGTTCTTGGAACTCTTAAAAACCATAATGACTCTACATATCCTGTGCCAAGCCCTTTATAGATATTATGTTTATCCTCGTCTCAGTTTTCCAAGGCAGGAAGGACACTGAGACTTGGGAAGGCAGTGTTTCATCCCTGCATCCAGCTCAAAGTCCAGGATCTTTAGGTGATGCTCAGTCCTCTCCATCAGGTGCCCCTCATTTATAGAAATCTGAACTAGGGAGATAAATAAACTGCCCTTCCTGGTAATGTTGACATAGGGACAGAAAACTCCCCAAATTCTCCCATTTAGGAAAGGAAAAAGCAGACAGCATACAGCAGTCACTTGTTCCCCAGGTATGGACTCTTGTGAGGCAGGTATTGTGGAGGCCCCCTACCGTGGAGCTATGGAAGTTTCTTTGATTAGTTTCTAATTGTTCTTCGCTGGAGGAGTTACCTTGTGCATAGTCTCTATGGCTCCTAGTGTCACCATTTGAGTGCCTGTTCTTTGCCTATTGTTCTCTAAATCTAAGCATTCATTGCAGGTTGTATAACTTGTTCAGCCTGATATTTGCTAACAATGATTAGGGGCTCAATAGTTGCTTTTGGGTTCACACAAAGAATTTTAGTTTGGATTCATGGTATCTTTGGTCCAACACGATTACTCAAAATTTTAGGAGGCTTCTAATCTATTTGCTTCCAATCATCTCGTTATGGTAGAAACCCAACCCAGTTTACCTTCTAGACAAAGTCCTTGATCTGTCCCATGTGTCTCAGATAAACTTAGTATCAATTGACCTCAAGAAACTGGGAAAAATACGTGGAAAGATGTCATACCTAACTTCATCTTTGCCACAGGGAATAGTCACTTTGTTCAACTGGTAGGTTTTATGAAGCTTTTGTCACTAAACATCTTATATCTTCTTGAGTCTACAGGCACTGGGCTTTTCTAACCCTGAGGCCCCAGATTTCTGGTCTTTCTATGTTTTATTTCATTCTAATTGAAAATCAACCAATTGTGTCTATAGATGATCTTTCTTATAATAGATTTCCAATAGCAAATAATCATAACCACTTCTTTCTGATTCTTTTAGCCATTTACCTTGGAGTCAGTGGCTTAGTGGGCACAAAATCTTATTTTCATGTTTTATCAAAAGTTTTGTTAAAAATTTTTCTTCTAAATAATAGACCCACTTGTCCAGACTTCAATATCAGTTTCTTGCCTTAACTGACAAGTGGGTACCACATATTTTAGGTTTTTCATCCAATCATACCCCAATTCTGATAACAGCTTCTCTATTTGTTAAGTAACTCTAGCTTCTATAACAAGTAAATTTTAAACCTTAATGATTTATTAGGTGCTCATTTCTCTTTATTCATGAATTCAGGTGGTGGTGACTAATCCACAGTCATTGAAGATATCAGGCTAAAAGGGTCTCCACCATCTTTTTTTTCAGCTTTATTAAAATATAATAGACAATTAGTTGCTCATATTTATATTATACATTTTCAGTTATAATTGGCATACAGTGATGTATTAGTTTTAATTGTATAGCATAGTGATTAGAGATCTATATAACTCACCAAGTGATCCCCCACTAAATCTAGTAGCTTCTTCCCCCTTGCATATGTATTACAACATTGTTAACTATTTTCCTTATGTTACACTTTGTTTCCATGCTCATTTTGTAACTATCCATTTGTACTTAAACCCTTTGCCCTCCAACCATCCCTTCAACCCCCTTCTCATAAATATGTTCTGTATCTATGAGTTTGTTGTTGTTGTTGATTTTGTTCTTTAGATTCCACATGTACATGAAATCATGTAGTATTTGTCTTTATCTGACTTACTTCATTCAGTGCAATACCCTCTAGGTCCATGAAGGCAACATCTATTTCCATCCTGTTCCTTTTCCAGTCTCTGTGTGTCTTTTAATATGAAGTGAGTCTCTTGTTAGCAGCATATGTAAGGGTCTTCTTTTATCCATTCAACCACCCTATCTTTTGGTTGGAGCACTTAATTCTTTTCCATTTGAGGTATTTGTTAGATATGTGATTAGTACCATTCTTTATTTATATTTTTGATACATGTTTTTTTTTTTTTCTTACGTCCCTCCAACATTTCATTTAATATTGGCTTGGTGTTGATAAATTCCTTTAGCTTATGTTTATCTGGGAAGCTCTTTATTTGTCCTTTGACTCTAAGTGATAGCTTTGCTGGATAAAGTATTCTTGGTTGTAGATCCTGGGTTTTCAATACTTTGAATATTTTGTGCCAAGCCCTTCTGTCCTGTAAAGTTTCCTTTGAGAAATCAGCTGCCAGTCTATGGGTGTGTCCTTGTAGTTAACTAACTGCTTTTCTCTTGTTACTTTTAAGATTCTCTCTTTGAATTTAACTTTTGGCATTTTAATTATGATGTGTTTTGATGAGTTTCTCTTTCTTGGGACTCTCTGAGCTTTCTGGGGTTGTATGTCTATTTCCTTCACCAGGTTAGGAAAATTTTCCGTCATTATTTCTTCAAATAGTGAACATGGATGTTTTTACATTAAATGTGTTCCATAGGCTCTGTAAATTATTATTATAGTATTGCCTTTTTTTTCTTGCTGTTCTGATTGAGTGTCATTGGCTTTCTCATCTTCTCTATTGGTGGTTTGATTCTCTTCTTCATCCACTCAGTTGATTCCCTCTAATATACTCTTTATCTTAGATAATGTTTTTTTTCATTTCTGACTGGTTTCCCTTTTATAATTGCTATTTCCATTTTTATGTTTTTTATCTCTTTGTTAAAGTTCTCACTGAGTTCATCTACATTTTCCCTAAGTTCATTGAGCATTTTTATAAGCAGAGTTTTGAACTCTGTATCTGTGAGATTGCTTGACTTCATTATTTCTGGATCTCTATTCTGTTCTTTCATATGGTTTCTGCTTCATTATATTCCCATTTTGGCTGCCTTTCTGTGTCTGTTTCTATATACTAAGCAAAGCTCCTAAGTATCCAGTCTTATTAGCATGACTTTGTGAAGCAGGTGTCCAGTACCACAGTCCTGAGAGAGGTCCAACTGCAGGCCAGGTTTAGCTCCATTCTGTGCCCCTCCAGGGCCACCTGTTAAGATTCAGCAAGCAATCCACAGATGTCGTGCTTATGCCAGAAACTGCAGTCAGCTGCTATCAGTGTGGGTCTTGGAGCTGCTCTGCAAGGGACACCAGACTCGTCAAGGACACAACTGGATGCGGCTTGGGTGGGGCCACTATTTGGGAGAGGCAGAGTTTCAGAGAATCCCCTGGGCAGAGCAACCTCTGTTACCCAGTATGATGAAGTCTCAACTGTAGTGGCGCTGCCTCCCCACACTGGGAGGGAGAGGGCTCAACAGAGGAACAATGGATACTGCCAGAACTTCTGCCTGAGAGAAAGCCTCCCCTCCAGCTCTTGCTCCAACAACTCCATGTCCCTGGTGCCCCTCAAGCAGCCCAGCAACCTGGCACTGGTGCTCAGAGCGAGCAAGTTCATTACTGTGAAAGTCCGCTCACAGACACGGCCTTTTTAAGAGGCAACTGCAGCTGCCGGCTGCTACTGCTGTAGCTTCTGTCCCACTCAGCTGCTTGGGATGGGCAGTCATGCATCTTTGCCCCCTCCTCCCTCCAACATGCAAGGTGATTTCTTGTTGCTCTCCCTAGTTGTAGGGCTTCTGTTCATCTGTATCAGGTGACTCTGCTTGCTACTTGCTCCATGTTTACATCATAACTTTGATTTGGTCGCAAGATGGGATGAACAAAGCCTTTATCATCTCTGCCATTTTTGAGCTTTGCCCTGGTTGTTGTCGTCCAGCTGGCAAGTATGTGTAGGAGGAGTGAATAAGAATTATTTTGCTGGGCGTTTTTAGGAGTCAGAATTAAAAGTCAGAATTAAATGTGTCTTGGTGTGGGCCTCTTTGGGTTCCTGTTTCTTGGGACTCTGAGCTTCCTGGGGTTGTATGTCTATTTCACCAGTATGGCTATTTCCTTCATTTCTGATCACATTTCACCTGAAGTTAGGGTTTTGCAGAGTAGGTGAGGTGAAGGAATAGGAACCCATGAGAGCAGGGGTTAAAGTGAGAGAGTAATTAGGGTGATGGAACTTATCCTGGTTGTAAAAAGATTGAAGTCAGAAGGGTGGTGGTGGGTACGGGGAACTGGTGGGGTTGAAGAACTGATGGCTTTGATGAGGTCTAATACAGTGAGAAAAATGGAAATATGGAAATTATGGTCAGAGAGTAGGAAGTTAGAACTGATGTTTTCATAGGCGGGATAGATCCATATTATAGTAAGATTTGAATGTGAGTTAGAGAAGTGGGTTGCTGAAGCCTGGATAGCATGCCTCTGTTCTAACATTTCAGTCCCTGTGGGTCCAGCTCAGAGGCAGGTCATGGGACAGGGGTTAAGCTAGCAAGTTCTGGAGTCAGAATACCTCAGTTTGAATTTTTGCTCCATCACTTGCTGGTTTTGTGTCTCTCTTGACTTCACTACTCATCTAGAATATAATAATACGAATCTTTTCTCCTTCACAGGGCTGTTTTTAGAATCAAGGAATGACTATGTATAAAGTGTTCCATACACTCTAGCCCATAGTAATTAGTCATTTATAGTTTGCCTCTGTCATTCCTGACTATTCTGTTTCCAACATTCCCCACCTCCACTTCTATCCACATTTCTGCCCCGATTCTATTCGGTATACACACAGTTCTTTTTGAATGATATGCTATAACTTCAGTCTTCCCTCCAAATTCATCACACAACCTCTGGATGGGAATTTCTTTTATATAACATTAAATATCCAATTTCAGATGTAGTGGCTTAGTCTAAAGTGGTTCCATTTCACTAAATTTCTCTTGAGAATATGTACCAAAAGAAAAAAGTTTTTTATAACAAAGTTCGGGCCAAAGTCTTGGCCAATGATCCACCTTTATATTCCCATCACAGCCATCAACATCACAACTGGTATCATTTCTAATGGTAGTCCTTGTGCCTTTCTTCTCACCTGGCCAGGAATCTCCCATAGTCTCTACAGTCTTATTACTCAAAATGTGGTCCACAGACCAGCAGCATGAACATCACCTGGTATGTTAGAAATGCAGGCTTGCCAGCTCCATCTAGACCCAGGGCATCTGATACTGCATTTTAATAAGACGCCAAGAGATTCTAATGCATTATAGAGTTTGCAAAGCACTGGCTACAGGAAAAGAGAAACCTAACCTTTATGTCCCTGTGTTTGAAGAAGGGGTTGCATCACAAAACAAGGTATCTTGCCAGACATCAGGCAGAGCCCACTTAGGATTCATCCTTCTTATTAGAGAAGTGAAACTTAAATTCTATGGCTATCTAATGTTCTTAACTTGCAATTCAGAAATGAGGGAGGAGAAATAGTTGGTAGGTAGATTCTCAAAGGAATTTCTGGGTTACACAGGTTCAGAGTATGGCTTTAAAATCTTTCCCTTTAGGTTGTCTGAGTAAACTTGCTAATTTCCCTAATGTAAGCTTCCCCCTACCTCAGAAGGGGAGAAACAAACAGTTGGAGTACTTAGCAACACTGTATCATATCCTCTCCCAGCTCCTTATAATACTCAGCAGTTCTCAAAATCCAGAGCTTTACATCAGACTTTCTGATAAGAGGATGATATAAATTCTTCTGAAGAATGCTAACACCAAGCCACCAAAGAGTTATAGACCGATCACAGGCTTTTTCACTGTCTACACTTGTTTGACAGCAATCATCACACCCAAAGTTAATGTAAGAGATGTGTATGAGAAAGAACACTGCAGTAAATATAAATTTTTTTTCCAACTCCCCCAGTGCATGATAAATTGCAAGTATTTGGGTAACTATTCCAGATGCTGCCCAATATTTACTGCATATCTATCATTCTGCACAGCCAGCTGGTACCTAAAAGGGGAGTCACCTTTGAGGGTAGTATGAAAAAATACTACAGGAGTTAATAAAATACATACTTTTAAATTTATCACAAGATTTAGCAGCTGCTGCAATGCAAAATAAAGTTTCCCCTTCTTTAGAAGATTAGAATAATTACAAAAATAAAAATAACAGCTAGCATTTATTGAGCATATATTCCATGCCTGAAAGCATTCTAAGTAAGCACATCACATTGATTGATCTGTTTAATTGTCACAACAATCCTATGAAGTAGGTGCTATTTCTCTGCCTCCTCTAGTTATACAGACATGGAAACTGAAGTTGAGTGAATTTCAGAGTCTTACAATTAGCAAGTGACAGTGCTAGAATTAATATTCAAGATGTCATAGTTTAGAACCCACGCTCTTAATGCCTCCATGCCCTATACATGTATCTATTTTGGTGTCATTTAGATAGTGAAAATCATTTGATGTCCTCTTGTCCAACTCTTTATATTATAGATGCCTAAGAGGGGACATGACTGGCAGATCTGTCAAACAGATTATTGTGAGAGTCTGGCCACCATACAGTTGAGCAGATAAGCAGATCAAGGAATCCATAACATCTCTCTTCGGTTCAGGACTGCATCATGTATCGTCCATGTCGCTCTTTTCATTTCATTCAATTAGCTTATCCCTGATTTATAAATGGAATTAAGTTTAATTTTTTTTTAAAAAAACTTATAATTAAGACAGAACATTTAGCTACCTCTGTGACTTGAATTTGTGTTATGCTAAGTTATCACTATCCTGGTTCCACACTGTTTCGGATTTAAATTTTGCTAGTCACCATCTCTACCTACTGGCTTCCTATTACACTCACTTACCTTATCTTTAAAAGCAAACAAAGGAAGCTAGTCCTGGGAATGTTAGCTTGTGATTAACACATTTGTTTGAATATATCAGATAATCTAATGGTTGCTGAACATCTCTCAATTGAGAGCTTATCCCTGTTCCTGTATAGAAAGATCTAATACAGTCATTCCTCCCCAAATCAATTTATAAAACTAATACAGTTCCAATCAAAATTGTATTTTATAACTAGACAAAATGATCTTAACATTCTTCTAGAAGAGCTGAAAGAATGGCAGCTGAGATTTTTTGAAGAAGAATAAGGTTTCTACTACTTGATAGATATCTAAACATAGTATAAAATTTAATAAGTGAACAGTCTGATAATGGAATGGGAATAGAAAGATGAATGGAAGATTACTTTTTTCCTGACTTTATTTTAGACTTTATTATTTTTGGATTTTCATTTGCAAGGGGTTTAACTCCTTGCAAATTTGAAAATGGAAGGTTTACAATCAAATTTGGACCATCTGGATGTTGTTAGTATTTTATTATTGAAGGCTTTTATTTGTTTTATTATTGGAGTGTCTTTATGTTGCATTTAACCTCCTGGCAGAATATCTGATAATGTATGTTGGACAATGTGACTAGACATAGTTTAAAATGAGAAATTGAATAGCGATTTTTCAAGTACAGTAGAGGGGCCCTGCTATTGATTTGATTAATGTGCTGTTTTGACTCATTTTAGAGTTTTCCAGAAGCAAAATCTAAACCCCCTCAAGAAAGGATACCCAAAAGAGCAGTGGCCAGTGTTGCAGAAAGCAGCTTTAAGAAAATAAAAGAATTCTGCCCTAAACTTCCTCCCTGGAGGGATAGCCACACTCATTACTGTCTCTGAATAAACCTAATGGATTTAGAGGGCCAAACGTGAGCAAGGTGAGAGAGAAATGTCTTTTTCCTATGCCTGGAATTTTTGCCCAACCACTTCTGGCCTCTTATTATACCAAGGGAATAGGGAGTAACTTACCTGATTAATAGATTATAAAAGAACAAGTTTGCTAGACTCAGCACTCTCCTTTTTTTCTCTTGGGTCCTAGCCATCTAAAGGAGTGAGAATTTTTCTCCATGCCTCCAGTGTGTAGGTATTAGCTAAGAAGGGAGCCCTTGAAGAGAGGAATTGCCTATAACTAACCAGCTACATTAAATTTGGGGGTTCAGTTAGCAGGGCCCATTTGGCTCTCCCACCTACTTATGTCCTCTAACACACCTGTCAACAATAATAAAGGTAATATTTTGACCCTTATCTGCTGTACTGATTCTTATTTATTGAGAACTCAAGTAGGCAAGAGAGCACTACCCATATCGGGCTTCTTCAGACACACTGACAGTGGTATTTGATAAAGGTGGCTTCTTGATCTGTTAAGTTAGAGACTCACCATGTGTTCTATGGAACATTAGTTTCTTTGATGCTAACAGATGATGTTTGTAAAAGGATTATGTAGTTAAATGCATAATTCTAGTTAAAGCAAGATAAAATAGGTATCTTTACTGTAGAACTTTTTGAAGACTTTAAATGGAAATCTGCTCTGTGAATCTTAATGAGAAAATGGATTGTTCAGCATTTCTCAAATGTATATGTTTCTGAAAGGCTTTTATTTTTTTTCTTCCAGAATCCTGAAGTATTAGTGTTCCCTGGAACACATTTCAGGAAATGCTGAATAACTCTGTAAATAGTGGTGGTTTCATTGGCAGTTTGTAAAGAAAAAACAAGTAAAAAGAAATGACTACCTATGCAGTATAAGATACTAAATTACTGATGAATTTAAAAGTAAGAAATAAAAATATAAACTATTGGTGAATATAAAATCTCATAACAGGAAAAAATTTCCAAATATTATAGCACAAGAGAGAACCACAATAGAAAAATAGATATGACTTAACTAACATTAAATGAATAACAATAACAAAAGTGGGGAAAAGAAGGCAAGTAGCAAGCTGGAAGAAGATATTTTTAAGGATATGTGAAAATGCTTTAATATCTTTAATATGTAATAAATCTCTCCAGTGAACAATAAAAAGATGAATATCCCAGGAGTAAAATGGAGAAGAAAATAATTTAGTGGTTCATAGAAAGAAATATGATTAATAATTATAAGATAATTTGACAGTTCACAGAAAGAACTATAACTAACTGTAAGAGACAATGTTTGAGCTCCCTGGTAGTCAAAATTACAAGTAAAAAATAATGGTGAGATATAATTTTTTAAACTCTTTTTGAGAAAAAAAACTTTACTTATCTTTCCCACACTGTTGGTTCTGGCAGTGTAAATTGGTAGACAGAACTTTTCTGGGCAGCAACTTGAGAATATGTTCAAAACTCTTTAAAACGTACATAATTTTTATCTTAGCAATTCCACCATTAGTAATTTATTCTAAAAAGATGATTATGGATGCTCATAAAGATTTATATTCAAGCATAGCTACTTTTATTATAATAACAAAAATAGATATATCTTTAATCCCTATAATAAATATGACAAATTCATGAGCTAGAATATTATACAGTTATTAAAAATCATGTTCTACAAAAATACTTAATGATGTGAGGAGATAATAATAATATAGTAAATGAAAAAATGTGATATAATCCCCATTTACTAGAAAATATGTAGAGTAAAACTAAGCTATACCCTTAAATTTAAATAGTAATTATATCTGAATAGGTGGAGTTATGTGCAACTTTATTTTTTATTGAGTTTCCTTTTTTTTCTGCAATCAAAACCCATTGTTTTTTTGCAGTCAGGAGGAAAGAATTAATGCCAAAAGGATTATGCTAGTAAAGATTGAAATTTATAAAGAAGGAATATGTATACATACCTTATTAAAATATCATAACGATGGAGCACTAGCCTAGTGAGGTTTTCAGTGATAGGGATCATGACTTTACTGCATTACATAGAGCCAAAAACTATACAGACAGTGAAATCAATGTCATTAATAATACAAAATTTTTTAACAATCCCCATGGATTTGCATGATCTAAAAGAGTAGCCTTTTAGATGATACATGGGACGTGACAGTTACCCATCTTGAAATTACAAGTGTGTAAAACCAAAAGTCAAACCATTTTCTGATGTGAACAGGCTGCACCAATTCAGACTTTTCATGTAATCCATGAAGTCCAAATTTTGCAGCCAATTTAAGCAGAAGAACCCTCCATCCCCCAAGCTGCATCTAAACTACCCACATTATCTAAACATCTACACAACTATCATGTCTGCTTACTTGCAACTTAGGGATAAAAGGTTGGTGGAAAGGAAAAGAATATTGTCCCACTCGAATATTTCATATTACAAGACCCTTGATTCTTCAGATAGCTTGAAAACGATTGTTTCAGATCCAAAACTGAAACACTTTCTATGTTTTTCTAGTATTCTCTTATTATGTTCTGTGAGGCCATGCCACTTAAGGCTGTTTCTTTCTACCTCTGTCTCATCTGTAGAATTAAATTCCAAGCACTGACAGGGATGCCTCCAAAAGCTCAGAATCAATTCTTCAATCATTCCACTTTCTTAGCTGTGATTAAAAACATGTGTCCCCTAATTAAGCTAATGAGAAATTGTTAATTGGCACAAAGCCCCCCTCTGTGTACAGTTGTTAATGTCACCATCACATTGACAGGAAAAAGAATCAGAATCAAGGGCAGAGCTTTCTTCAGTGACTTTCACATTGGACTTAAGGACGGGAGCTCTGGGAAATGAGGGCTACCCATCCTAGGACTTGCATGGAGGAATAAAGCATGTCATTTTTATGCTGATTTCATAAGGAAGCAGAAGGAAGAGATGCAGTAAGACAAGAGTTAATGTGTTCATTTTTTTCCTTTTCATAGAAATAATATTTCACTCCTTTGCCTGCTTTCAGTGTAACAAGGAGTCTATATGGATAAGCCACAGCTGAGCGGGAATGTATCTCTGAAGACCTACCAGGAAGGAGCCTTCCTTACTTATTCAGCTCACTGTTGGTCCATCTATTTTTCTCTTGGCCTCATTATTGCACATTATCCTGCAGATGGGAGGGGTGTGCTTTGTCAGAAAAAGCATGTGCATTGATAAGATTACTTTCCTATTTTTCTCCAGTTTCAGTTTTGGTAATGTCAGAACTTTTTACTTGCCTGGTTTGTCCCTAGTTTTTTTCTGTGTACTTTTATACATCAGAAGTAATTAATTCTCAAGGTCTTGGAAAATCTGAAGATGAACAAATGCACTACAAGAGGAGACTGGGTCGAGATTTGTGGAAAATTCTAAAGTGGAAGACTTCAGACCACAAATAAGGATTGAAAATACATGAACCTATCTTTTTGTTCAGAGCAGCTAGTTCTAGGATATGGGATTTTCTTCTTTAAGCTCAAACTTAAGCTCAAACTTGATCTTTTTAGAAAGGGATCAGCCTGAGACCAGAGTGACTCAGGTCACCGGCAAGCTCTGCCCATGACAAAGAGAAGGAATGGATGTGGGTGAGACCTGGTGGCCACTTCTGCAAGTTCGCTGATTTATGAGTCTTGGAGTGGGATAGAGGTGGGAGGGTCCTGCTGACCTGGACACGCCTTCCTCCATTACCTGTCTAAAGGCTGCTCAATAGTCTTGTCAATCATCTGAGAGAGAAAAGAACACTTTGCCATCTGAGGGCACGTGAGTCACTGCTGGAACCCTGGCATGGCGCTGCAGCAGGCTGGCTCCCTGACCGTGTGTGTGGACTGGCCACTCCTCACGCAGCAGTTTCCATGGTGATTTGATGAGGAAAGGGGGAGGCCTATTAAGGAGAAAGCTGTTTTGGGGTCAGAGCACAGAGTTACCAGTCATGTGGTGATAGTTGGTAGTGTCTTCCCTCCACCCCAGGCCATGGACTGTCTGAGTGACTATTTAATGTGGACTCTGAGCATCAGGGGAAAGAACAAGAAGCAATCTTGGTGTCCTCAGCTAAAAAGGGAGAAATGGAGAGGAGAAAGGCATTGTCCTGACTCCCCCAGAGCTCATCAGCCTTGTTCGTGGGTGGGGGGCAGCCTCTGGCACAGATGCCGCAGTGGGCACTTGCATCTGAAATAGCAATGAAGCAGCCTACAGAGCTGAGGACCTTGACAAGGGGCACCATTCCAAGAGAGGAAGAGCACTGAGGCCACTGTGTGGTGGCTGGAGCTGTCAGGAAGCCTGCATTTGCCGGACTCATCTGGAGGGCCCTGCTGGAAAGCAGATGCCTCCATGTGTGTCTATAAGGCTGAGAGACCTGGGGAGACTCAAGTCACACCCTCCTGTGGGGTATGCTGGTGAGTGGGGTGGGTTTCAGGGATGTATTGGTGTGAGGTGAGAAAGGGAGGACAAGTACAAAAATTAAAGCCACCATCACGTGACTGTAGACTTAAGCCTGAAAGTCCTCTAAGATTCCATTAAATCATGGCATGTGCACCTGAAGTGGTATTATTCCGACTTACTCATGTTTTTCTTATAATCTCACCTGGGGACTATAAACACAAAATTCAATCAGGGGAGCATCCATTAGCTTCTGTCTGGTGCATAAAGAGGAAAGATAAGAACATAGCAGGATGTGCCCCCTGAGTATCAGCTGAGAGTTCAGAGAGAGGGGAGAAGGAAGAGATTGAATTTGCAGGAGTAAACAGGATGTTCTTGTCACACTCTCTTCTACCTCCTGTCCCCAGGAATTTGCTGTTTAACAGAAGAACTCTATCTTATGGCCAGAAGGTAGGGATGAATATTTTGGAACACCTCTCGTTTTGTAAGTCAGTGAATCTATTTATTTGAGCTAAAAATGCTTAGTTAAATCAATAACAATAGAATGGGGACCAAATAGGTCATGTTTGGGGATTCACCTGAAGTAATTCCTTTCTTTTACTCAATTGCTTATCAGAGGGACAGGGATGAGATGAGATGATGTGTGTGAAAGTGTTTTGTAGGCTCTAAAGTACTCAGAAAATAGGCTGAAATCTGCTGAAAAGTAGCAGAATAGTCCATTTTAAAAGTAAGGGTGATACGCCAAGATTCGAATAGTTTTAAAATTCTGTTAGCTTGTCTCCAAATGCATTCATGCCAACTCTTGTCCACTATGAACAGGGCTGGTAGCCACGACTCCGATGTCCATGAGCATGGCTGGCCTGGCAGAGAGGCAGAGCTGACCAAGAATAAGAAACAAGTTGGTTATAATTCAGACATACACCAATTTGTCTATTGATCTTCAGAAAATAAAAAGAGAGGGTTGGAGGTAGGTTCTAGATGAGTTATTTTTATGGACACTTACATTTTAGCCCATTTTTTAAAGTAACAAAGGCTCTATCACTCCCACTGAATCTGTTTGAAACTTAACTAAGAGCTGCCTTCTCCTGTCTAATAGTCTTAGTTTTTTTTAACAAGGATTTTATATTCCAAGGGGGAGAGTGCAGGAGGCCCAGGCTCAAGGTGTCTGTCTCTTTCACTCACCCTTCAAAACCTGCTTGCTTCTGATTGTTCTTTGTCACCTCTAGACCATTTACAGTTGGACCTTCTCTTAGGCTCCCTGCCTACCCTTTGAAGCTGTCTTAAGCCCTCCCCTAAGGGTCAATGCCATGTCACTCCTGTGTCCACTGTAGATTTCTGGAACCCTGGCCGGATCACAGACTAAGGTTTTATACCAGCATGAAAAGGTACCTTGGACAATTCCGATCTTCTATTGCAATTTCCAAGATTAGCGAGTAGAGAAGCTCCAATGTGTATCCTAAGTCAAGGGCAAGTCCAAGGTGTAGATGTCTCTCTACTGCACTCGCTTTGTTAAAGTTGTGATGATCATCACTGGACTCAGATGTTGGAATGTGGATGTGGGACGTTATTCAGGCCACGTGAGTTTTATGGAAAAGTGGTCAGGGCAGGGTATTTAACACAGTGTATTTGACTCCTGAGCCCACTAATGCCACAGAAATCCATGTCATGAAATCTTCTTCAGAGTTACTTTACATACATCCTTCAGCAAATGATTCTGCCCCCATTGCTCTCTGTATCATCACTGTGAGGACCACTTTAGTGACAAGAACGGATCCCTTAAAAGTGAGAGCAGAGAAGCCAGAATGGCAATGCTTAATTTTATTATGACTGGCTGTTTTCTGCCATGAAATGATGCTACAGAGTTTAGGGAGGGTTTCTCTCCAGCCATTGAGAGATGCCCTCTTACTAGGCATGGATGATTAGGCTATGGTGGGTATAGTTCTCTATTATCTTTTCCTTTCAGTCTTTGAGAGCAGCTTCCTAGAGTCTGGCTTAGCAATCGACTGGCACTCCTGCATGTGCTCTCAAAAGCTCTCTGCTCCAACCATCACACACCATGTCCCAGGAGGAGCCAGGTCCTGTGGCCCACCCTGAATCTGCCTCCCTCCCAGAGCTGAATCAACATTTACTCTCGATTTTTCAGAATTTTGACCAATGATATGTATTGAGCACCTATTATGTGGTAGGCATTGTTCTAGACCTTACATATAAATCAATGACAAAAGCAGACAAAACTCTTACCTTCATAGAACATCCAGGTCAGGGGAGACAGAATGAGTTAAATATCTGGAATATTGGACTGTGATAAGTGCTATGGAGAAAAATAAAGTAGGTAGGGTGGACGGAGAATGCTGGCACAGTCATTGCAAATTGAAACAGGATAATCAAGAAAAGTATTGCCGAGGTGGCGACTCTGGATAGACTTGAAGGACGTGTGTTCTAGGCATAGGGATAGGTGCTGGCAGAAGCCCAGGTGTGGGGACAGCCCTGCCATTCCCCAGTAACAGCTCTAAGAGCCCGGGGTAGCTGAATCACAGTGAATGAGGAGGTGCATGTGGAAAGTTCAGGAAGTACAGGGAGAAGGCTGGGCAAGGGGGTGGTGGCAGTGGGGGACCTTGTGCGACATGTTGGATCTGCTGTGGGGAATAAACAGAAGAGTGGAGTCGAGGTGGGAGGCAAGGGTGGGATCAGAGAGACCAGGCAAGGGCTATGATTGTAATATGGGTGAAACATGAGGGTGGTTTGGACCATAGGTAGAGTGAAAACAGGAGAGACCATAATAGTGGATTGATTTTGAATATGTTCTGAAAGTGAGCCAACAGAATTTGCTGCTAGACTGAATGGAGTATCAGAGAGAGAGGACAACTCCTTCGCCTATTCTCTCGAGGGGTCTTAGGGTCTCTGGGTGACCTAATGGTTCAGAATAAATCGTGAGCTTGAAGATGAGGCTCCTTCTCCCTTCTCAACCTTATTCTATACATGGAGTAAGACAGGACTCTTGTGACCCCAAGCAAAGCACAGGGATTAGGTGACAAATCACTGGATATAAACACATTAAATTAGGAGTCATAAAGGATTATCTTCCTTCTTAGGCCTAAAAAAGTATGGCTTCTTTCATGTATTGTCAGTCAGATTATCTGAATGGACCAGCTTATGTGTGACACCAAGTAACAGGAGCCCTTACGTGGTACCATGGCACCATTTACATCTCCTCGTTCCCCTGTCTGTTTCTTCTGGATACCCTAGGAATCTAAAGTTGTTATTTTTCTAAAGCAGGAATGTTTATGATCTTCTCTGCACAGGATAGAAAATAGTTCGTTTTATTAAAGTACTCATAAAAGAGGCTAAGTTAATAAAAGAGAGAGAGTTGGGGGAGACAAGGGAGCCACAGGCTTCAAGAGCAGCACATTTGAAGTGTTTTGAGCAGCTCAGTCCGCCCTCGCTCCCTTCCCTGATCAGCTATCACTGCAGTATTTTTGCGTGCGTCAGCGATTTCCCACCCCATCTTTCTTTCTCACAGGTAGTTTTGAAACCTAATTTCAACCTGTTTGGATGAGATGCCAGCCCTTGACTGGAGCTGAGCCTCCACCAGCAATCTGGCACTCTGTCCTGGCCAGTTCAGCTGCGATCTGCAAAAAATAATAAATGGAGGGTCCATGTTGGGGTAACAGAAACAGGTGTTTGCTAAAGCTGCACAAATTCTTTGCTGGGGGAGATTCAGCTTTGTGAGCCCCACCCCAGGAGAGACAGCGCAGCTGCCTTCACGTGCCCAGACAAAATGAAACACTTCTGGGGGATAATACTATGCCTTGAAATTAGCTTCCCATCCCTTCTATTGTGAACTGAGAACATGTGTTTCTCACCGCCTGGAAGATAGTGCAGTTGTGAGCAAGGTCCGCTTCGGAAGCTCGGCTTTCCATAATGTTCAATCAAGGCAGCCACCACCCCTTCTTCTTTCCTCCACCCCCCACCTTTCTTTTCAATGAGTGGGAATATGTAAGGCCCTTGAAAGGATAACCACCACCACACTCGACTATAATGCATCTCTACGATTGAATGGGGACCAGCGGGGCAGAAGCAGCTAAGAGATGTGGCCTTTTTCTCTGCCAAGCAAAGATTTTACAAAGCATTGAGAAGGGGGAGGGAGAAGAGGAGACCGATCAGATTTCTGAAATGTTTGAGCAGCTGTAAGCTTATGCATATGAATAGAGGATGCCTGTATGAAGCCACCGAGCCCAGAGCAAAAGGCCATTTGACGATGCTAAAGGGAAGAAGAAAACTAGAGGTGGGGGTTTGGGGGAAATAATAAAGGCTGTATTAAAATGGTGAATAATGGAATTCAGAGGTTATCACCAGAGTTGAAATGGAATATGAGGTTCTCACTTTCATTCTGTCTTAAGCCTTAGGCGCTGCTGATGTGGTTTATTAAACAGCTGTCACAATCCAGGCCCCTGAGGCAGATGCATTCAATAGTGTGTGAAGAAGAAATTCCAGTAGAGGCAGATACAGCAACTGGTTTCACCACAGGCTCCCAACTGCAAGTCTCTTCCCATCCTCTTGCCCCCTGCTAAAAGGAAATAGAAAAAAAGGGGAGGGGGAGGAAGACCCAAAGAATAGGAAAATGAGTAAAAAATAGGACAAATAAATAACAGAGAAATTGTAAAAAAAAAAAAATAGTAAGAAATGCTCATTCTTTTCTCCCCATAATTAGCTAAAAAGTATTTGATGAGCCAAGTAATTTACATGCTGTGACATGCATGAAGATAGATTATGCAGTGCCTGCCCTTTGGGGGGCTATTAGAATGGAAGGACGAGTGGGCTTTGCCAGGACAGACCATGGAAGAAGCTGTTTCCAGGCCGAGAGAGTAGAGAAGCATGCAAATCTTTGCCATCTCTGGCTTGGGCACAAGATATTTAGTGAGGAGAAGGATATTAGTGAGGATATTTAGTAATGGCAGGAGAGAACCTAGAAAAATAGGAGAAGATCCTTGAATGCCATCTTGTGACTTTTAGATGTGACCCTGGAGGAAAGGGGAATCCTCAAAGGGTTTTAATCATGAAGCAAAGGACTGGCATTTTAGAAGGACCTCTTCAGGAGGACTCGTTGAAAGGAGGCAAGATGGACCGAAGACAGGACCAAAGACAGGAGGACCGTCAGGAGACTTGATCAGGGGCGCAGGTGAGGGGTGGTCCGGATCCCTTGTGGGAGAGATGGAGCCCCTTTCCCGCTGGCCCGCTCGGTGCTCTCCGGCCTGTCGTTAGGGCAGGGACTGATGGTGGCAGGAGGAGCAGGTCACTGAGAGTAGACATGGAGCTCAGGAAGCAGAGTGTTCCCGAAACTGTAGCTGGCTCCATCCACGCCTTGAAGGTCCCAGAGTCAGAGCAGTTTTTTAAGTGCCAAACAGCCCACCAAGAGTAGCATGAGCTTTGGAAGAATTTGATTCCCACTTCTGGGCTAGATAATAATTATCTCCAGTTCTAAAATTCCTTAAAATACTATGGCTTTTACTACTATTAGCAAATAGATTTAGCAGTTTCTTATAATGCTATGCTATTTAATTGTTAATCACATCATTATTTTGTTAGCCAGAAATGAGAAACATTTGTTATGCTTTAGCATTTTTGAATTCCAGAGGGAAAAGAAATTGGATCGTTAACTTATTTTTTCAATAAAAAGAAATAAGATACCTTAAATCAGCCTATTCTTTGCCTTAGTCTTTTTTCAGCAAGTGCTACAGATAAAGTAATAGTGTAATTAGGAACAAATGGCTTCCAAGGCTATATCTTATTTTGTTCTAAAAAGGTGTGAAAGTTCTGTATCCCCATTTAAAGGTGCCAATTTGCACTGAAACAGAAGTAAGAAATGTAATTCTGGAAGAAGTGAACCTAATAAGTTCGGTGACCAAGATTTTCCCATTGGCATGGTCCCCACATCTTCACAAACAACATTCTGTGTGTTTCAGGAACTACATGGACATGGGTGAACCATCTTGCTCAGGTCTGGATTTGATAATCCTGGCCTGCTGTCATTTGCACAATATTTTTCTTTCTCTGAGCAGATCATGGAAGGACTGGAGAAAACAGTTGATGGCTGTAGGTGTATCGTTTTTTTTTTCTTTATGAATGATTCAGCTTGTGAAAATGAAAGGTTTGTTGTTGTTCTTATTTTAATGGTGGTTTAACAGCTAGAGAACACTGCCATTCTTTCATGTTTGCTTAATAAATTAGCATTCTGATTCTGGGTGACTCATTAAGTTTACATGCCAAGGAAAGGGAAGAAGAGTGATAGGTACAGAGCTTAGAAAAAGGTGGGAAAGACAACTAAAATTTATTAGGCCAGAGTGCTAGAATTTCATTTTTCATTCTAAAACGAGGATTGGTCCATAAGATTAACCCATCAGAGGGGGTATTTCTGTTTATACTTTTTCAGGACACCAGCTTACATACCAGTTCCTAACATGGTCCTGTGACTTAGGAGGGCAATGAGGGCACCGTTGGGAGCACTCTTCAGTCCTCCTGCCAGTTTTCCCATCTGATTAAAGGAGCTGTATCCCACACAGCTCCATCTCTCCCATGGGCATTGGAATGAGTAAATGACATAACAGATGTGAATGCACTTAGAATGTAAAAGCAAGATATAAATGCAAGAGATTCGTAGTTTTTATTACAAAGATCCATCTAGTCCTGCCACATTATGACAGCCTAAGCCCTATTAGCTACATACATTATAATAATCTATTATTGACAGAATCAGCTTTGGGTGGTAGCAGCTGGCCTTGACTATTACTATAGAAATATGTTGGAGAAATGACAGATGAAGCCTGGCTGAAAAGAAATAAGACTGGTTAGTATGTGTTACCTGTGGAAACCTGTCTCAGTTCTGTCCCAGCCCTAGTGAATTCCTCCTGAAGAACCTGTGTGTAATCGAGGCTAGCTTAGGCAGGCTGGACGGAATATTAGGTTTGAGGGCCTACGTCCTGCTTTCTAGATCCAGCTGTACCATTTACTAATTGGGCAAGACCTTTCTGGTAAAGACTGAGCTAAAATGATTCTTTTAGTAGGCCTAGTTATGTCATGAGTGAATTGTTTGTAAATGCTAAGCCCTTTAAACATCAATTGCAGACAAATATTTTATTTTAGATGGGCAAAGAGATTGAAACTTAGGATCCAAGCAAGATAGAATCTTTTTCTCATTCATTCATTCATTCATTCATCAAATGTAAATGCTAAACCTTTAGCATGTATATCAGGCTCCAGTTTTAGACACTGAGAATAGAATAGAGAACAAAATAGAAAAAGTCCTTTTCCTCTTGGGGGTTACAGTCCAATGAAGGAGAGTATATTAATCTCTTCCAGTTTTGGGTGGCTGCTGGTGTTTCTTGGCTCATGACCATATCATTCTAATCTTTGTGGCTACCGTCTTCAAATCTCTTCTTGCACTGTCTTCACCTGGTTTCTTCTATGTGTATCTAATCTCCCTCTACTTCCTTTTTATACATGTGATTGATTGCGTTTAGGGTCCATTCTGATATCCAGGATGATTTCCCCAACTAAAAGTCCTTAACTTAATCACACGTGCAAAGACACATTTTCCATATAAGATATATTTAAAGATTCCAGGGGTTAGAATGTAAATATTTTGGGGGGAGCCATTATTCTACCTTTGGAAGTGATAGTTAACCGATAGCCAAGTAGATATAGAATATGTCAGATGATATTGAGTGTTAGAGAAAGGTAAGGGTGATTGGTGTGTTGGGATGGGTATGGTGGGGTTACTGGTTTAGATTCGTTGTTAGTAAAGGCCTCACTGAAATTCTGAAATGCTGATGAAAGCACAGAGCAGAAGGGAGGAAGGAAGCAAACTGCAGGTATGTGGAAGAAGCATCTTTTAGGCAAAGATACCACGTTATTAGGGGCATGTTTATTTTTCTGTCACTTGCAGCCTGGTTTCCTGTAAATATAGCCTCCTGGTCATTCTGGCCAAGTATATTCTGAACTGTCATTGAACCTCAGCTTTGATTTCTTAATCAGACACTATTCTTCAATCTGGATGAACCCGGAGCCCCCAGAGTTATAGATTTGATGTTCTAGAGGAACCTCATTAAAATGGCCATGGAATCTTGTTTTCTGGTGTCTCAGCCAACTTTGAAACAGGGAAGGTTAAAATTTGACAGATACTGGTCATCTGTTTTCTTTCTACAGAAACTGCTCTTTTCTTTTAGGGTTTCCAGATGTGTCTCTTTTGCCTTCTTCTTTTCTTTTCTCAATCTTTCTTAATCTCTCTTACCATTAAGAAATTAAAAATGTTCAAAAAATTTTGCCTAGATTTTAAAGGAATCCTCTAAAAATATTTCTAGTTTATTTTGAAAGTAGTTAAATTGTTTCTCTCGATTCCATTGATCTTCCTTAGGAACTTGCATGGATTTCAGTATTTCTGAAGATAGCCATTCCCCGCTTCTGTAACTGGAAAGCTGGTCACCAGAGAGGTAGTTTCTCACTGTCTCCTACATGACCTATGTATGGGCTACACACGGGCCTTGCCTTGAACATCTGTTAGGACGTCATTCACAGAAAGGCAATTGTTGTCCCCTGAAGTTGAGCTATGCAGTGACCCTACAGTCTCATTTAAAGAGAGCATGAAAAGAACTTCCACATGCAACCAGAATGTTTTCATTCCCTCCACACCCAATCACTGCTTGAGATCTTCTCCATTAGAATTTTGCATTCTATTCTGAAATAGAAATGACCTTAGGGGAGGGGGACATACATAAGGACATTGTAATCAGTATCGGTCATGAACACCTCAAAGTGTATTAGTTTATTCTTGCTAAGTAAGAGGAAGTTTTTTAATTGAGGAAAAGAGAGATTCAAGGGGAAAGCTAATGGAAAGAAAACTTTGGCCTTGCAGCAACAAAATGAAGACCAAGAATGAGTATCAGAGGTCAACATATAAGATAGGTGGCCCTGTAGGCTCTGGTCCTTTATTCCAATGTTGCCTTTGCAAGCCATTTCAGCTTTCTGGGCCTCCTTTTACTAGGTCCTTATTGAGAGGCTGATATTAAATAAAAGAGTCCCTTTTAGTTGCATAGCTTATGATTTAATTTAATAGCTTACATTTATTGAGTGTTTATTCCAGGCACTCGTTAAATCCTTTATGTACATTATTTTATTTAATCCCTCCGAGGATTCCCATGAGATACTTTCCATTATCATCTCTACTTTAGAGATGAGGAAACTGAGGCTTAGAGGGGATTTAGTAAATTGTTTACATTCTCATAGCTCATAAGTGACTAAGCCAGGATTAAACTCCAGGTCAATTTGATTCTGAAGACTTTGCCCTTATCTACCACATTCTGTGGGCAGAGGAGGTTACACTATATCATGAAAACTGTAAACTGGACACCGATTCCTTCTTCCTTCCAGACCTGCACCCAAGGAAGACTTTTCTGAGTTTTTCTGAGTCCCATCGTAGATTGCTGGCAACTTTTTCAAAATCCTCAGAGAATGTGTACACTTAATAATGTGTTGCTGGCTTGCTGGCTTAACATACAGTCACTATCTTAATCCAGACAGTACAGAGCTTGCATTTAGCTGCTTTGAACCAACTCTTCTGGTCAATATGATTAGAGCTTCGCTACAGACAAGTCTACGAGGACTGAGTGACACACTTAGATAAGTTGGTCATCAGAAGGCCCCCACTATTAAAACCCACATCACATTCTTAGTCCTGAGCTCTTAGGTTTAGCCTGGGATCCCCCCACTTGTGAAACCACCTCCAAAGAGATACCATAGCTCAGAGGCAGAGAATACTTGACAAGGCAGAGCATCAGGATGTCTGTCTAGGAAACCTGCTGAAGCCCCCTTGCCTGGAACAAATGCGTCTCTTAGCATGGCCCATCATTTTGATTTTTTTTTTTGACAATTTCTAAATGTGTATAGAAACAACCTGCCTCCCTTTATATTCATGTATTCTAGCACATAACGTCTGATTTTCTGCATGGTGGGAGTCAACCAAGCGCCCTGTCTCCATTCCCCAGTTCACCGTTTTAATGCATTTCATGATTTTGTTGCTTTGGTGTGCATTTCAAAATGACACATTTGATCAGTTCTTTAGGTAATATTGATGTTTTGCCCTTTTAAATGTGTCATTTGATTTTCTGATGTTATTCTCCATCTGCTTTGGTAGCACTTTCATTTACTCACAGCTTTTTATTGGGTCCCCAAAGGTTTATATAAAGGAATCTGACTTGAGGGTATTTTATTTTATTTTTAAAATGTTTTTCTCCATTCTTTGCTCTTGTATACCTCCAACCCCACCTTTGCCAACTTATATCTCCCCTCTCTTTCCCTTCCCTCTCACCTGCCACCTTACCTCCTTATCCACTCTTTTAAAACTCTGTGAATACAGTCCTCACTACAAGACCCTCAAATCCTGGCCTTTCCTCAGTCGTATTTAAGTATTTCATTGTGTAAGGCCCGTAGCCTTGCCTCAGCTGTTCCCTGCGGATTCAATCAAAGAGCAATTTTTAAGCACAGGAATGGGGAGCTGACTGATGTTTTTACATGTCTAACATGTTTTTATTGCTCTTGTTGAAGATATTCCTAAATAGTAATTCCAAATTTTTGAAGGTGGCAACAAAACCCTAGCATGGTCTGCTCTGTTTTCATTGTTTGACTTTTTTTTTTTTTTTGCTTTCTTTTACCAACTCTGATTGTATTTACCTCACATTCTTGGCAGGTTAATTTCCACATTTCTGATCTCTTAACCTCTTCTTCAAGTGGAGTAAACGCAGATGTTAGAGACCCACCACAGGGTCGAGAGAGTGATCGAAAGTAAGCACATGCCAATTTCTTCCCTGTGAAATATTTGAAGAGAACTGAAGGATGGGATCAAATAAGTAATAAAAAATATCTTTGTTTTATGTTTACAGTTGTCATCACAGATTGTCTCAAAGCTGAGATTCTGCCCAGAAAGGCTGTGCAACCCATGAAAGTCCACCTTCTTAAGTTAGAAAAAGTCTCCAACATAAATGTATTATTAGCTCAAGACTTTTTTTTTTCAAGAAAAGACATTGTAATACAAATAAGAACTGTGAAGTGAGTTGATATCCAGTATCTTATTTGTTTTTCTAAGAAGAGTTAAGGATGTATTAATTTGTGGAAATAAAAGTAAAGTTACAAGACTGTGCAAATCACTGGGGCTTCTGTGGCGGGAAAGTGGACGTGGGGTAGGTAAGTTCACATAGGCCTAGCCTTTGGCATCAGTGTGAATCAGCCAAGTGTCTTTAGGGTCATCTTATTTTTCTCTTACTTTTCTGCATAATTTATGTACCCATTACACCACTAAGTTTCTGATAAAGAAGTATACTACAATGAAGAAAGCATCAATTCTGACATAAACATGACTGTTATTTAAATATGGGCTCCTGCACCATCAGATTGCAAATCTAAACTTCATGACTTATTTTCACGTCTAGGAAAAATTACATGAATATAACCTACTTCAAAGGAGGAGGCTGATGTCATCTGCAGGTATGATGGAGTGTGACAAAAACGGAATCGAAGGGCACGCTGTATCAGTTGCGGGAGTTCGCCCAGGTGCCAGCAGCAGCTCCATCTATGAGTGACAGCGTGATGGGGGAGACATGCTAGAAGCTAAGCCAGTGCAGCCACTTGAACAGATACTAAGAGCATTCCAGGGAAAAAAGAAACTTGAAGGTCCAAAGGGACAAAGTCAAGCCCATAACTTAAGGAGGGTGGCTAGGTATAAAGACAACAGAAGGAGAGATGGGAGTTTGACAGCTCACACGTTTCTTCAGGACATTACTGGCTGCTCTTGCCTTCATACTTGGCTCCTTTCTTTGGGTATATATTTGTTTTGACCCATCTAGACTTCCAAGGCTTCCTTCTTTTCTTCCCTTGAAGGAAGAGCCTAGGCTATTGCCATTTCTCACCACACATGCTCCCAGCAATGGAACTCTTCTTTCCCAGCTTCATTGTTCTCCACAGCACTCATCTCCCTCTGGCTGTCGCTACGGGAACATAAACTACATAAATGCAGTGGTTCTGGGTCTGCTTTTTTTATTGCCATATCCCCAGCACATAAAAAAGAGGCTGATTCTGAATTCTCACTTAGGAAATGTATGTTGAATGAATAGACAAATTATTAGAGATTGCCAAGGAATGTATAAATAGAACTGTAACTTAAAGGAAAAGGACTTGATAACCTTCAGGGACAGCTTCTAGATATCAGTCATTCATGTATCCAAACTTTTTTGAAGCACTAATTTTGTTCCAGGCACTGTGCTGTGTGTTAGAAACTCACTGGCAAATAGGACCAGATTGGCACTCTCAAGAAACATACTCTCTAGAGGGGATGCAAGTAAACAAAATATTGTATAGCAGTATAATAAAGACCACAGCAAAGGTATGCACAAACTACCTCCTTTAGAAAGTACTTTAAAATATTTTTCCATAATTCTTTTGCCTAGGATAAAATTCATTTTATAAAGGACTCTGAGGACATACCCATAATAATTGGCTCTTGGCAAAAAAAAAAAAAAAAAAAAAAAAAATTTGAGATGGTAATTCTCTTCTGCTTCCCCAGAGAAGAGAGAAACACAGCTCCTCATTGTGGCATCTTTTTGGCCTCTAAGAGACATCTGACTCTGATGCTGTCTCCACAGAACTTAGAACTGTACCAGACAATCCATGTGTCAGCTTGTTCCACCATGCCCCTCATGGTTGAGAATAAAAACTTTTAGCCAAGTAGAAGGAAACTTGGCTAGTTTCTCCCTGCACAGAGCCTTTGAAGTTCAAAAGCATTTGAATTTGCTTTCCAATAAGTGGTATTATAAACTCTTCCTCACAGCATTTTACCATGTGAAATTCTTTTTTTACTGGCACATTATGACCATAACCCCAAAATAGAATTACCTTGATGATTTTCTTTGGAATGCATGTGAAAAAGACCCCTTCGTGGGGCCTTGGACAAGCAGGCATCCAGAAAAAAAAAATGAGATGCAATTTAATATAGAGATTTTAAAATTGCATAGTGATGTTTTTGGTAATTTTTTTAAAAAATGAAGTGATGATTATTGCATCTTTATAGTACATACTAAATAGTTGAATGAATGTCATTTTTTTCTAGTTGTGAGAGGATTTTTGTTGTTTTGACTTACATTTCTTTTTTAAGACTCTTAGTATTTTATTTAGTTAAATTACATATTAACTAGGCTTTCCTGGGCCAGATAGGAATTTTTTTTTTTTTTAGTTTTAAATTTCGACTTACATTTTTTTAATGAAGAGTAAAGTATTTAAAAATATTATTTGCATTTTCCTATTTAATTATTTGCCATTTTGTTTTAGATTTTTAAAATTTTGTAAGTGATGGCTGCTCTTCTTAACGTGAACATTTTTCCAGATGACAGACAAGGGGGATACCAGCTAGACATTGCATCATCAGGGCATTTGACTAGTTCGCTATTTTTAAGCACCAAAGATTTTGCTTGGAGCTAGGGCTGTGCATAGATTCGCAGATATGTTCTCAGAATGTTGTGAACTGGAGGAGCATAAATTATGAGTGTTTCCATTTTTTAAAAGGAGAAATTGAGTCATGAGCTGAACACTTTTGCCTAGTGACAGAACTATTAGACTCATAGTTCACTGTAGACCCTATCGTGTATTAACCTAAGTAGACTTGTGCTTTTTATTAAGCGAGAGAATGGCAAAAAAATAAGTAATATTTCCAAACATGACAAATTCTTCTTTTGTTAGAAATCAGGTACCTTTTTACTGCAGGTGCATTGGCATTATTCTCTGATTAATCAATGCTGGACAGGCCTCCTGGCTAATCTCATTAGCTAATAGTGCTTCTGGATAATTAGCTTGATGTGTGCAATTATCCTCAGATTTTAGGGCTTTTTTTCCCACTTTGATAGCATTGGTATATATTTAATGCTTTGGAGTGCCCTGGCCCTTTGAGAGATTGAGCAGAATTCCCAAGTCTTTTCAAATCAAGAGAGCATGAAAACCTACCTGGCAATGGAATCATCTGAGGTCCATTTATTAAAACCTTTCTTACTGCCAGAAACTTCTCAAAACACACACAAAACACACAGGCAGGCACAGACACAAACACATGCATATAAACACACATACACAGACCACATACACAATCTAGCTGATGAAATATGGAAGTACTTCCAGAACTTTCCATTTTGGCAAAAGTCATGAGTCTTCAGGTTTCATGATAAAAATTCTTTTTAGCCAAATACACCAAACGAGAAAGAAATGTCCACATGAGAGGCAATTATGACTTCCATGTGGAAATAATATAAAACCTTTGTTTCTTTAAATATTCATTCTCTTTCTACAAAGAAACAAAAGATCAGGGCCATAGTCTCAATTCTGCCTCTATCTAGCCCGGTGACTTTGGGCAAGGTGTTTAACCTCTTTGGTACTGAATTTATATATTTATAATATGAGAAAGGCCACTCAGTTCGTCTATATGTTTTAAACTCTTACTGTGAGCTGGG
Organism: Macroglossus sobrinus; assembly: GCA_004027375.1. Lineage (NCBI taxonomy): Eukaryota > Metazoa > Chordata > Mammalia > Chiroptera > Pteropodidae > Macroglossus > Macroglossus sobrinus. The sequence goes on along the minus strand of PVKZ01002842.1, from coordinate 3,380 downwards.
CCTGTGCAAACCAAGACACACCATGAATACATAAGAAGGATTCCACCCACCAGGTTGGATTTAATGATTTTCTCATATTCAATCTAGGGAGTCTTATGAGTCTACCATGACTGACTCTTTCCTTTTCCTTTTTCACTTCCAAAATTCCCCAGGAAGTATGGAGAGAGAAAATGAGCACATGGGGAAGTCAGGTACTACCAGGATGTTGAAATCCAGATAAAGTTAGTGCTACTAAGTCCTCTGGGAGGAGAGCAGGCATGGCATGACCTTCCATTTTTCTTATTTTTTAATCTTTGCCACTATCATCCTTAATCCCATCTATTATGAGCCTGAAAAAGGAGGAGGGAAGGCCGAGTTTATGCATTTTAAAGCTTCAGTTTCTACCTGTGTTTTCATTCCCCCACCGATAGCAGAGCATCCAGCTGATTTTAGACCCAAAATATATATCCCTGGCTTCAGAGTAATGATCCATAGCTGCTATATCTAAGCCATTTTATTTCAGGGCAACTTTGCCTAAACCAATGTTGTCAACTAAATAACCCCTAATGGAACCTTTGAAATAAATTGTCCCATTATGGAAACTTATCATTTTTTGTTATTGCCTAAACAATATGGAGTTTGATTTTTTTTTTCTGGATCTGGTTGCAAAAATACCAGAAAGAATTTTAGTTATGTTCCAATTTCTCTTGCCTTGATATGATTTTATACAGCCTTTTCAGGGAGAGAACCATCAACCATGACTCAGAGGAAATTTGCTGCTAAAATGCATTATTGTCCAGCCACTGATGGCCTATCGCCTGGGTGCTGGAGGTCGAAAAAAGGAGCATCTACTGTCTCATCTGAACCAAAGCTGGTTTATATTATTGATGGATGCAACAGCAAATATATTGTATTTTATTCTCCCCTTTAACCTGTCTCAGTAATAATCTTAATAATGGGAAAAGAAGCTCTCATGATGTTTCTCAGAGGCCCTGTCTGTGTTCCTGCTTCTTTCAGACAATTTTTTCCCCTGGGAGTTAGAAGGAGACAGAAATGGAAAACTCGGTGATTTTCTTTCTCTTATATATTAAAAAGAAAAGGAGTATTTGAGTGCCTACGAAGTATGGGAAATGACGATAAGTCAACTAGTGTTTTTCCATTCTTTGGTTCTAGTCTACAGAGGGGTTCTTTTCTCCTTTCTCTAAACTTAGTAAATGAAAGACGTTGGATGGCTCTCTAAATATCTAAGCATTGGAGCATTTATATTGTTATTATTATTTTTATGAATGCTATTTTCCCTTAGCAATAGAAAAGAGAATAAGTAGTCTTTTCATTGCCAGTTCTATTTTTGTTGCGGGCTTAACTAGAAGATATATCTAATCATAATGAGCAGAGCATAAAGAATATCAAGATTAAAATAACTTATATTTTCCTTTATCCTCTCAACAATCTCCAGATGGATTTCCTAGGGGTTGCCTTCTAAATCTTCTCACACAGTGAGCTGTAAATCCAGGCCCTAGCAAGCTTCTGGTGTGGCTGAACATAGCCTTTCATGTACAATATGTACAACCTGAATAATGGCAGAAAATTATTCAGAGGATAATTATAGCAATTGATCTTGAGATGTTTTGCAGCGTCCTTCATAGATCATTCTTCAAAGCCTTTTGGAGAAACGGTGTCTGTGGAGTCTGCCAGAGGCAGAAAGCTTCTAGGGCCTAATGTAAAGTAAATAGCTTGCAAGAGTAGTAGTCACCTGAAAAAGAAGGGGGACAACTGTAGGAGAACTTGGCCCTGAGGTCAGAGTTGGCTCAAAAAAGCATATGATTTTGATGACTCCTTGTTGACTATGGCTTTGATAACCTTCTCAGACTGTGGCCCCATTTCAGATATTCTCATACACTTGTGCTTTTAATTATACATTGCTCTATAACTTCTGAAGAGCTCTCCTAGGAGTTCTCCCACGTGACTCTGGACATCTCCCTATGAAGTGTGAGGTCTGGTGAGCCACTAACCCGCTTTACAGATGAGGAAAATAATGAGCAGTCGGAAAGTTTCACTAAACTCACAGCATCGACAAGAGGTGGGCCCTGAGGGGAGCAGGGTCTTCCCACCATAAGTCCAGTGCTCTCTGTTCCCCGGTGACCCTTAAACAGGAAGCAAAGCTCCCGTTGGACTTTTAGGGGAAATGCCACAGGCCATGCTGCTGATCAGCATCCATCTTACCAGGAAGAAATCATCGGGATCCCTACTCCTCCCTTTAACGCCACCTATGTATACACACCTTACACACACACACACACACACACACACACACACACACACACACACGCGTGCAATCTCCTCTTCCCTTTATTTTTCTTGATGGTCCTGCCTTAGGCAGAAAACAGATGGGCAGCTGAGCAAGCATACCTGTAGTGGACGCAGAAATCAATAGAGACAGTTATTTCATAAACGGCTCCACTAGGCACGAGGAAATTCATGGTTGAGAGAGAGCAGGAGTTGGAGGAGGGGCGTTTTGGAGGAGGCAAGTGCATCGTTCTTGATGGCAGCTTGCTTTTGGGAATGCCTGGCACATTCACAATTGGGTCATAGCTGAACAGACCCAGCTCAGATGCTCTGACTGTCACATCTTAATTTTCATGTCCCTGACACCTATTAAGATATTTGGTATTAGAACATTTTCTATGTAATTATATAAACATTATAATGTATGTTATACATTTTATAATATGTATTTATGTAGTTTTATATTATTATATAATTATTGTTTTATATTTTCTTTAATTAAACTGATTTTAATTGAGCTAATGGTGTAATTTCTGATGAACTTGAGGCCTGGGTAGCTGGTAATTATGGCCTGAAAATAAAGACATGGTTGAAACAAAGAAAGCATGAAAATCAAATAATGACTGATTTAATCTGATCAATTAGTAATAAACAGAGATGGCTGGATTTGTATCCCCTAACCATTAGCTGGTAATTAACCTTCCACCACCTCCACTTTCTACCACAACACTGGTTTTCTTTTTTTTTTCCTAGAGAATCCAAATGAAGAATAACACGATCATCTCTTTGTTTTTTAGTTTGTGCATCAGCAACCTTAAATTACCACAATTAAAATAATCAATTATTTCTTTGCATCTTTGCAGCTGGGGTGGGGTAAAATTTCTTTAAATGTGCTTGGATAAGTTATGTATGTTTGTATGTTTAAGCTTTTAAACAAGTTATTTCTTAGAGTGATAACGAAAGTTTTTCCTTTCATGAAACTTCAATTAAAACTTAAAATTTGAAGTCACTGTTCCTTCCTCTCTTATCAAAGTGAAAAGTGCCCCTAAATGGGGAGAGAAGTGGGTTGTTTTTTGTCCCTGCCCACGGGACGACTAACGGGAGCTCCGACCAGG